>CM076409.1:41033109-41570609 GCA_038363315.1 Mugilogobius chulae | reverse complement strand
GACGACAAACTTTTGGGAAAACGTCCTTTTTCTAATACAAACTTCCTGTCAGTGTTATTTTCATCTGTTCTACTTTTTTTTATTAAGTTTTCAATAGAAAAAAAAATCACAATTATATATCATGCATGCATGAACTATCAGAAAAATCAAAAGTCAAAAATATAAATTGTAGAGTAAAAAGAATATATAAACTGACAAAAAAATAAATAAAAAATAAATAAAATAAAACACCTGCTTACACATGTACTGAAATTAGGAATGTTGTCTCAATATCGATTATTAGAATAGTCAATGAAAGACTTCCAGGTAGCATAGGCAAAAGCTCTCTTTTTGTCTTTTGATTCTAGCTCTAAATACTACATGACATCGCTTAAAAGAAGAATGTGGGTTGGTGGATTTTTACTTTTCCAATTGAGTAGGATTAGACGCTTGGCTAGTAGTGTGACATAACTTAAAACATTCTTTTGTTTGTTATTGAGTATGTACAATGCTGATACAGGGTCCTTTAGCAGTCGAGTCCCAAACACCCGTGACAAAGATTCAAATATCTTGGTCCAATACAGGGTAATGTTGGGACAACTCCAGAATGTATGTGCCAAAGGGGCATGTTCACAACGTTCACAGGAAGATCGGTTCTACTTTTTATGTTAGGGATGTTCATCGTGTCTTTTTAAAGTGTTTATGAAAGCGTTTTCTTCAGACAAGTATCGGTAAGAGATAGTTTATTACCTCACTAGTTTCCACTGTCACTTCCGTCTTCGTCAGGGGCGTCGCCTAGGTGATGTGTCTTAGCTGTGTGGCCCTTGCGATGACTTTGTGAAAATATCTGACCCTCCACTAAAACTGATAATCCCTGTTATAGTCCCTCCATGTCGTGGGTCTTCTCGGGGTCTTAAGCTGTTATTTATTTATATATTTATATATATATATATATATATATATATATATATATATATATATATATATATATATATATATAATATATATATATATATATATATATATATATATATATATATATTTTTTTTTTTTTTTTTTTATTTAAAGGCTGTATGGAGGATTTTCAAAAATAGTTTGTTGTCAGTCTTGGTCAAAACCAGTTGCATAGATTTGTAACAGCCTTGTACTTATGCTAAACAAAACAATAATTATAAAAATATATAAACTGTGGACATGATGAGGCCAGTAAAACGTTGACCATTGACCTGTTAACCTGTCAAGCAAACCCTCATTGTTCCTGAGTAACTCATTGGTCCAGTTGCAGTGAAGGGCGTGGCCCTGGGAGGAGAAACACATGTGCATCATTTGAAAAACAACAAGCAGCTGTTGGATTTGAAAAATCCTCCATACAACCTTTAATTTTTATTATTAGGTTAAGGTTAAGGTGAAGGTACACTTTATTGTCCCCATAGGGAAATTTGTCCTCTGCATTTGATATTGTTAATATTATCCTAATAATATAAAATTGTTTTGCTATGTAAGAGGGGAATGGGTCTAGAAACCATCAGGTTGAAAATGTATAAAACAACCACTCAGATCTTTCATGACAAAGCACAATGTTATGTATACAGCATGAACGCAATCTATTAAACCCAGACCAAAAACACTCAACGACATGTTTGATCACATTTCTGCTGGATTGACAAAAAAAAAAAATCATCAAGATATGCCAAAAAAACAATCAAGATTTACATTTTTGCCAATCTTACTCAACGACACAGAAATCCCCCACAGCATAAAACAAACGCTCTATACCCTTTCCACTGTATCTCCCTGTGCATCTCCCTCAAACACCCTGCTCTAAATCCATTTCATTAGCATCGCCGTGATTACTGCGCTAATTGTGTGTAGTGGGTAATTCGCTGCAGCGGGCGTCCTCCGGGAGCCGATGATTAAAACATGGCGGTGGGAGCGCGCGTCAGGCCCGCTCCGGCTCATGTAAGCCCTGACACCGGAGGAAGCGTCTGGGGAGAGCGAGACAAGCAGGTGAGGATGAGAGAGGCAGAGGGTTGACCCCGCGTGACCCTGTTCGTATCTGCCGGATCTGTGTGTGTGTCGTACCTACAGACGTGATTCTGAACCGGCACAGACGCGTTTCTGTGTGTTTAGGATAGAATGAGTTAAATAGAAAATCACTGGTGTTGTTTTAAATGACGTTAGGGCTGCACGATATTTAAAATGTTTGCGTTATGGGCTCTGAGTTTGCGTTATTCGATATTTTTGTGATAGGGGAGACAAATGTAACAGAGGCTCCCATTCGTAGCAGAAGCAAACCAGAAGCTTAAAAGGAACCCCGAGAATTTTTAAATGTTTGTCTTCGAGTTGTCCTTATATCATCAAAGATATAAATACACACACAAAAAAATCTGAAAAATCGACCGTTTTATTTAACTTTTAAGAAACATATTTTCACGGAAGACGCCATCTTTGTTTACAACACAGTGCATTATGGGTAGTATGACGTCGAATTGTGTAACTACGAGGAAAGCTACGAAAGCTTACCACATTCTCCTTGTTCAGCCTGTTCTCATGGATAAGCGTGTGAATACCACGCTATTGTAAACAGCGTGTCATTTGCCTGACCAGCCAGTCCCTACACGCTTTGACAGACACTGTCCAAAGACGTAAGCGTCTGGGATCAGAACGCCGGGGATCAATTTCGAGGACGGGCTTTCCGAGCGCGGAATCAACCAATCACAGAAAACCCGGAAATTCCCCCGATGCAGCGACGCGCTAAACAGGTTGTTATAGTAAATATGTAGCGCAAGGATTTTTTCAATGGAGCATTGATCTATATGAAGGCCCTGAACGCGGTTTGCTGCTACGGTTTGATTGATACGTCCCTAATTGTTTAAAACCGAAGCTATAGCCGAAAACAATGATCTATCAGCTACGTCCGCCGTCTTGGTTATTTTGAAACGGTTAGAAAAAAGTTTTGAAATTGCGGAGGGGAGGGGGAGGAGGGGGCGTTTGTGATTGGATCGTCCTAACTTTGGACGACGAAATCGTTGGCTATCTCTTCAGTTTCAGACCCTTCTGCATTAAAACAGAATGTAGGAGGGGCTGACTGGTCAGGCAAGCGTGTCATATGAACGCAACTTCTATTTTATGCGTGTGTATTTGACGTGTTTCTGTCCTAGTTCATTTCAATGGTGAATGTTAACAGGTGTTATTATTCATGAAGACTAACACAATCCTAATTCTAACCTTAACCAACTCCAAGCCAAAGAGCTAAACTTACCCATTTGTGTAACTTCAGACTTAAATTTGCCGTTAATTCCTTGAAAAACCTCGTGTTTGTCGTCAACCACTAGGTGTGTCCAGACCACGCCAGAGAAAACGAGCGTGTAATTGCACGCCAAAACAGGCAGAGGGCGTCGTAGTGACACGCAATTTGTCATGGCGTGCTATTTTACGCATTCCATGAGAACACGTTGCCTTGTTTCCTCCATCACCAAAAGCTACACAATGTACCATTTTACAATGTGTTGTTGACGAACAACTACTGACACTACTGTTAACCAGATCATCGGCAACTGTTGCGTGCTTCTCACGACTAAACTAAACTAATCATACAAGTACGGAGTCAAACCACTTTGCGCTAAAAATGAGAGAATACTGCATACATTTTTCATTAGAAAAAAAAATGCGATATGGATATCACACGTCATGTGTAACTATTGTATTGATCTTTTTTCAATATATCGTGCAGCCCTAACTCAAAAAACAATGATATTCTAGCATTTCTCTTGCTATTTTTAAATGTGAAGTGAAGGACATTCTTAAAGACTAACTGAAGGTCATTTTTAGTGTTTTATGTCTTGATCTTCTTTTGCTTGTTTGACTAATGATTGTTTTTGTGTGTAACGTCTGACTCCTCCTCTTCCCTTGGGTGCTCTTGTACACCAGACAACTTTGTAAATAAGAATTTGTTTTTTAATGTTTCGCTGGTAAAATAAAGGTAAATATTTAGCTATTCTGTTTTCCATTGGAACAGAAATCTAAAGCATTAAGGTCAAGTCATACTTCAGAAGAAGCAAAAACTTTGTTTTTATGCCTTGAGTTGTAAGAACAAAATGACATAATTGTATTAATTTGGCTTATTCTGGCATCTTCTCCTGAGCAGAACTTTGTTCTTACAGGGCTGTCAGACACTGCACTGTGATTGGTCATTTTTCGAAGTGGGCGTGACTTATTGTAAAATGTTTATTTTTTTGTAATATTAAGTTAAAAAAATAATTGTTTTGGCTTATATAACAGTTTTTAAAACTGAGTAGCCACTGAACTGTTGATAATCTCTACAGCAGAGGTCCCCAACCACCGGTCTGGGGCCCAAAACTGGGCCACAGGCCATTTGCTCCTGGGTCCCAGAGGATCGTTAAAAATATACTTTATTTTTATTTACTTCCTTGTACTTCACTGTGAAAATATAGTATTGCTTAACCCAATAAACAGTAAATTCAAGCATTAAGAGAGCTCAAAGTTCATGTCATGCACAGTGTCCTTGAGTGTCTTGAAAGGCGCTTTCAAATAATATTTATTATTAATATTACACAATAATCAGTTGTACGCATTTTAAGTTGTTGTTATTGGCACTACCCAACCTCACTGCTCTGTAGCAACAACTGTTTAGTTCATGTGGGCGGGGCTTCAGCAGCAAAACTTCTGAGGAAGTATCTGAGCCCATCAGAACTTAGGTCTTACAGCTCAAGGTGCAAGAACAAACTTGCTTCTTACAAAGTAGTTTGGGGCCTTCAGTCACAACACAGTCATTGTGCTAACATGTGTTGACCTTAACTAAACACGCTGAGGTGTTTAAAACACGTGTTTTAAGAGTGCACGTCTTTTTTGTATAAATATGACACGTGTTATAGCTCCAGTTTATTTCTATGGTGGTTGTAAAGATGTGCTCACCATGATCCTAACCTTGGCCAACTCTGAGGTGCAGACCTAAACTTGCACATTGTAAGTTTTGCTGTTACGTCCAAATAAAATCTCAGGACATCATGACATGTTATTTATCAGAGTGTACACACGCAGTCAATGAAAACATGTCGTCTTCATCGAAATACATCAGATACAATTCTCACTGTGAAATATTAAAGCTAAAAGAACAAGATTTCCATGGAAACAGTCTGGACAAGACCCTCCTCTAGAACACAAAACAATTGATTTTAGGGAGATCCAGACTTGCTTCTGCTAAAGATACACACGATTCTGCAGGACTTGAATCAATGACAACATATGTGTTATGAATGTGATCCTAGTTCTCCTCGGGTCATTGACCAATCCACGTGTAGTTCAGGGCTGATTCCTCACTGACAGCCCTCGAGGAGTGTACGTACAGTATATGGAGCCACAGGTCTAGGGAAGTCATCCGTTGTATCTTCCAACGAGAGAGCCTTCTGGTCTTGTAATGTTGAGCAGGTTACAGTCTGACTGAGTGAGGGTTTGGACAGGTGTCTTTGATACAGACGACATTCCAAACAGGTGCCATGAATACAGATAACGAAAGGAGGACAGAAACATAGCTGAAACAAGAAATATGAAGCCTGTGAAAGACAAATACAAATACATATCTTGAAAATTATACAATAAGATTTTCTTTCTTTATGCTTGTAGTTTTCTTTCTTCAGATTCTGTCTATACAACCTGCACAACTGATGGCTGTCTACTCCAAACACTCTTCACCCCTCTGTATGCCACATCTCTTCAACAATTATGACACTTATAGGCCTTTCTAAACATCTTTTAGGATATGTCCAACCAAAAAAGTCTTCCGTGCATCAGCTCACCCTCTGCTCAGCTCTGCCCCGCCGGAAAATCTCAGACGCTAAAGTTCTGTGACAGCGTTTGATGAATGTTTAATCCAAAACCATGTCCCAGTCTGGAATCCGGTCCCCAGCGAAGCCTCCATCTTTTCCCGACATACAGACGCTCAAATATTCATCCGCGACATTCAGTCATTAACAATACAACGCCTTCTTTTATTCATCGCCATTATCCAAACAAAAGACCCCAAAATGTCCGATTCAAAGTGGGAGATTTCACATTTGTCGCGCTCATTTGTAACGATTTGTTTGGTGACAAATAAGATGTTGAGGCGGCTGCTGTGGGGAGAGGGAAAGAGAACGAAAAACTTTATACTAATGTCTGCTGCGTCTTGTTTTAATTAAACCATTTCAGATCTTTTTTCTTTTAAGCCTGCCCATTACACAGGTTTTGGTTTTAACAGCCACATCAGGTCAATAACATCAGCAGCTTTTTACCATCTAAAAAACATTGCCAGAATTAAAGATATACTGTCAAAATCTGACTTGGAGAGACTTATCTATGCGTTTGTCTCCAGTAGGTTAGGTTCTCAAATGGGGTACCGTGGCGGGTTTACATGGGCGGACCTAGATTTGCGGTTTGGATCCCTGAGAGCTTTTGATTTTAAAATGATTTTACAACATACCTTATATCTTTTCAATAATAATACAATTACATCATGTATTAACCTTCTCATTCCGGCCTTTTTTCTCTCACACGTCTGACAAAAATCGTCTAAATTTAAAACTGAAAGTTTCTGAACCCTTTGGAGCACAGGTAAACGGCCGGGTCTTTTTAAAGCTGTGTCGCTGTAGTTTTGCTTCTGATGTCCAAGATTCTCTCATCAGAAGTGAGAACTTTCTCCAAGCAAAAGAAAAGCAAAATCTAAATTCCGCCTACATTTTTTTTTTTGGTAGGTATAAGGAATGGTAAAGTTGGTGTTACAGCTGAGACATAAATGCCTCTAGAATTGAATTACTTTGGGTTTTGACAATTCCTCTGTAAAAGCTGAAGGTAATTGTGGTAAAAATTAGTTTTAGGGACCCAAAATTACTAAAAAAAAAAAATTTAAAAAAATGTAAATTATATTATTAATACTATAAATATTAAAAAAAAAAAAAAATTGGGGACTTTTTTTTACTTGGAGGTTTACAATAGAAAACTGAGTCTGAACTATCCCAATGGGATGAATAGCTGATTTTGCTCTAAATAAAAGAGATACAATGGTTATATTATATTTACTGTTGCAATGCTAATCGTGAGAAATATAGTCTCTCTCTTTCTCTCCACATCTCTTTCTTTTCTCCTTCTCTTTCACTCTTTCTGGTTCACTCTTTGGTTCCTCCTTCTCTTTCTTTTCTCCTCCTCTTTCACTCTTTCTTTTCTCCTTTCTTTCACTCTTTCTCCTTCACTCTTTCTTTTCTCTTCTTTCTTTTCTCTTTTCACTCCTTTCTTTTCTCTTCACTCTTTCCTACCACCTCTGTTTCTTTTCTCCTTCTCTTTCTTTCTCCTTCTCTTTCACTCCTTTCTTTTATTCTCTTTCACTTCTTACTTTTCCCCTTCTTCCACTCCTTTATTTTATTCTTCTCTTTCACTCTTTCCTTCCACCTTTCTTTTTTCCATCTTACTCTTTCCCTAATTCTTTTCTCTCTTTCCCCCACCTCTTTCTTTTCTCCTTCTCTTTCACTCTTTCCCTCCACTTCTTTGTATTCTCCTTCTCTTTCACTCTTTCTCTCCACTTCTCTTTGTTTTCTCCTTTTCTTTCACTCTTTCCTTCCACCTCTTTTTTCTCCTTCTCTTTCAGTCTTTCCCCTACTTCTTTCTTTTCTCCTTCTCTTTCTCTTTCCCTCCACTTTTTATACATTTCTTCTTCTCTTTACCTCCTTCTCTTTCACTCTTTCCCTAATTCTTTTTCACTCTTTCCCTCCACCTCTTTCTTTTCTCCTTCTCTTTCACTCTTTCCCTCCACTTCTCTTTCTTTTCTCCTTCTCTTTCCCTCCACCTCTTTCTTTTCTCCTTCTTTTTCACTCTTTCCCTCCACCTCTTTCTTTTCTCCTTTTCTTTCACTCTTTCCCTCCACCTCTTTCTTTTCTCCTTTTCACTCTTTCCCTCCACTTGTCTTTCTTTTCTCCTTCTCTTTCACTTTCCTTCCACCTCTCTTTCTTTTCTCCTTCTCTTTCACTCTTTCCCTCCACTTCTCTTTCTTTCTCCTTCTCTTTCACTCTTTCCCTCCACCTCTCTTTCTTTTCTCCTTCTCTTTCACTCTTTCCCTCCAGCTCTCTTTCTTTTCTCCTTCTCTTTCACTCTTTCTTCCCTTCTCTTTTACTTTTTCCGTCCACTTTTTTTTACTTTTCTTCTTCTCTTTCCCTCCTTCTCTTTTACTCTTTCCCTACACTTTTTTTTTACTTTTCTTCTCTTTCCCTCATTCTCTTTCACTCCTTCCCTCCACCTCTCTTTCTTTTCTCCTTCACCCCCTCTCTTTCTTTCTCTCTCTCTCTCCTTCTCTCTCTCTCTCTCTCACTCACTCTCTTTCACCCCCCCTCTCTCTCAGTGATGGATGTGAGTGTGCTGTCGCTCCACGTTCCGGGAGAGAGAGAGCAGATTGTGGATGACACGGTGACAGCTACATTATTGGACGTTATGCAGATCATGAGTCAGAAAGGAGACGGGTGAAATGATGCATGTTCTGATGGAGACAAGTACAGATGATGAAATATTAGTGTGTTCCTATCGCCGTGGTGATAGGCCGGGCGGCGCAGCGGGTCAGTGCTCCGCCGTCTCACCTCGCAGCGGGAAGGTTCAGGGTTGGGGTTTTTTTTTAGAAGCAAGTGAAGTGTGGAGATTCTTCTAGGTGTGTTTTTAGCATCGAGCAAAACAGGCACAAAAGGGAATTACAGCTAATGTAAAGCTGACTAAACTAAACGTGGACCGGCCTCCTGCTGGTGCCAGAGTCAGGACTAAACATGGACCGGCCTCAGAGTCAGGACTAAACATGGACGGGTCTCAGAGTCAGGACTAAACATGGACCGGCCTCAGAGTCAGGACTAAACATGGACCGGCCTCAGAGTCAGGACTAAACATGGACCGCCTCCTGCTGGTGCCAGAGTCAGGATTAAACATGGACGGACCTTCCGCTGGTGCCAGAGTCAGGACTAAACATGGACCAATCTCAGAGTCAGGACTAAACATGGACCTACCTCAGAGTCAGGACTAAACATGGACCGGCTTTAGAGTCCAGACTAAACATGGACCGACCTCCCACTGGTGCCAGAGTTAGGACTAAATATGGACGGGCCTCAGAGTCAGGACTAAACATGGACCTGCCTCAGAGTCCAGACTAAACATGGACCGACCTCCCGCTGGTGCCAGAGTCAGGACTAAACATGGACCAATCTCAGAGTCAGGACTAAACATGGACTGACCTCAGAGTCAGGACTAAACATGGACCGGCTTTAGAGTCCAGACTAAAACATGGACCGACCTCCCGCTGGTGCCAGAGTCAGGACTAAACATGGACCAGTCTCAGATTCAGAACTAAACATGGACCGGCCTCCTGCTGGTGCTAGAGTCAGGACTAAACATGGACCAGCCTCAGAGTAGAGACTAAACTACATCCAGAACAGCGCTGCCAGAGTCCTGATGAGGGTGTATTTATAAGGACACATCACGCCCATCTTCAGTTCCCTGCATTGGCTCCCTCTCCAACAGTGAATACACTACAAAATCTGTTTCCTCATGCACCAATGTCTCTATGGACCTGCTCCTTCGGACCTCACAGAGCTCTTGACCCCCTCCCCTACACCACTACCAGACAACTTCGCAGTGTAAACCATCACCACCTTTGTCCACCCAAAACCAAGCTCCACACCCTTTTTTTGGTCACAATGATGTATAAAATGTATACATTTGGATGGATCTGTGTTGAACTCTGATCTATTTGGAACTTGACTTGCTGAGAGCGTTTGAGAAAAGGTGGGATGTTTAGTGAAATACATCGAGTGGATTTGGTGATTAGCCATTCACAACAACAACTCGTGATGGTGTATCCAATGTCTGCGTGGGATAGAACAAGTATGTGTGACCGGTTGGGTTTTGCCTCTCTGCGTTGTGTTGTGTCCTGAGCGGGAGTTGAACCCGGGTCTCCCGCAGGGCAGTCAACCGACAAACTCATTGAGCTAAAGGGAACGCTCCGCTTAGCTCAGTTTGTTTGTGTTTATACCTGAGGGGAGTGAGATTATCCCATACCACCACACACCTCTCCATACTGGTCCCTCGTGTGGGCCTACACCGGTTACATATGCACGTCACACATACTGCTCTTCTTTCAAAAAGAAATGACTCCATATTTCTGCTAAAACAGCCTCAAAAGCAGCAGAAACACGTACATCCACGGAAGCCGCCATCTTTGTTCAGCTTGAATCAGACTCGGCGCTAACAGCCCATGTGACTGGGCCTCAAAACCATGCTACTGTGATGTGAGTGGGCTGAAACACCGCTGGTTGGACTCCAAAGCCTCTCGAGTTTGTGAATTCACAAATATCGCGACATACACCATTTGGCTGGCCTGGTTAAGCAAAAAAATCTTAATTCCGTCAATTACAAACTCATGGTCTAATATAATTTTAGGCTTTGTCTGGATCCAAATTTGTAAAAAAAAATATTTTTTGCATTGTAAACAACTAGTTTGTTAATCAAAAGTATATTTGCTCAACTAATTAATTCACAAAATGATTGATAGTTGCAGCCCTAGTCGGGACTAAACAAGGACCAACTTACTGTTGTATATTATAATTACTTATTTTTTCTGCTAGACAAACAGTTCTCTTTTTTTATGATATATTATTTGCTTGTTTTTCTGTATCAATAAAAAATATATTGTGTACCATTTTATATTAACTACACCTTAATTGGCCTTAGTAAACGAGGAATAAAGCATAAATAAAGCCTTACTTATTCATGAACTAATAGTGAATTAATGAATAAAAAAGTTTATTAATGCTTAGTAACTACTTAAGGAGCCAAGGTTCGGATTTAGGGTTAGGGGGCAGGATTCGGAGTAATTAAGTAGTTACTAAGCATTAATACGCTTTTTCATCTATTAATTAATCATTTGTTCATATTGAATTACGTCTTTATTAAGGTGTTATTAATGGTTTATTAAGCCTAATTATTTTGTAATTCTAAAGTGTTACCAAATATTGTAACTGCATGAAGATTTATTGTTTGAGTATATTTTTGAATGAAGTAGCCCATTAATGAGAAAATCAGAGATTGTTATGTTTTGTTGACTAGTTGATTTAACACTTCCTCTGTCTTTGTCTCAGTTAAACGGCTGGAGTCTTTGTAAAGTAGACTACATATGGAAAGCTGGTGGAGGCTCGGCTGGCATGTGTCAGATTATTCAGTGTAAGTGAATGTGTCACAGATTAAGACGGTCTCCCAGTGGACATCATTAAAGTTTCATCTAATCTCCTTTAATGAACACAGGAGTGTGCGTGTCTGACACTCTGCCTCAAAAGGCCACTGTACTCCTCACTCACAGTGTTCAATAATACATTTGTAAATATCAATGAGAAACGTTACATATGTCGGGCTTCTGGCTTTTACAAAAGTATAGTGTCTTGAAAGTCTGAATTAAAGAATTATAGATTTTTGCCTATAATGATCTGTGTAAACTAAATTAACAATATTTCGCAGTTGTATTGAGCTAAACAGTCAAATGTCATTCTTCCTCATTAGCTCTTTTCTAATGTTAAAACTTTAAGAGTTTAAATGCCCAACAAAAACATCCAGGACCCACTAACCTTCTTAGCCATTATCATTCCCGCTTTTTTCTCCCTCACAAGTCTGAAAATCATCTAAAATTCAAACTAAAACAAACTCAAACAAATGGCTGGAGTCTTTATAAAACTGTATCCCTGTAGTTTGAGCTTCTGATGCCAAGTTCTGATCAGAAATGAGAACTTTCTCCACAAAAAGGAAAAACAGAATCTAATTTCCACCTATTTTTATTTTATTTTAGTAGATGTACTGTAGGCTATTGATAAAGCTGGTGTTTACAACTGAGACCTGAATAATACTGACATTTGGGGTTTTGACCATTTCTCCGCAAAAGCTGAAGGTAATTAGTTTTAGGGACCTAAAAAAAAATAAATAAATTTAGGTGGAACCAATGCAAAAGTTCTAGAAAAATATACATATATTTGGGGGATTTTTTTTTTTTTATTTTTTTTTGTAACTTTACATTTGAAAGTCTGAAACACCCCACAATGGATAATTTAACTCTATATAGGTGGGACACAATGATAATTTTAATTTAGCATTTCCATGTGTTTCTTTTGTTTTTTTATATATTGAACAAAAGGGAATTTTAAAAAGCGTGACATCCCTTTTGCTTGAAAATAAAACCTTTGGGAAAAAAATAAAATTAGAAAATTCCCTTCTGGAAAGTGAGTTTCCTGTTATGTCTGACTAACATTTTAACACCAACATTAACACTTCAATATTTTTTGTTCTTGAAACATATTATTTTTGTACATTATTGTTTTAAGCTCAAATCAAGAAAAGGATTTATTTTTTTATTCAGCTTTTCATTCGCTTTTAAAGAAACCGGAAGTCCCTCCTCTTTTAACCCCGCCTCCTGACGCACTTCCTCCGTACACAAACATGGCGGCAGAAGCACTGACAGCTTCTGCTCTTCCACTGAATGTTGTGATTAAAACAGAACCAGAGTCGGACGAGGAGAGCAGCGCGGAGCCGGAGCATGTCCCGCAGCTCCGGGAGCCCGCAGTCCCGCTGCTGTCCCCGGTGTGCGGGCTCCAGCCTCTGCTCTGGTCTCGGGATCACCGGCTGGCCGTGTCCACCAGCAGCGCTCTGAACGTGATCGAACTGCGCTGTGACATCCACAGCACCAAACCACAGCTCAGCCTGCACCGGACCTCCATCCCCGTGAGCCAGGACGAGCACCGGCTGCAGGTAATGTCCCGTGGAGAGGCACATTTGTGAAAAAGTGGACATGAAGAGAATGTCAACACAGGTCATGCCTTTGCCTTTATATGTAGAAAGGAGACAGTGTTTGTGCGTGTTTCTAGAAAAGTAAGGTGACCAGATGTTCAAAATTGAAAACTGGGACACACGCGAGTTTTTTTTGTGAAAATAAAGAGTAAATAAGTGCATTCTGATGAATTTAGTCCATTCGCGCCTCAGTCACACTCGTGTATTCTCTAAAACTTTTGTCAGTGCAATTTAATGCTATTTTTGAGCACGGTTTGATTAACAAAATAGCAATATAATCTTCTCTTCGCTGTTGGGAAGTGTCAAACTGGAACATGTCTTGTGTAAAATCGGGACAAATCAAAGGTTTTGGATACATTTGCTGAGACATGGGACACAGGGCTTAAAATCGGGTCCCAGGTAATAAGGGGCATCTGGTTACCCTAAGTAATAAAGTGACAGTATTGGGCAATTTGTTCATCTAAAAAGGTTTATGACTTCTGCTCAAAACCGCAGAATTGATTATATTTAACAGTAACAAACGGCATATTTTAACTGACTTGTTTGTATTGTTGAAAAGTAAATGAGTTGAAACGCAATTGCAGACATTCAAGTTGGCAGAGATAGGTGATAGGTGAAAACAGGAATTTTCTGAGCACTCAAGCATCAGCTGTGGTATAATATAAAAAAAAAAAATTAAAAAATCAGAAAAGTGGATTTTATTTACAATGTTTTCTATGAACACTATCATATACCTACAGATGACAATGATCCCATTGGCATTCAACAAATCTACATAATCAAAGAGTATGGGCCCTTTACTTTTAGGAGGAGTAACTAAACTAGCATAGATACTTTACAACTAATCACTGGAGAACATTTTCACTACAGAATGGTGCCAAAGTAATTCTGAGAATATAAGATTTGTCCTAAGTCAAGCTGCCCACTGTTAGCAACAAGGCTTTTCGTTTATTTGTTTATGTTTTCTCCTGAAAAAGTAGTATCTTACTAGTAAATTTCATCCCAGATGCCAAGCTCAGTATAGCTCTCTAAATCTGGACTTAATCCCTGCTGCTGTCTGCCAAGTCGTTATTAAATTGGGTGCTTTTACTATGGCTTACAGCGTCGCTTTTTTAATTTAACCTAAAGAATGTAAAGAATAGTATTTAAATGGGAGAAATGAAAAAGTTGTGCACAGAAAAGAGAGGCGTGTAATCCAGAACAAATGTTTCTGCTGTGGTTAGCCTGTTCCCAGCTGCTCGGGCGTGTGGCTAAACGCTTCGCTCTCCAAAACGCAACTTGGCGCAAAAGATACCAGGAGTGGCTTAATTTTACAGCCAGCTAAGCACACTGACAGACGGGCACAGTTGGGTTAAAGCCATCAGTTACATATCTTATACCAGGGCTTGTTATTTCAGTGTTACACCATTTTATGAGAAAGCATTTTAGAACATTGTCCATTTTAAACCTTATTAATCCTTTAATAAGAATGACATATTTCTAATTCAAGTACATGGAAATGTAATAATCTGCCTGGCATGATGCACTATGCTCTCTGCTACTCGCTTCATGGCTTACATGTCAGTGAGGAACAGGCTTATACAGCTCAGGCAGCCAACACTTCTTCATCCATCATGCCTAATTAAAACTGTGTTATGATGTAGCACTGAATCCAACTGAAAAATTTGGTTTGTTAAGGTCGATCTTACCCCATGTACTGCACTGGACCTCAGAATTGTGTTGTCACATCATAACAGATCTTTAGTTAGACCATACGTTTGTTTCATGTTTTATTGTTTTGGCTAATGTGTGTGTCTTTACTGTGCCAGCTTTTTCTGTAAACAGTCCTGCTGTATTTAGGACTTTGGATTTGATCATCAAACTGAAAATAACTGATGTGGCAATAGTTATCACATTATGCGTCTATTTGGGAGATTTTGGTGTTATTATATATTTTTTCAGAAAGTGTGCAACATTTAAAAATAACCAAAACATTTGTGTTTTTTTCTGAATGTTAACACCAATGAAGTATTATAATGACGAGATTAGATTAGATAGAGTTTAGATTAGATTAGATTAGCCTTTATTGTCTCCTCACAAGAAATTTGTCTTGGACATCAGGGACACAGTATTACTTACAGACATATCAACAAATATGACTAAAACCGAGCGTGACACAGTCTACAAAGAAAAGGAAGACTATTTGTATCCACAGTAAACAAATAGAAATTGCACAACCCATATGGTCTTAGAGAACAGTTTCTATTGCATTCTATTGTATTACACCACATGGTCTGAAAAGTACAGTTAAACAATTGCACTCATCCCTAAACTGGCCTTGGTAAGATTCTTGCAGTTCCCACTAGCCGTATATTGTGCTCTTCCCTATTGACTTTTATAAAATAGAAAGTAGGTTAGTATTGCATTTTCAAAAAGGTCTAAAAGGTGCAGTGAATATTGCACTCTCAAAACTTAACCATGTAGAAACTCTTACTTTTCCATCAAAGCAGTTTCTTCTAATTTAGCAATGAAATAAATAAATAAATACTTATTTATTACATTGGGGCATCCTGTACCTTCATCTTCTGGCAGTCATCTTGTGTAGCGAGAACAGTAAAGATTGCATATAAACTAATACAAAGCTGAACTTTTAAATGACTTTTTCCCTTAAATACTTGATTATTGAACCTTTCTGTATTTGTACTTTTATTTATGCTTTTGTTAAACAAAACCAATGTGAAAACTTGAAAAAACACATTTTTAATATTAGCTATTAAAACATTCTTCTTATTATTAATGGCTGTGAGGTAAGCATGACAATAATGGTCAATGTTCATAGAACGTATTGACACAAAAATATAGCTAAATTCTGCATCAAATCCAGACCAGTGCAGTGTTTTTAGGCTGAATATTTATTCACAATTCAGAGGAAAAATGACCAGACACAGACAACAGACAGTTCTCTGTATCATTTGGACAAAAAATATAGAATTGTATGCCAAATTACTCCTTTTATTCTTTGAATTATTTGGCCTTGTTATACATTATTTTCAAAATTAATTTTGCTGCCTCTCCTTCCACAAAAAACAAGCTGCACCCTCTCTCTAGTCATTATAAAAACTCAATAGTTAACACCCAACTAGCTAGCTGCTAATTTACAGACCTAGCTCTGTCAGATGTTACAGTTCAGTAAATCTTCTTGTGCTGTTTAGTATATTCAGGGATAGGACAATTCACTTAAAGTGAAGCTCCCCCTCTAAACTATACCGACAAACACATTTCAGACACAGCAAACTCACTGAAAAGCCTTGTAGATGTGTGTGATTAGTTTGACAGCAGGTGTTTGCAATTAGTGCTCAGTTTTAAGTGAACAATAATTGCTGAGTCTTGAACTGACATGAACCTTTGCAGTGAGACAAAGTTAGTTTATGACTGTTTTGACCTTAAACTTGCCAATTTGCTGAATTTGCACTAGGGTTGCACAATATATCGAAAAAATATCGATATCGCAATATTGACACATGCAATATCCATATCGCAAGGATGTGCAATAATTTATTAAATTTTTATGCATTATTAATCCTTTTTTTAGCGCCGAGTGGTTTGACTCCGTTCTCGTCTTCTCCTCTTAAGAACAACTCTTGTGATTTGTGTTGGTTTAAAACAAGATTGAAAAGGCACAAAAACTAGTTGTGATAAAGCTGTGACCTGTCAGGCATAACATGTGTAGTAGTGATGCGCGGGTCGACCCGTAACCCGCGGGACCCGCGGTCAGCCCGCGGGTTCGGGCGGGTCGGATAGCACAATTTAAAGAAGTGGGTCGGGTTCGGGTGGGTCGGGTCTAAACCCATGTTCAAACGCTGGTGTCATGCTTTGGCTTCAAGTGACGTGAACGTCAGTCCAATAAGCCTCATGTCAAGCACTAATTCTGTTTAACATAAGACACAACTTATGCGTTCTGAGCTTAGTTTATTTAGGTTACAACTGGCTATAAAACAGAATGAAAGATGGACAAGAGTTCAACTACAAGTAGAGCGTCGTTCTCTGGAGACGGGGCAGCCACGTTCGACTCAGTCATAAACACATAACTACTCAATGCTCCAGCCTGAACTTCATCATTGTAAACTAAACGGAAAGAGTCAAATCCTCACTTGGAGAAACGTCCAGACTCCAGAGCATGTTGACAAATAAATAACCCTCGCAAACAAGCTTTTTACTCACCATGAATGTCTGAAGAAGTCTGACGAGGTCCACTGTCCAGGTGAAGCTTAATATACATCTGTCTGACGGAGATTAATCCAGTTGTTCGTATCCACATCACAGGGCTTTTCAGATCCACGGTAAAAGTCCGCGGTTCTGTTTCTTTCCGCTTAAAATCCCGACGCATTGTCTAAATCCACGAGTAAATCCAGTTTGCATTTGCCTTCTGCGAGCAGCGGTCAAAAACATGCTCAGTAAACAGCCGCTGAAGTCCGTAGATGCCGCTTCCTGCTGCTGACATAATCTTATCGTTTTGAGCGCTACGAAAACCACTTTCTCTCCAAAAATAAGTCCATGAAAGTCCATGTTTTCTTCCGCTGCTGAACTGTAAACAACCCAGCCTCTCACAAAGATCGTGTATGACGAGAAGAGGAGCTACTCTGTACAGATAAAAGTGTGCTCATTTCAGACAAACGTACCCCGCGGAGGCCGCAGCTCGCAAAAAAAACAACGTTTTATGCAGTTTTAATTTTTGCGGGTTCGGGTTGGGTCGGGTCCTGAAATTTAAGCACATTTTTCGGGCCGGGTTGGGTCGGGCTGAATTTTAAATCGGGTCGGGCGGGGCGGGTCACAAAAAAAGCTGACCCGCGCATCACTAATGTGTAGGGGTACCGACTGCGGTTGCCAGATTTTCAGAGCAACCAGCAACTAAGCCGTGGAAAAAATCGTCCTAAAACATGACCGCGCCTCAATAAAAATAAGTAAATAAAATGATTAAGCAATTACTAAGCCACAGAACGTGTGCGGTTTATACGCACATCGTTTTAATAGTGTAATAATGACTTTAAATAAATGTACAGAGAAATTCTTAATTGAAAAATAAATATCGCAAAAATATCGAATATCACAGTCTCAGAGCCCATATCGCATATCGCAGAAATTTTCAATATCGTGCAGCCCTAATTTGCACTAAAATTGCCAAAAATGACTCAAAATAGTAGCCAATGCTAATTAAGCTCAAGATACACAGTTTAAGAACCAAAAACTTTAGGTCACGCTTCAATTCAGTTTTTGATTTTGCAGCCACAATTTTAAATTTTTTTTTTTTCTAATTTTTACCTTAAAACACTAAAAACCATAATAAATTACATTTAAAATAAAGCCACTGTTGTAAGTGCTCAGAACTTTTTGCACAGTCAACAGTAATATTTATTGTCCATATTTGGAGGTCCACTCATCAGTTTTAACGCAACATAATAATGCACATTCAGTCAGGTTTTGCACAAGGTCACACTTTGTTTCTTGGCTATTATTGTGTTGTTATTTTGTATTATACAACTATAGTGTGTGTGAATAGGTCAGTGGCTGCACATGTATATTTGCGCATGAGTAAAATTCATAGATTCTAGTCTTTTGATTGCTTGCATGCTTCGATCAATTTTTTTAAGTTTTCAATCTCTTTTCCATCCCTTGTTCATTCCAGTTTTTTATGCTTTCAGGTAGGACCTCCAAAGCAGCAGGAAGAAGCTTTCATGAAGTTCTCTGCACACGACAACCCCGTTATCAAACAGGCTTATCTCACCAACTTCGTCACAAACCCGAAGATACAACTGCCCAAAGGTATCAAGTGCATAAGCTGGTCTCCACTTGGCTGTGACGCTATAGGCTGCAGTCTCCTCGCCTGCTTAACGCTCGACCTCAGACTCACTATTCACCAAAGCCACAAACATCTCGAGTGGAACATGCTAGTGGATCTCAGCAAGAAGTACGGCACAAGGCTAAAAGAACGAAATTACGCAAAAAAAGACAACATACCTCCGCAACGAGGCTTACTTAGCTTTGACGAACTGCAGAGGCGCTTCAGCATGCAAACTCCCGTAAGAATGGAGTGGTCCAGCATCTACACCACCAAACAAGTGCTCCCTAACAATATTTGCAAAGATATCGAAATAGTTTTGCTCGCTGTTTTGATGGAAAACGGGGATCTCGTTTTGTGGAAATTCACTTTACCGATTACCGATGGAGAAAACGTAGAATTTTTCGACATAATAGAGTCTGAGGTTGACCGTCCGAGTGACTTGGCGTGGTGGGAATACGAGAGCGGAAACCGAAGAATGAGCGGGCTAATTGTAGGAAGCCAAGTAGGGCCAGTAAAGATCATGCCGGTTAGCTTGACGGGAATAAAAGGCTACTTCACGCTGCGTCACCCTGTGGTTTTGTGGAAAGAAACGGACCAAATTTCGGTGAAAAACATCAAATGCATCCCCATGGTTCACCCGAAGGACAACATTAACTGTAGCCTCATCGTAGCGTCGCGCGGCTGCTACATCTTCTGGTGTTTTCTGATGATTTCGAACACTGGGTTAAGCATTCACAACTCCCACGTGGCAGGGCTGTATTCTCTTCCGATAGTTTCGATAGCGGTCAGTCAGCAACCCATCGCCGTTTACGCTTGTTCGTCGGACGGCTGGATAAAGCGATTGACGCCAACTTACACCGAGAAGAGTTTAACTTTCAAGCAGGAAGACATGGTTCGACCTGAGATTATGTCGGGAAGGCGGTTGCACGGGTTAGCGGTTAGCCCTAACGGAGCTTACATAGCTATCGCAAGCACCGAAGGAATAGTAACGTCTACCGGTTTTCATCCACTTACGAGGTTATACAAGGTTCACTTCATTGCACTGAAATCGGCAAGTAGCGCCGCCAAATTATTACTCAACTCTACCGGGCGAAGTTTGTACGAAATGGCCGACCTCCTTGACATCGTTCGGTTGCAAATACTGCGGGATAAACACATTCCTACAATGTTCCAGCAAGAGCTTGACAACAGGATACAGGAGGAAGGTTCGACGTACCTGTGGAAGTTGAAGCTGTTTTTGGTGCGAATGTTGTACATGTCACTGCAGAGACCAAATGTGAGTGTGAGAGTGAAGCCCATACAGGCGGTCAAGAAACGGGTGATCGCAGAAGAGGAGGAGGCCATGGAAGAAGAGGTGGGCGTGCAGACGGAAGGAGAGAAAGCACAAAAAGAGAACCCAGGGATCAATAGAACCATCTTGGTAGAGGTAAGATCTGTTTTACACAAGAGTTCAGTTTTTTTCTAGAAATAGGCAGTAGAGCTCCTGCAGCCAAGTGACTAAATTCGCTCCGGTCGCCATTACGGCAGTGACCATTAAATCTAATGGGAAGAAGCCTAAAATGTAGTTTCTGTGGTTTATCCTTTGCATTAAATTAGGCTGTAAATAATTGTACGTCTAAAAACAACTCCAATAAACATTAGCGACCATTTTGTTTTTTAGAAGCATAAATCTCATTCTGAATCTGCCATTTGTGAACATATGATTAATTTTACACCTTTTTATCTCACTAAAACGTTTTCTTGGTGATGTTTGTGTGAAATATATTTGACTCTAAAGCCCTGTACATATTACATTTACTCATACTGACCATTTAAACAATCTGATCTGGAGACAAAAGCTTGTTTTATAATTAGCTAACTTGGTTTGACTTTAGTTTGTGCCTTTATTAAACTATAAATCATTCAAAGACTAATTTGAAAAGCATTTGCTAACGTTTTCTCCTCACACAACTCTCTCTGTTTATTTAATAAACTAATTAAACATGGATTCAGCAAAATACGAGGATTTAGATTTTTTTTTTTAAACAATACTTAAGTTATTAACCAGATTAAACACAAATCAATACATCTGCAGCTTATTTAATGTTAAACTGACTATTCAGTTCAGCTTCAGAAATCTTTTTTTGTCCCAGTGTGCAAAAATAATCTATATTCTGTAAAACTCTGATAAAGGATTTGTAATCCTGTCCGCCACCGTTGAACTACATCTCACTGCCCTCCCGAGATTACATGGTGCATTCTGGGATAGCGTGACGTCAGCTGCAGGAGCTCTATATAACGGTATTTACATTTATTTATTTCAATGAGGTGGAGGGCAGCTAAAATGAATATTGTTTACATGCAATTTATTTTTGTAATACAAAAGCTTAATGGGTCCAGTCACGCCACTGTTTAAACTATCTTTTGGGAATGTTATTAACAGGAAAACTTGCCTGTTGGCCTCCACCTGGCTTATAACTGCCAAGAATGTGAAACCCAGCAATAGGACTAGATTTTTCAGTGATCAACTTTTAAAATGTTTTGAATTGTCTGCACCAATATTAATTGTGTCACTACGAAATAAAACTGGGACAGAGCTTAGACCGTTTTTAGACCGTTCTCTGCGAGAATATGTCCGCTACAAGTCTGTATGTAACTTCACCAGACTCTAGGCCGCCCTAAAAGTCATTTATTGATCTTTTAGACTCCCACATATAGCCCATGTTCAGGAGGCCCAACTATCAAACTAAGCACTAATTGTTGTCGCTGGTAGAAAGAGGAGGACCTTCAGGAGCACATGTCAGAGGTCCTGGCTTCGATCAATTCGGTGGAGACCCATGTGATGAGGGAGAACATGAAGAAGGTCCTGGGGGCGGTCTATCTCCATCCTCTAATGACCCAGAACACCAGCATCCCCACCTGTGGCCTAGTGCAGTACCTGAGTATGGAGACCAGCGACCGAGACGCACAGGTCAGGCAAGCTTTGTTTGTTTGTTTGTTTGTTTATTTGTGTGTGTCCCATAAAGCTGCTCGTTTAATCGTAGTTGAATGAAAAATATTGATGGACGCAGTAGGCTCTGTGCATGGACTAACAGTTGAATTGAATATTCAAAATAGTTACTTGTTCATCTTATTTTGTAAGGTTTTCACTACATCAGTCAAAAAGAAATAAAAAGTTGATTGATCAGACAGTGAATAGTTAGTTGTGAAAAAAAAAATCTTAAAAACTTCCAATCAAGAGAATACTTCGTGTTAGTTTCTAAAAGCTAATATCAATGCGTTATTATAATAACTAGAGAGAGCTTGGGGCCTGTTAACGTGGCAGTTGTGCGGCCATTTTGCAAGTGGAGAGGCAGCAAAATACTAATTGAAGATAACGTAAAAACATAGTCAGATAATTCATAGGTTAAATGGAGTAATTGAACATATAACATATAATTATTTATTTATTGTCCAGAGAATTCAAACAATCACTTGAATTCATGATAATTCATTGTGAATTCATGAATTCATCAAGAAATTATATTAATTTCTCATCAACATATCCAAATGATATGATTGATTAAAGGGGCTGTACTTGATTTTTGCACCCTAAAACAAACATAAATATTTCATTTTAAACTTCTTACTTCAGTCTACATGAGTTGCTCACTTAGCTAATGCATTCTGGGCTTCAAAATTGTTCATCATGATGAGTTTTAATGTTTTTTCACAGCTGTTAATGGCGAGGTGAGTCGGTATGCTAACAACAGTTAGCTACAATGCTAAAAACAAAAAACAGAACATTTTGGACACAAACGAGATTTCTTTAGACATAGACAAGACTTTGTGGACTAATTTCTACCTGAATAAATACACTAACAAGATATCAGTGCTAGGGGGAATTGTTTTCAAGTTATTTTGTTGAAAAAAAAATCTAGTTTAGTCACTTTAATGATAATCAATGAATTTGTGTTACCTTTGTTATATAGAACATTACCAGAAATACTCTTAAGTATTAGCAATTTAAAAAATAAATAAGTCAGCTGACATTCCATGCACACAACCTATTCACCAATTTCAAAGGCTTTTCAAGAACCTTAATTTTATTTTCAAATAACAAATTCTTATTTTGAAGAAAAACAATCTAATTCTGGTGATTGTTTTTAGAGTAGTTAACTTTTCACCAGAAAGTTACACAATGAAGTTACACAATGAATCTTTAATCGATTTAAGGGGACCTATTTCACTTATAATATATGTAGATCAGTAATTTGCATTAATTTATTTTTTTGTAAAACATCTTATAAATAGAAAGAGGTCCATTTACTTCCTGTTCAAACCTGCTAAGCTCCGCCTCTTCATTGTAAGATTTTAATGTAACTAGCGGCAGATTTTACATTTGTAATTGTTATTGTTGCAAAGTAGCTATGACTGTTTGAACCAGACATGCTTTACTATGAAACTGAATTTTTGGAATAATCACAACTAAACACAGACAAGTGGGAGGGGATAGGTGGTAGGTGAGAACAGGGTTTTTCTGAGAACCCAATCATCAGCTGCAGTTGTATCAAAGAATCCCTAGTAATTTTTATCATGTATTGTGTGTACAGTTGTGTTTCTCAGTGTGCTGCCGGCTCTCTCCAGGTCCTGATTGGTCACGTCAAGAGTAAACTGAACAAGCAGACGTTTGAGGAGCGCTGCAGCCTGTGTGAGGAGGTGCTGCCCTTTGACCTCTACAAAACCACTACATGTGCCAACGGACATATCTGGCCCAGGTACTCTCTCACTCCACCAGACAGGTATCCTCTCCTCCAGTGCGTTACATTCAGGTTGCGATTTGCCTGGGGGATGGGGGGACTTTCCCTCCCTCGGTTTTGTCCATCCCTCTCTCTGCTTATACTTTCCCCATCCCTCCTTCTGATTTGATCTTGTAATAATTGTAGGGGGTTTCCTGTCCTAAATTTCACAGTCTTCTGTCGATCCCAGTGTAGTCTCAAGGTTGTTTTTCTTTCTCCCGCTGCAGCCCCTCGACTCAGCAGTCCGCTCTCATAACAGCCAATAACGTCACACACAGTCAATTTCTGATTGACTTTCCCTCTCACTTTTTAGGTGCACACATGCATATAGTTTAAATTGATTTTATATAACGATGATATACAAATATATATACAAAAAGTGCCGAATTTTTTTATTTTATTTTGCTCTTTCACTAGTAAATGATAAACTCAATGTTGAAATTTTGGATACCAACATTCACAACACAATTTAAATTCTGATCTATTGCCCAGCTCTACTTAAATATGTTAATTGTAAATGGACTTTAATGAAATGCGTAGCTGTCATGTGCACTCGGAGGTCCTCTGGCTTCTGCAGACAGCTCGTGGATGTTGGCATGAGCAGAATCCTAATGCCTCAGACACATTATTTACCCATGGGTCAGTGCAATCAGAGGCTGCTCCTGATATTTACCCACACTGCTCTCTCTTCAAACACCTGCTTTGTCTCTCTCACTGGACCAGCTCCTCCATCTCAGCGGTCACTCAGATGAAGCTGTCAGCCTTCGTTCTAATGAATACATTTCACTTTGTCGCTACTGTAAAACCACTTAATACTTTCTTTGACACCTGCACACTTCTCTTTGACTCAGAGCACGGTGATTTGGCCACAAGAACATTTGTGATAACCATGTAATTTACAATATTATTGATGACTTACCTAAGACTGGCATTTATCATTATTTGTATTTATGTGTTTCAAGTTATTTTAGTGACAGTTGGAAGTTCCACATGCCGTGTTATTTTTTTACTTTCATCATTAATGTTTTAGCTTCTGCAGAGCCTCAAATGTCTGTGTGCTCAGGTCATTCTTGATCAAAGGTCAGACAACAATTTTAGGAATGGTAGAATTGTGCTCCTTTTTGGAATAATTGGTTTAACAAGTCTTTAACAGGAATTTTAACAGGTCTAAGTTCCTGAGCAGCACGTTCACAACTTAAAGTTGAGGATGCTTGTTTTAGGCCTTTTTTTTCCAAAGGCTTGGCTGCTCATTGCTCTCTGAAGCTCTGGCAACACTGGGAATTAAGGCCAATTTATACTTCATCAGAGGTAAGAAGTTGAGCTGTAAGAACAAACTGACATCTTCAGCTTGTTCTCACATCTTCTCCTGAGCAGAACTCTGTTCTTACAGGGCTGTCGAACACTGCACTGTGATTGGTCCTTTTTCAAAGTGGGCCTGGCAAATAGTAAAATTATAATTATTTTTTGTCAAATTAAGATAAGTTACTATTTTGGTCATTGTGATTGACACATAACAGGGCTGTCACTATACTGATGATAAAATCATAGCAACACCATAACAACCACTGTTTGAGTTCATGTGGGCGGGGCTTCAACATCAGAACTTCTGATGACGTATGAACAGTCTGAGCCCTGTTATTGCCCAACCAGAATCAGTGCTGAATTTGAGTCAAAAGTTGATGTGCACATGCCCAGAAGCTTCTGCACAAGAGAATAAATGTTAGTGTTTGACTACGGCATCACCTACAAGGACAAACAACTATATTTATCATTTACTTTAGAAATATATTTATTTAAGTTAAGTATGAGCTTAATGTTATGAAAACTGTTTTATGATTGTAGAAAGTACAAGATTTCGTGTGACTTTATCAAAAATAACATTATTAAACTTTATTTATGGACTTTTTTATCTCATATGAGGTGATCTAAAGCTACAACTGACAGATGACATTTTAGCTGTTTCTGGCAGTTTAAGTGATACAAATACACTCAAGCTAACAACTAGAGCTTTGTTCTTGTTCTTACAGCTCAAAGTGTAAAACAAACTTCTTGCTTCTTACAAAGTATGAATTGGCCTTTAGTCAACTGATGTTCTACATTTCAACTTTTGCACATGAATTGTGATATATAATATACGCAGCCCTACTTTGACTTTTAAAAAGAAACTAGAACAACCACTACAATAAGTTTTGCTAATGAAACATCTATTTGGTTCACATTTCAAGTGTAGTGGCCTTTTTCTTTTCAATTAAAAGCCAGATAATGTTTTGTATTTTTATTTAAATGCTTGTTTCATTGGCAGTCGCATTTTAATACAGTCAAAATACACAAAAATGTATACTTAACTACTTAACACAACTATTCTTATTTAAGATTTATTCAAGTGATTAATTAAGTTGTTTAACTGATTAATTTTTCAAATTCATCTGATAATTAAATCTCAAGTAATACATTTGAAGACACAGTTTAACAATTTCGGTAAAATATTGGTATTGAGACAGACCAGAATATTATCGAGATTTTCATTTTATTTTTAATATCGCTGAACCCTGCCATCTCCCATAGTTTTTTTTCTGTCCTAGATTGTGCGAAACCTTGAGTTTTTAGTCCATTTAGAGCCATTTTGGACAAAAGCAGCCGTGTCCTGAATCCAACGACAGCACCAGACGTTTCCTGACATTATTGACCAGAACTTTCTTTAAGTCGCGTCAGTGCAGATAAAGTCCCCCTCACCTCCTCCTCCTCTTCTTCTTCTTCTCCTCCTCTGGTGCAGGTGCGGGCTGTCATACCAGGCCTGCCAGGCGCTGACGTTCAGACGCTGCCTCCTGCTGGATAGCATCTCCAGACTGCCAGAGCCGGAGGGTAAGATCCACATCCCCTGTCCCCGCGCTGAGCTTGTGAGGCGGGCGCACACTCCTGCTGTCACCTGCACCTGTCCAACCGCGTCTGGGCCTGACGAGTGCCATTCCTGATGCTCCACGCCACACCACACTCATTACATCGTACTTATGTGTCTTATGGCGCGTTACAACAATTAGATTCTGTGGACGGAGTTTGATATTTGGGGTTTGATGCGATCGCTTTATGATTCCAAAATATAAGTTCTGATTTTATGCAATGTCAAAGATGTCACATATGCGAACAGAAATATCCTGTAGATTTTCACTGCTACTTTTTGGAGTTTTGAGCTCGTACTCATACTCTCTCATACTTTTGTCTCAATGGAACAAAACCAAATGAGCTGACTTTAAAAATCTACTTTAGGGCTGCAACTAATGATCAGTTTGGTAATCGCTTAGTTGAGAGAATATGTTTTTGATTAATCTACTAGTTGATTAGAACACAAAAGTCATGTGTAAGACTGGGCAATACTGACAAAAATGTATATTTTTTTCTCATATCTAATGATATTATTTCAAGCCAAGCAAGCATGTCTTTAAAAGCAAGGCAAGGCCAATTTATTTGTATTGCACAATTGCACAAATCAATTCAAAGTGCCTCACAAGGCAGGAAAAGATGCATCAAAATACAATACAAAACAAAAAATATAACTAATCGTCATAAAATGTAGATAGAGAGAGATAGATAGAGAGAGGCGACGGAAGTTTGGAGAAGTTTTGGCGTCTCCTGCAATACGCAGGTAAGAAACAAGCAGTTTGTGGGATACGTCATTTTGATTATGTCTTGTGATTGGCTAAAACACTGCTAAGGTGGAGTGGGCACTTTGTCCAATCAGATCAAAGTATTTTGCGAGAACTCCCTCCCTTTCCCAACTGCTTTTGACGAGAGCCCTTCCAGATCGAATATGTGTAGAACTCAATGCAGAGAGATGCACATATCGATCTGGCGTGAGCCAGGTTACTTGGCGTGAGCCAGGACTGAAACAAAAAAAAAAAAGGACTAGGCACTGAAAAAAAGTTTCTACAGTGGGAAAAGGCCTTATGTCTGTGCCAAGCTTAAATACGTTTTTTTTTGTCGCATGTAATAAAAAAACAACAATAACTACTTAACAGTGTCTATATTGGTAAAAAATTGAGTAATAATCAAACTTGAATGAGTAGTTCATAGTCACTTTAAATCACTCTTTGCAATCAAAACATGAAAACATAACAATAGTTTTCTTTCCCAAAGCCATGTGCATGTGCAGTAGCAGTAGCGTTAGCATTAGCCGTGTCTGTCAGGCCGCTCTGAACCTGGTCACTCCTCCGAAAACACTCGTCTGTGACAAGCCTAGTCCTGTTGTGTCACATGTCACCATCAGCGCCGCCCCAGCCGCTGCCGCAAAACATCTTACCGTCTATATTTGAACCACAATTTACCGCGCTCTTTACTCCCCGTCAGTCACACCTTTTCGCCAAAGACTTGTTGACATTTGTGGATTTGGGTTTTAATAGGTAAACAAGATTGCTCGTTTAAGGCTAGAAAAACGACTCTCTGTAAATAACGGTTTAAAAATAACTCCGTACGTCCGTCACCTGTGCCGTCACTCACAGTCCGGTCGGATGGTGGTCGTCAGTCTAAATATTTTTGTGGAAGCTGCTTAAATATAGCGAGGATCAAATTGGACGCAGTGTGACACACGTAGACAGTCGGCCCACAATCCCAAAACAATGTCCACTCTTGATATTTCTTCTGGATTTTTTTTTTTTGACTCTGGCAGCCCGGAGCAGATGGAAAAGATCTTAAAAGTTGTTTATTGTGTGGAAATGAACACAAAAGTAGATTTAGTTGTATCACAGCAAAGCACAATTAGAGCTGGGCAATAGGTTAGTTCGAGAATCTAATTAATGAATTGAATGATGTAGATGTGACACTATTTTGTGTCCAACATGGTACTGCATCATATGTCTCCGGGTCACAGATCAAGACCCCCGACCAATATTGACCCTTTGCACCTGCGTCACATGATCACGTGGGTACGTCATGATGGAGGCAGAAGTGTGTGTACGCAGCATTACAGGGAGCGCAAAACTGACAAATTCTCACAGATTTTCTTAATTTTTGGTAAAGAAAGCAGTGGATGCTTCTAGTGCATGTTCAGTACATTTGTCTGTGGAAGTAGGACAACTTTTAGACGCACACAAAGCAAGGTATTTGGAAAAGCTAATGAATGCTTGCTGAGCCAATAGCCTCCTGCTTTGTTTGTCGTTTTAATAAAATGTACAGTAGTTTGCCTGACTTTACTCCTCATGATTTGTACCATTCTGTGGTAAACAGGGTTTTGTCTTATACTGATGCAGATCTAAAAGCTACAAGAGTTTGGTTTTCAGTAACTTAGCTGTATATCATGTGAGGCTAGTGTTAGCCACACAGGCTGTTTCAGATATTCATTGCATTTTTTTTTTCCAACAGTCACATTTTTTTTTTCCTTATCAGCAATGACTTACCTTGTTTAAAGTGTTCACTGCAAATCCGTAGCAACTTCGAGGGATTCCAGTTCTTTTGATTTATTGCTGCCACTCACTGGCGTCTTCTGTCTTCATCAAAATGTAAATTAAAAAGCTACAGGTTTAGGCTTAAAACCTCCTGCCTGTTAGTGCACAAGATACGGCCATTTTACAATTGAAATCAATATAAATAGGGTAAGGTAATGTTTATTAAGGACAATGTACAATTACATTAAGCACAATGGCTTGTACCAGATTGTAGCTTACAGCAAATTTACATCTGTAGTCCTGGGGAGGGGAGGAACATTGGACATGTTTTAGATGTAGGAGGAAACCGGAGTACCTGGAGGAAACCTACGCAGACACGGGGAGAACATGCAAACTCCACATAGAAAGGCCCCTGGCGGCCCGGGAGTCGAACCCGTGACCTTCTTGCTATGAGGCCAGAGCCCAGAACTTAACTTAGAAACAGGCAGGTTTTTGGCAAAGTTTCCATAGTTGTAATGCACACAGACAGCGCCCACTCCTCCATCATGAAGAAGTGGGCGTTTCCTCGAGGAGCGTGACGACACGTGCAAAGTGTCAATAGTTGTTGCGTGGTTAGTTCTGGTTTGAAAACACCTGTGGATAGTTCGTTCTCGTCCAGTTTATTCCCTATGGAGAATTAGTGAAAACGTCCCCATCTTATCGGTTCATTTAGATTAGATTTATTGAATTGAATTGAATTTTTTAATTTAAATTTAATGTAATTAATATTTTTATTTATAATTATTTATTGTATTATTTATTTATTTTATTATTATTATTATTTATGTATTGTATTTTATGTATTTAAATTTAGCTTCCTAATTATAAATACATACAAAGTACATCAGAACACATAAGAGAATTTAGGTTTAACATTTCACGATGTATTGTTATAACCTAATGTAGCGTTCCAGTGTAAATGTGAATGTATAATTTTGTATAAATGTTTAAATGAATGTTTTTTGTAATATACATAACCTATTGGACTTCAGGAAGAATAGCAACAGCTTGTCTGCGCTAATGAGAAATCCACTAATAAACAAACAAACACATTTATTTATTATTCTCCTGCCTTTGTCAACCTACTTTTTATCTTCAAAAGCTTGTTCTTGTTTTAAGTTAAATTATGATGTATGTTTACTATAATGCTATAATCTATCTAATATAACTAACATTAAAAAATTATAAAAACTTGTTATACACGTTTTAATGACTGGACCCAAATACTTACATATCCCAGAAACCCCGGATCTTTGGTTAAAAAATATTGTGCAGTACATATAGTATACAAAAAAATATGAACGAGGCCTAATCATGTTCCAAATCAGAACCCGGTGTTCTAAACAGTGAGACGACTGTTTGGTTTGCCTGACTTGTGTGTTGTGTCCTGCAGATCCGCCTTGGGTTCAGAAGATGCTCCAGGCTCCGTGTGCGTTCTGCGACTCTCCTCTCATCTGAAGGTCAAAGGTCGGGAGAAGGACCTCAGGGCTGCACCGCGACCTCCGGGGCTTTTGGCTCTAAGGCTGCGTCCAAACATCTCACAACTCCACACTTTTGTATTTCATCCTGTTCACTTTTTTGTATTGTAAATGAGAATAAAAGACTTTTGTTTACTACCTCAGGAAAGATTTCATTAAAGATCCCACACTACACACTCTCAGTAAAAATATGTTGAAAGTTGTGTTTTGCTTTAATAGTAAATGTTTGATTAACTCCGCTTTTTGCATCTCCAAAGCTGAGAATGCTCGGTTCCACACTGTGATGTCATTAAGTGGTAGTTTTAAAGTTAGCAGCTTTTTAGACTTGAACTGGTTTACTGCACAAATCCCTTGTCTTTAAATCACTAAATTGTTTTAATTTTAATCTTTTGTTCAGGTGTGAAAGCCACACAAAGTCTTCATAATTTCCAATCGAATCGAGTGGAAAAAGTTTAAACGAGACTAAAACAATAGCTGTAGCTTACAATTTAGATATTTACAGAGCTGAAGTTGCACAAATTCTACTGTCATGTGGCTCTTGTATTCAGCTGAATGAGGTATAAAAGCACAGCGAGGCGCGTTTTGAATTTCCACATAGTGACAACATACAGTGAAACTGACTGTTTTAAATTCAAATGAGGAACGATACCTTAACATGCAGGATTTTTGTAGTAAACAAGTGTGATTGAAGCAAAACACAACTTTAGGTGTGTTTTTGGTGAGGAGATGTGATTGTAACATGGATAAAAAATGAACATATAATGGGCCTTTAAAAAATCCTGAGCGATCTTGTCAGATGTCAGACGTTAAGAAGGATAGGTCATGGTCGTACCAGGGAGTGGAGCCATATCGGCTTACCAAAGCCTAATATTGATGCTAAGCTGGTTGGGCCTGGGCAGTACTTGGATGGGAGACCGCTGGAACCAGTGCCACAGTGGGACAACTGCAGAGAAACTGTCATTGTGTTTTTAGTCAAGACACACCGCATTTCCAATAAACTGTACCTGATTTTGAGCCGCATTGTCCTTCTCTGCCATTTTTCGTTCTACTGCTTTAGTTCTTGTTTGGCGATGAAGTTGTAGGAGCGATCCACAGCTCTTTGCTCTGCTGTTCATGTCTGTGACTATATTGACAGTTTGGTGACTGCAAAAATGTGTTTTCTCAAAGAAGAAAACTTGAGCACAAGAAATAAATTTGTATTCACAAGTAAGAAATCACACGCATAGTTTTAAAATTTGTAATTACGAAATGTCATGTTTTTTTACTTTTGTTTTGTTTTGTTTTTGGCACAAATACAAGAAAATAAGCATGCATTTTCTTTTAGAATGCAAGACTTAATTGACAGTAACCTTACTACAAAAAGTAGAACAGAGTAAAATGACTCTGACATAAAGTTTCTATTAGAAAAAGGATATCTAAAAAGTTTGCACTGAAATCTAAGGAAAACAAGGAATTTCAAATGCCTACAAAAAGGAATGGTTTAAAGTAGAATAACTACTACTGTATTTGTTTTTAAATGAAAGTAGAAACTTGTAGGTCTCATTTGATGTACAACATTTACTTGACCAGTCAGCCCGTTCTACATTGTGTTTGTAGGCCCCACGTCTGTCAAAGCGTGTAGGGACTGGCTGGTCAGGCAAAGTACAACATGTGATGATTCCAGTTGCGCAAAGTTTTGTGTAGCTGTGAATATTGTTTAAAATGGGGGAAAAAAAGCCTGGCGGTGAAGGAGGGTCAGAGTGAGAACAGGGCTGGCAGTGAAAGAGTTAATAGGTTAAGTAACTAATACAACGCAACGGAAACACAATTTTTAAGAACAACACTAAAACCCGAAACAAAATTGTTTTCAAATGGAACTAACTACAGGTCATTAAGTTCCACAAACCATTACTTTACAAACAACCTCCAACTTGGAGAAGTCTTTTAATCATTTTCCCAGAGAGATAAACCATTTTAGTCTTTACAGAACACACAGTTTTTTCATCCTAAATTTAAAACCAACCCATTCCCAACTTTCAAACACACTTCTACATCCTGCTGTTTACTTTTTTTCCTCCAGCGCGCCTTAAATTAGCCCCTCATTTCCTCATGTTGACTATGTCTCCTCTGCTTTGTGTCGTTTTTATTACGAGTTAACGGAACTTACTTATACCGCCTCGCCTATGTGTGTTTTTTTTTTTTTCTTTCTTTCTTTTTATTTGAGCGCAACAAATAATACATTCTGAATTATACATAGAGCAGAAAGTCGACATACCTTGTTTAATTGGTAAAAGAATGTGAAAGCGGCGCTGGAGGGTCTGAGACGAGGACTTGGGAGGAGGAGGTTCCCGTGGGAGCGCTTCTAATCATATGCACCAGTAATGAGGGACACAACATGGCGCCAGATGTGGTTTTTTTTAATTCTAATCAAGTTGAGAGAGAGAGAGAGAAGGAAGGAGAAGGAGGAAGGAGGGAGGGTGAGCGAGTGGCATATTGTTAAAAACATTAACCCTTTTCCTTATGCTGCCGACATGTGGCTTGTTCCAACATCTGTCAGAGGGATGGTCACTCACCTTTGGACAAACGAAACCAGGGTGGATATTTTTTCAACTTAAAGTCACTGAAATGAAGAAAAAATGTAGAAGAAAATAACTGATTTATAAAATGGTGTAGATCAAACTCAGTTGGAGCTGAGGCTGAAATGATGAGTGTCAGATTTGACTCTGGGCAGGGAACGTTTCCGGCATGTTCATTTTCGGTTCAGTTCAGTTCATTTCTATGGGGTTTTCATTGCCTCAGTCTAGTATTAAAACTACATACAATACATTCATGCCAACCTAGATGCTCAAAAGAGTCGGACTTATTAAGCCCATTTTAGTTTAAATGACTCTGACTTTTCTTTTTTAAGACAAAATAGCTACTAACCCGAGCAGGCCTCACATAGTAGTGGTGTAACTGTACGCTAAAATCATATAAAGTTCGGTTTTCAGTTTTGAAAGTTTTCGGTTCAGTGTTTTTTGGTACACTTTCAGTTTAGGTTTTATTTTAAAAAAGGGACAATAACCATTTGTACATTTCACTGTAAAAGGAACATTATTCCATTAATACTGATGCCCTGCAGCAAGAATAGCTCAAAAGAATCTTTATTTAGATTGAGTTTGTATAAATTTTAATATAATAAAATTATTTCTCTAAATGTGTAAAAGTTTTTCTCAGTGCGTGACTCAGCTAATGTTGCCTAAATGAACAGTGGCTCATGTCGTGCAGCGTTTGTGCACCGCTGAAGCTGAAGTTTTTTGGAGCCTTTGAGACTGTTCTGTTTGATCGGAGTGGACATGTGAATGTGGAAATGAACTTTTTTCACAAGGAGCAGTGTTTGTGCAGGATTATACTCACAGAAAGTGGTTAGATGTGACTGTGTGACTGTGCAGGTGAGTCCGAATGGTCGTCTTTTTCCCGCGATGATTCCAAAGTGTTTACGAGCGCGGAGTCATGTAAATCCATCTGAAATATTTACAGTAAAGTAAGTGCAGATGAATAAAAACCCAAAGAAGTTATGAAAATAAAAGCCAGCGCTGCATTGCGTTTTAGTGTTTGTGTAGAAACATTTGTTCCCCGGTCACGCAAAATCATATTTATTTACATAAAAATAGTATTGAAGCGGTACACACATGCACCGAACCGAATGTGCTTTACCGAAACAATACACTACGACCATGTGTACGTAGAGTTACACCCCTATCAAATATTTATTGAGTAGCCATATTTTGCCAACTTTTAAGATGTTAAATCAGAGGTTGGCAGCCCACAATGCTCAAAGAGCCTTAATGGACCAAAAAAACAAAATCTGTCTGGAGCCGCAAAAAATTCAAAGCCTTATATAAGCCTTACAACACATGCTGTAAGTGTCTATAGGCTATTAGCTTTATCCACCAATAGGGATGTCCGCCGTGACGTCAAAATGGCGATCACGTGACGCGTTGGTTGGCAGAAGTAGTTAAAACGTATTGGCGGCAAGCTGAGCAAACACGAAAAAAGACTGTGTTGTCTCTTGCTGTGTGACTCGGTGAGCTAACATGTTTGATAAGAGCAATCCATAGAGCTCCTACCGTGTTCAGAAAAAGTCTACACCAAAAAGAAAGCATTGAATTTCTTCAATGGGAAAAGCAATAAGAGCTAGCCGGAAGCTAGCTGGTTTTGCCAACCAATTTGACGTCACATGTCGGCTCGGCGAACATCCCTATTATCAAAATAATAAGTTGCCTACAAATACAAAAGGAACATTCATGATACCCCATAACCGTACTACAAGTGTAAGTCGAACAGGTAAAAACGAGTAAGTCGCACCAGACTTTAAATCGCACTTTTTGGGAGAAATAATTACATAATTCGACACCACAAACAGACGCGGGGCATGTTTGTCAATCTTGCTCCTGTTTGAGATATTACACAGAGGCCATGGGCCGCGCTGCACTGACATGAGGTAAAACTACAAAATGCAAATCAAAACATGACTAAATCAGCTCTTAAGTGTCACTTAATCATCTGCAATAAGTATTGTATCCATTTGACATTCAACAATGCGATGTGACTGGAGTGTAGGCTATTTCTTACCTGTATTTCTGACAAAGTTCTACACATCTATTTCCGCTAAATCCTCTTTATTTTGCACAAACTGCCTCTGCTGTTGATCTGCGAGTGCTCCCCTGTCCCAATACTCATATTACACACTACACACTTCACTGAAGTGTGCATTTTCTGAAGTGCTCCAAGTGTGCAGGACAGGTAAATGTAAGAAATGGGACAGTTTACACTTCACTTGCGTGATCAAGTAAAACAGATGTTATTAAACTGCTGCCACAGCTCACTTTAGTTTGGATCATTTGCTGATTTTGCCTAAAACAAATAAGAGCAGTTGTTATTTTCTTAATATTATATTTTTGTTTTACATGTATTACATTCATACAGACATATTTTGAGCTGTATTAAGAAGCAAAATGCATTTGATTGTATTTACTTTGATTTTTTGTTAGTTTGCAATTTTTTTACGTTACTGTCACTTTAAGAGAGAGAGAGCTTGTGCTCTGATGGTCAAACTAACTTTTTTATTTATTTTTTTTAAATAATAATAATAATCATATTGTGTACAAAATGAAAGTTACAAAACAAACAAATAAAATCAAACTAACCGACATCGTCATTTTTGTACACGCAGCAAATAACACTTCAGCCAAGTCCGCTTCCATGTGGGCTTCGCTGAAGTGCGGATAAAGTGCATGAAGAGGGCGGGGCTAAAGGCTGTTTGTGACAATTGGGACGCACTACGCACTCTCACCCCACAGCAGGAACGCACTTCTAACGCCACAAGGGTGGAAGGGTGGATATTGGACATTGCCCATCTGTGAACGGCTTTTCTCCGCTTGTTACCTCCCTGGTTGCAATAAAACTTAAAATGATTCGGTTCAAGAACTCCAAGAACTGAATCCGCTGTTCCATCTTTCTCTTTTTCCCTTTCGGATCCATGGCCCAATGCATCTGCCGTTTGTTTACAACAACAGCGCACCTGAAAAAAAACATGTGTCGCCTGACTATGACGTAAATCTTAGTTGACAGAAATGTTGAAAATAAATATTTATTCTACACATTTTTACAGCATCAAAAACTTTGAGTGTTGTTCTATTTTTCCTCCAACAAAAATTCTATTAAAACAAAAACACATGAACATGAAAAACATTATTAATGTCAATAAAGTCAAACACTGTGCTTAGATCAGTTCAATCCAATCGCCCCCAGCTAGTTTAGTTTCATCTATACTTCCTTCTAGCACATACTGTTTATGAAACTGGGACAAGTAGCACTGTGACCCCTCTGTTTACATTAACCTGTGAGTTTCCGTGGACCCCTGGAGACCTTACATCAGGTCGCCTGCTCTGTGGAGGCCCTTATGCTGCTGTGTCACTGGAGATGGGCCTGACTCCTCCTTCAACCCCACTGCTCTGTCAAACACTCACATATACTGTAACTGCAATGAAAAGAAGAACTGAAGACATACTAGTGTGTAAAACATTCAACAACTTCATTAAATTACTCTTGAAAACAACCAACAACACCACTGGAGTTTACTCCAGAAAATACAGGTCAGAACACAGGTTTGTTAAACTGAGTGAACAGAGGTTTACAAAAGTAATTTAAGTTAAAAGTCTTAATCATGACACATTTCAATCAGTTGCACTTACATCAAGTTACAGTTCAAAGTTCATATAATTGGGACTAGCCCTTTAAAACATTATCCAGCGCACATATCAGTCACAGTTTCAGGTCCAAAGAAAAAAGCAAGGTGGGCAACACAGGCAGACCCAACTAAAATAGACAGGTAACTAACCAAAGTTTTATCATTATGCACCTAAGACTGCTCGACAAAACCTTCACACAGCTATAGATGGATTTTTGTTTATCAACACAGGCAGAGACACCGCTCATAGACACAAACAGTGGAAACACGTCGAAAATGCACCTTTGTCAGCTAACAGGAGTTTATCACTGTGCAAAACAAAAGTTCTGCTGCTAAATCAACATTTGTGAATGAAATTCGACCCTACGACCCATAGAAGTTACATTCAGGTGAGTGAAAAAAATGCGAGAAAAACACTGTCAGACCAGTTCAGGCCTGATCCAAACAGCTGCTGTCGTCCCGTTTCGTTGTTTTATTTAAAGAAGTTTCCACATGTAACCAGACGAAGAACGGGTCTTTCTGCAGAACGCGGTAGCACTTTAAAAGACCTCCACGGTACCTACCAGTTAAGTACCGTGTCAGTTACTAGTAACTAACAGTGACACTAGTACTTACTCTGGTACTTACTGTGGTACTTACACTGGTACTTTGAGTGGTACTTGTACCAGCAGTTACTGGTACATACCACTGGTAGTTACTGTGGTACTTACTGCGGTACTTACACTGGTACCTATAGTGGTACTTTGAGTGGTACTTGTACCAGCAGTTACTGGTACATACCACTGGTAGTTACTGGTACTTACATTGGTACTTACTGTGGTACTTACACTGGTACTTACACTGGTACCTACAGTGGTACTTGTACCAGCAGTTACTGGTACATAACACTGATAGTTACTGGTACTTACTGTGGTACTTACTGTAGTACTTACAGGTGGTACTTGTGTCAGCAGTGACTGGTACTTACAGTGGTAACTATTAGTACACTTACCATTTTATAATTTGTGGCACACACATATGTTTCAGTGGTGGTATTATTGGTACTAAATTAAAAAAGTAGAGCTTATAAATTATGAATAACGATAAAATGCAAATGTTAAAAAAGCACCAAGGTCTTTATTTATGTCACAACAATATTGGGTATTGACAAATACCAAAGTAATTATTTGTTTCAGTAAACAAAACAACAGAAAACAATTTACAACAATCTTAGCTTAATTCCAACATTTATTGATAAATACCATGATACATAATGGTAAATAGTGGTACTACAATGGTGCTTATTACAGTAGTTGACAGTCAACTACTAGTAACAACGGGACCTGTTCTAAAGTGACACATACTGGTACTTGAGTGGTACTTACTACAGTAGTTGACAGTTAACTACTGGTAACAACGGGACCTGTTCTAAAGTGACACATACTGGTACTTCAGTGGTACTTACTACAGTAGTTGACAGTTAAGTACTAGTAACAACGGGACCTGTTCTAAAGTGACACATACTGGTACTTCAGTGGTACTTACTACAGTAGTTGACAGTTAAGTACTAGTAACAACGGGACCTGTTCTAAAGTGACACATACTGGTACTTCAGTGGTACTTACTACAGTAGTTGACTGTCAACTACTGTAGTAAGTACCACTGAAGTTGCCCCACTGTGGCACCTGAGGTCTCCCATCCGACTACTGCCGAGGCCCAACCCTGCTTAGCTTCTGAGATCTGACGGGATCAGGCTTTGGCATGCTGGTATGGCCACGACCATACCAGCATGCCAATACTTGTGGTAAAAGTACCACTGTAGGTACCAGTGTAAGTACCACAGTAAGTACCAGTAACTACCAGTGGTATGTACCAGTAACTGCTGGTACAAGTACCACTCAAAGTACCACAGTAGGTGCCAGTGTAAGTACCACAGTAAGTACCAGAGTAAGTACTAGTAAGTGTCACTGTTAGTTACTAGTAACTGACACGGTACTTAACTGGTAGGTACCGTGGAGGTCTTTTAAAGTGCTACCCAGAACGCATGCGCAGTAGGGCGGAAAGTGACACAGACCAAAAATCCCTCTATACTAAGCCCTCAAATGCTCCCGTTCAGCTTTGCAGTAGCGCTCTCCATGGTCCTGCGCGACACGTTACAAACATTAGCATTAGCAGTGCACACAATTAAGACTGAATTGGTCACACAGCGGCTGCTTGCCAGCGATGCAAGGCGTTAGTTGTGTTACTTTTGTTGTTGGCTATGACGGCCTTCGTTGGCGGCTTGACATTTTTATCACAACAAGTACAACGAACATCATCGTCAGGCTTTATACGCTATAGCTCCGAACCTGCACAACGGCGCCGACGTGTGATGTCAGAGGATTGAGAGGTTGCACCAGGAGAACAACTCCCCAATTTATAGAACACTGTTTACGCTGATTGGATAAAGAAGGGCTGCTTTACGCAATGTCACTACATTATTAATAATGAAGTTAGAAAAATCTGAAGGTAAAAAAGGCCATTGAGAAACTGTTCACGGATTAAAAACATAGACAATCTCACAGTCCTCCATTACATTACAGGAGGACTTAAAATTTGGGGGAAACTTTACAGACACCGTAATTATTACAATTTACATAAGGTCTCTATTTAAATACCTTTCTCTATTGTCATATTTTAGATAAGGAAGCAACACTACATTGTCTAAAGTCATAATATAGTCCTTTTAAAGTTTGATCCTTTGACAGCGGCTCGTTTCAGACGCAGACATTATGAGTCTGTATTCTATTCTTTATAATATCGTGAATATAAATGCGACGCCTCACACGGAAACAGTCTTTCAGAAATTGTGTTTGCTTAAAAGTGCATTTGTGGAAACGAATGATTAAATGCAGAGTGTTATTGTTGATTCTTCTGCCGCTGGCCTGTGGGGGAATCGCGCTGAAGTAAATGCCATGTGTTTTTAATATCACAATCATATTCCGAAGCTGCGAGAGGCGAACGCTAAATATCTTCTTTCCACCAGAGACCGCGCTCTGGAAATCATCAAATCTTTTATTTCTCGCAGTCTTCAACGTTATTATAAATTCAGGGGCTAAGAACATTCAAAAGGCTGATAAACTTTGCGCATAAACAGGACAAAATGGAAGAAGAATTGGCAGGAGATTTGGAGGAGAACAGCATCGCAGCAGGTGAGGGATGCGGATTTGAATATATGTAAAGAACGGACCCTCCGGAGGAATGCGTTTCACTTTCAAATGTAAACACAGCAAACGGTGGATCACATGAAGTTTGATGAAGATTATTATTGTATAGAATTCAATGAAGGTATAGATTTGTAACTGACGCATGTTATAATGATAGTCTTGCATGTTCTAGTTGGACGTGGAGACATTTTCTTTGGGTTTAACGACTAAGATAAGGCCTGAAGTTACAAAAATGTCCAAGCTTAGGTCTGGGACGATTAGGATTTTGTTAATGTTCATCAAATTTAAGACCCTTTAAAGACCACAAAACATACAAATTAATACCTATTCGTAAGTTGTGACCTATAGTATTGATGATGCTTCTTTTCCAGTGGGCTCCAATTGTATATTTTGCTACAGTTATAAAAAAATCGAATGAATTAACGTGAAAGAAGGCGATTTTTACACAAATCGAATATTTCATCTATTCAATCAACCAAATAACAGTAGAAATGTGCCAATTCTGTTGTGTTATTAAGAATATCTTTGAGAATTTTCTGACAGAAAAAGCTTCAGCAGAGTTAAATAGTTTGGGAAATCCGTCAGAAATTGCTTTCTATCCCATAGACTATCCAATGAATTACAAGCAACATATCTAAACTTTCAGTTTGTAATAATAAACTAGATAAAGTGCCTTAACAAAAAACAAAGGATTGCTGAGAAATTCAACTCAAAAGTTAGGTAAATGAAGAGCATGTTTCTGAGGGAAGGCAGAGTTGCGTCGGGCATTGATTGACGCACATCCCATCTCTCTCTCTTTCTCCCGCTGTAAGAATAGCAAGACCAAAAAGTGTCAGAACACAAGTCTGTCTAAGTAGAGTGGTTTCGAAATAACGATCTTTCGGAATAAAGACTGAACACCGACAAGGCCTTACACTCCAAACTTTCCCCCAAACACCAATCTTCTCGATCTTCCTTTGCCACAAAAATGGGATTGTCACGGATTTTGTAGGAGAATGATCCATGGCGATAAGCGATAATAATTTAGTTCAAATATGAAAGTAAAAGAGGCCACGGATTAAAAGTTTACGGATTGAAAACGCAAACGTACACATTCACACGGGAGTAGAATTACATGAGGATTTGCATAGGACTAGAAACTCAGACGACATCCGTAAATATTACAATTCACACGAGGTTCTGAGGTAAATATTATGCCGTGCCGAATAGGACAAAAGAAAAACTTATATACGTTCAAATATTGGTAGTTTTCCACGATATTTTGGTAACTTTAAAGAACCTAGAACCAAGTTGGACTCTCTAAAACTTACCAAGCACTAAACTTACTTCGCCTCATATCCTAACCCTGGCAAACTTTCCCGTATATGTCACCCGCGCGCCCTCCTAATTGTTCTTACCCCTTCATTGTTAGCGCGCCGCAGTACAAACCTCTCACTCCTAACACTGTTTACCTCCACCTCTGCACGCAAGCCCAAACGTCAGGAAAGGTTAAAGCAATTGCACCCCCCTTTCCCCTCCTTCTCACGCCTGCTTCGTTAGAGCGAACCGGCGGCGAGCAGACAGGGGGCATGTCGCCAATCAGCTTAATTAATGTACCAGGAAAAAGTGGCCCACCCTCCCCTCTCTTTCCTTCTTTCTCTCCGTAGGCTCGTATTAGTCACACTCCGCTGAGCCCAAACGTGCAGACAAATGCGCTTTCTAATGACGGAGGATGTTCCCGGGTGTGGTGGGCCGTCCCGGGTCAGTGCTCCTCTCTCGGGGGTGGTGATAGAGAGGGGGGGTGAGATGACTGTTTTTGAAGCCCCATCAGTGGAAGACAAGCTGCAATACTGGCTTCATTAGAGCAGGCGTGTTCGGAGGTCCAGAGGTGGGACAAGGGGGTTTGAAGAGACAAAGGTTGGAGATCGAAGAGTGGATGTGTGTGGGTTGGATGTAATGGGCTATTCCAAAAAAAAAAATGTGAAAGGAGAATGTTTGGGGTTTGAAAATATTCTGCTGAAGTGGTGTAGAAGATGCCCTGAAGCTAACTCTATTGATTGGTTGGAATGTTTATGCAAAACATGTGTTAATTTGGAGGTTATTGTGTTTGGTGAATGTAGATGAAAAGACACTGGTAAATGTCAGTCAGTTCACATTACGGCAGGTATACAAAATGCAGGTATAAAATGTAATTTTAGGTTTATATTGGACACCACGTCAAAGGAGGGGAATGTAAACTGTTCTGGAGTTTTGTATCCATGTTAAAAGACCAAGATCCTTAGAGAAGTTATCTGACATTAAAAGTATGGTTTATTTACAAGTAGTACTTTTATGCGTAATTGAAAGTCCTTTCCTTCGCCCTTGTCCATCAGATATGGTCCCTGTCCTGTCCACTCTGTCCTCCTTTCTGCTCCAGAAGCCTCTCCCCATGAGGAAAGACTCCTTATTAACACTTAACACAATAGACAGGGCAGCAGTATGGTTGATAGTGAGAGATGGATTTACAACTGGTAAAAATCACAGTCTACAACAGCGAAGAATAATTAGTTGCAAATTATAACGTTTTCCTTATCAATACAGCCTGCTATCTTAACATGGGTTGGTTCTGGACGACACACTGCATCTCTGTCCACTGATTGGCTGATTGTACTTTGTGCTTTTGGCGAACCTTCCTCACTTATTTTTTTGGAACCAGAAATTTATTTTAAAGGGGACCTTTTGTTTTTTTTAGCCATAAACTATAATATATGTAGATCAGTAATTTACGTTTTGTCTTTTTGTAAATGACGAAATTTATGTAAAACAACTTAGAAATAGGTCTATTTGCTTCCTGTGCAAAACTGCAGAACTGATAAGCCCTGTGGTGTCTTACATTAATCATGTTAAGATTTTAGTGTAACAAGCAGCAGAGTGTAAATGTCTAAGTTTTATCGTCATAGCATGGCTATGTGAGTATATGTGCGCATGCTCCATACAGAAAGAGACACTGTCCATCTAGTTACCTGGGGAAACTTCTTTTATTAAAACAACAAAACAGGACGTAAGCAGCTATTTCAACCAGGTATGAACAGACAGACGTCTGTCTCCTGAAGCTGGAGACAGTGTTTTTCTCACTGTTTTTTCACTCACCTGAATGTAACTTAACTGTAAGGGTCATAGGGTCATCTTTCATTCACAAATGTTGTGTGAGCAACATAACTTTTGTTTTGGCACAGTGATAAACTTATGTAATTAACTGACAACAGTGCTGGCTTGACTTGTTGCCACAGTTTGGTCAATGAGCGGCAGCTCTTTTTGCATACCGGGTGTGCACGCATCGCCCTTGTTCATAAACAAATAATGCCTCCATAGGTCTCCGTTAAGTGGAATTATTTCAAAAATTCAATACTAATGTAGATAGATGCCTATGAGGTGATTTTGATAAATTGATATTGATAGGACTTGGAATAAAATGGACTCGTGGAACACTGACTTGAAGGTCAATGTCTGAGAACTTAACTTAAACTTGAGACTTGGTCCCACTTCTGGTAATGAGAGAGTGACTCTTCATTAAAATAAAAAATACACATCGTTGTCAGTCAAGTTCTTTCCCTAAAAATTGAAAAAGTGCTGTGTTTTTTTATGAGGTAACAGGCCCTTTAAAAGTCAAATAAGGTCACTCGACATTTTACTAAATAAAAAATGCATATATTTCATTTAAATAAAGCAGACATTTAAAAATCTTCATAATTGGCCTATACTTAGCCCTTCAGCCGCATTAGTATTTCCTTACGCCTCTCCCTGTCACCTCTCGTGTCCTTCCGTCTGCATGTGAACATCTTTGCCTCGCCGCGTCTCTGTCCTGATCCTGAAGTCTCTCAGTTCACATCAGCTCACGGCCCCGCTGCGACACGACGTTCCCCGCTTCCTCAAAGCCCCGATCCGCCTGACGAAATCCTTTTTGTAACCGGCAATCGCTTCGTAACACCTTCCTCTCCCCTAAATGTCACCCCATCCCGCGTTTATGTTGCGTAATGCACTTTTAAGGGAATTTTAACATCTCCTGTGATCGACGCTGCCAACAATAAGATTTGAGCTTAGCCTGGCCTCTGATCTCGGGAACGGCGCGGATTATACCTCCACCCCTTCCTCTCCTGGCTTTTCTTTTGTGAAATAATATCAAATCCTTCAGTCTTCAAAAGCGAAAGTTAAGCATTGATTTGCTTTGGGCAGATGTGGAGGTGTCTGGAGAGGAGAGGGACTTGTCACGCTAACAGAAGGCTGTCACTAGCAGGTGCCAGCGCGGATCCGGAGAAACGTCGGTCATGTGCGGTGCCATTCCGCGGCGTTTATGTGAAGTCTGCGGGCTCATGTTCCTCGTGGGCTTTGAGAGCGCGGAGATGCCTTCAGAAACAGTCAGCGCTACACTGTCGACTTGTGAGGAGATGTGGATGGAGCTGTCCGTCACTCACGCGATGTAAAAATGTCCCAAGTTTGAACGTAAAGGGATTTGATATGTTTAAGATGAACGAGACTTTGAAGACGAAAAGAAGCACGACTTGCGTGTTTATTAATAGCATTTGGGTTGGTAGAAATGATATTCCATAGCAATAATTAATTAGTTAATTGTGTATTTAAATGTGCAGTGACTTTGTGGAGGAGGATTTGTCACCTGTCGACATACAGAAGTGGAGTTTAGACTGCTCACAAATGCATTTAAACATCACTCTTAATCTGAGAGGCCTTTTTTGTGGGTGGTACGGCATCTACATACATCTTAGGTTGGAATGTCATAAACTTTTTTTTGTTTTTATTTTTGTGGTTGACTTTAGCCTTGTTTCCATAGGTTCGGGTTGGGGTGTTACGGTAATAGGCCGTGGGCCAGATATCGAAATCATTCACCCGTCTGGGGATTTTTGAAGACATATATTTCTGAAAACTACAGACCTAGAGCTATTCAAATCTGAAGTCTGCAAGCAAAATATTGGTGGGTGTGGCTGTGACACACTTTCAAAGATCGGTACCCCCCCAAAATTAGCAATATTTATATATATGCCCATACACACTACAATTAACCCTTTTAATGATTTTAAGATGCATTATTAGGTCCTAGCCTATAGCAGAATATGTGGTGAAGGGTTATTGCATGAAAAAAGCTTGGTATTTTTTATATATGACAATAAAATGCTAAAAAACAGTTAAAAATAAGCATAGTTTTTAATGTGTAAGTGAAGTTTTTCACCTACAATAGAAGCAACAGTTTTCAAATGTGCCTCAAATTGATACCATTTTGATCCCTATTCATTCTACCAAGATATACAAAACAGTATGAGTGCATAAAATGAATAATAACCCCTCCACATGTCAATATGTTAATGAAACAATGATAAGGTTTCAACAGATCAATCTACAGTTCATATGTTGTAGCAGACACAATAATTATGGTGTAAGGTAAAGTTCTCTCTATATAGATGTTTTCTTTGTTAAAGATTTTGAATTTCTAAAATAATAAATAAATAAATAAATAATAATATTAATTAATTAATGTTAATAATAAAGTATAATACTTTAGTTAAGGCTAAGGTTAATTCAATCGTGTCTTTACAAAACAAGTGTCAGTGCCAGAAAACTCTATGTGTTCTATTTGGTTGTGCTACTGCATGTACTGTATAAGATAAAATCACTGTACTGACTTTCATTATGAACCACTTAGAGTAAAGATTAGTGATAGGAATCTTGGATCTTAGTCCGATATGATGTGCATCTTGATCCACTTGCAGCGATACGATTAATTTACGATTCATGTCTTAGAGTTAACGATACGATTCAGTTCAATCTGTCCTCTGATCACCATTCACTTGACATAGTTTTTTTGGTTAAAATAATTTTAAAATATTGGGTAAGTTTGAGAATGTGTATTTTACACATAAATATTCATGAGTTTAATGCTGAAACATGGCAAATAGTGAAACTTTGCAATACAAAACGCGTAGAAAAACGCACAAATAAATACTTATTTTCATGTCATAAAATATAGTACATATCCCAAAATAACAGGACATCTTTCTTAAAAGGAACCCCGAGAATTTTTTAATGTTTGTTTTCGAGTTTTCCTTATATCATCAAAGATATAAATACACACGAAAATAATCTGAAAAATCTACCGTTTTATTAAACTTTTAAGAAATATATTTTCACGGAAGACGCCATCATTGTTTACAACACAGTGCATTATGGGTAGTATGACGTCGAATCGTGTAACTACGAGGAAAGTTATGAAAGCTTACCGCATTCTCCTTGTTTTCTCCCGAGACCAAATCACAACCAAAAGCCACTCAATGTACCATTTTACAATGTGTTGTCGACGAAAAACTACTGACGCTCCTGTTAACCAGATCAACGGCAACTGTTGCAGCTGCTGCGTGAGTCTCACGACTGACGCTCACTGCGCCAGTGCGCCACACGATTCTGCGTCATCACCTCAAGATGGCGGCGCCCGTAAAATCAGGAAGTTGTTGTAAACATGACAATTTTACGTCAAACGGCGAATATTTGTTTACTTTAAGTTCTACTTTTTAGTAAGTATACCTACGCCAAGTATTTTCGATCTATTTATGTAAATATTCGGGGTTCCTTTTAACAACTCAGCTTTAATTTGCGAGCATTGCAATCAATTTTAAAGCCATAGTCCTGCAGTAATGGCAGCAAGAGCACAATGAGGGTCAATGGGCCAAGTTCACAGACGTCAGTGACGTGTGTTCACCATTAGCCTCGCGTGGACATCACCAAGTTGTCAGTTGTGGGCTGGGGGATGTTGTCCCATTCCTCCTGGAGTGCCTCTCACAGTTGGGGAATGTTCTGTGGAACTGGAACCAGGTGGCGGACACACCTACCCAGAACATCCCAGAGGTTTTCGCTAGGCCACATGTCTGTTGAATACGGCGGCCAGTTGAGGACCAGAATTTCCTCCTCCACCCAGGTGCTGGAGCTACATGTACTGGTCCTGTGCCGGTGTGGTCACAGGTGGCCGGCGGGCATGTGCGCGGTTCACTGAGGTACTAGTCTCTCTGAAGAGAGTCCTCAAGCGGCTGATATTGGAATGATGCACATTCAGTTTGGATACCACTGCAGTAACAGAAAATCCAGCAGTGAGCAGGCCAATGGCATGCTCCCTTATGATCTACAGAGTCTACAGAGTGTCTGTGTAATGGTCACGCTGTGTGATCAGCGCCTGGACATTCCACACCTGTGTCATGGGTGGATTAGCACTGATACACCTAATGTCAGATTCTCAACAGTGTGCACACATTTTATCACATGACTTGAAAGACATTACCATAGGTACATCTGAACAAAATATTGGGTCATATAATGATTTGCATGTCATGCAGTATCAATGTATTTGTTTGTGCGTTTATATACTTGTTCAGTTTGTCTGTAGGCAATGAGTGTTTAAAGCACTAATACTAGGTTTAGTTTTCAGCAAATATAACATCATCAAGATAATAAAGTTCAGGAGAATCATTGTCATCTTTGGTGCTTGGGTCCTCAGTCAGCACATTCACAAGTTCTTATAGTTGTAGTAGGTCTCCTCCTGTCCATGTAAACGGTAAATGGTCTCTTTTTATATAGCGCTTTACAATCTAGGACCAATTCTTCTGAGGAGATGCCTCAAAATCTTAGGGTTTTCAGTACAGTTTTCAGTAGTTTTTTGCCCTTTCTCACAAACACTCTTGTGGTGTCACAGCCACTGTAAGCATGGATGGCTGGTAATGCAGAGCAGAAGTCCTTTCCACTGTCACTGATCACCTGATTGATGTTGATCAGTCAGTGTGTTTACAGGATCAGGGAAATCAGACTAGGCTAGAAAACTGGACTCTATTTGGTTTTCCCCTCAAACCAGTTGGACCAGTTTTGCTCCTGTTTACATGTGAGAGAGTAAACCGATTACCCTGGAGAGACAAGTTGTGCTGTATTAGATTTACTACTCCTTGATTCAGACTGTGTTATGTTGATATACCTAAAAATAGTTTATTATTAATAACTGTTGGTAATATTGTCTGTAAAATTACACATTGATCTTTCTGGAACATGTGGGACGATTTTAAACAGTTTGAACAGTGTTAAACATGACTGTGTTAAGCCTGTGCTTAAATATGTGACTGTGTGTGCCACTTTGTGCAGGGAACTTTTTTGTTGTGAAAATGTTAACTTTTATGCTGGGCTGTGCAGTGGCCATAGTTGCGAGCTGCTCAGTTGCATTTGTCCAGCTGCAGACCGATTGTCTGTTTACATGACGTCTGAAATCAGACTACAATCAGTACAGGAGAGTTGGAAAGCTCCCTAGTCTCGATTCAAAGTGCTTGGGCCTCGCTTTCTGATTTCTATTGCTTCTTTGATCCATCGTTTGTATTACCTGTATCTCCTGTACGTGGAGCAGCCTTCTCCAGCGACCACCGAGCGGCGGGGGGCGTGGTCAGCCTGGTAGACCTCACGGGTCCGCTGGGCTGGCCACGCCTGGGAACAGCCACTGATAAGACACGTCACCTAGGCGACGTGCGACGCCTCTGACGAAGACGGAAGTGACCCGTCGAAACTAGTCAGGTAATAAACCATCTCTTACCGATACTTGTCTGATATAGAAGAAAAACGCTTTCATTTAATCAAGTACTTTATTGTAATTTGTCTTGGGCTGAGGGGCCGGCAGCTACAACAATAAAATCACAAAATACAGACACAAGACAAGAAAACACAAGACAACATAGACATGGACACCTGCTCAGACCTTGTTACTGTTTGTTCAACAGAGTCGCAGAGGCTTGGCAAAAAAGTTAAATACATTTTAAAAAAGTGACAATAAACCAGAAGTAGTTTCTTGGTTACACATATTACACATCTTTTTGTGAATCACTCAGATTGGCGCCAGGAAGAAAAGTGTATTTCAGGTACATTTTCTTTTTTATTTATTTAAGAAAGCTTGAGCTATGTGTGAGTGACCTTCGGGAGCCTGGACCTGCAGTGGAGAGGTGAGTGATGGTGATGGGTTATGGAGAATGGAGAATGGTGATGATATGTAATGGAAAAAATGACCAGAAAAAGACTATTGAACTACAAGTAATGACAGGGTGAGAGCACACCGTTAACAAGGAGGACACAGGCGTAAAACTGTTAAAAAACATAAATATTTATTACAATATTGGATAAAAAGAAAAAAAAAGCACCCACAGGTGAATAAAAGTCTTTGATAAATACTAAAAGTCAATCAAAACTAGGTGGCCTTAAAAGTTACTTAAAAATGGATAAAAAGGGTAAAACCATGGCACCAGCAGAGGGTTAAAATGCGTTGTGCAGATCCACGAGCAGCTCCCTTCCTAGCTGGGTCACACGCACCAGGTTAGCCTAAAATGTAAAACACAAGCCAGCAAAAGGGTACGGGACATCTGGACCCAACCCTTCAGAATAAAACTCCATAACGTCACCTTCTTACACATAAGCGACCCAAACTGCTCCAAAGTGAACCGGAGTGTGGTTTGGTGGGGTTGTTGTTGTGTTATGTTGCATTGGTTGTCTAGTGCTGTTTTAATGCTTTTTGTGTTACATCTTATGTATTGAAAACGCCTTATAAATAAAGTTGGATTTGATAACCTGCTTTTCTTTATGGCAGTAGACATAAACAGCATACAAAAAAAACTTAATTTCATGTGGCCTGCCAAGAAGATGGCTGAACCTATTGGTCTGAAACTAAATATTCTAACTGAAATAAATGTACAAAAAAACAACCATGAGGCCTCCCATGAAGAAAAGTAAAACAGGTGGCAGACTCCCCCACAGAAGTATTGTATGTTTGCTACACAAAACTTGACTGAAAAAGATTCCTCCCATCATTGGACCTGATCTTTCACGTCACTAAGGAACATGTTAAACGAGTCTTTTTCTCTGGTGAAAAACACTTGGCAGAAGGACTACTGAATGCTTAATTTATAGATGGAAATATGATCAAGTGAAACACACACACACAAGAAAAACATGCACCTGTGATCCAAGAACCGACTTTTGGATCTACTTTGCTGCGAGTCCTATCACACCTTGACACATAGAAACTGAATGTAACAAAAATAGAAGAACACGGAGCATTCAAAGACCCAATCAGAACGAGTGAAGAATCCAAGGAAGTGGAGGCGGTCTTTCCTTCCATTAATGAGTGTGAAGAGTTTATTTGCAGACCTGCTTGTGCTGAATTCCTAATGACTATTTTTGTTTTTAAAAAGTCTTGGAAGCGGGTGTAACGCCGGTAATAACTCTGTAGCGAAACCATTAGAATGAATATGTATGCGTCGTGCTATGAAATATTCATGGGTGCATGTTTAAAAAAAGCTCGGCGCCGACTTGAGGAGGGTCGGTTTTGCTTTAAAAGTGCGCTGCTTTGGGGGGCCCGTCGCTACCTTTTCCCGAGCCCTGACAAAACCCGGGATTGGGTATATGACATGTCTTAACAAAAGCCTTCTCGATGGGGAGCTAGTCGGCGGCGGCAGCTAGCTAGCGCCTCTTAACTTTTCCTCCCGTTCGCGTTAGCCCCAGGTGATCCGATAGCACCTTTCATTCCCTCACTTCCCATGCGTTCCATCTCCCCAAATTAAGAAATTAATGAGGGATAGTTTCTTTACCAACTGCCCCTGCAATGTTTACCCGTGATAAAATTATAATGCGAACCCTGCTGTATTATTTATGAGCCAATTAGGCGAAGTGTTACTTGATTTGATGGGGAGCCGACACACAGTACATTTAACTAATGGAGAGCAAGAGGCTAGGGGAAGGAGCTGGAGGCAGAGGCGAGCGGGCGGGAGAAGCGGGGGCCCCACTGTTTCGTACGGCGCTCCTCGGATTACGTAGCTAATTGCCCTGCTTTATCTGTCTGTCACGGATAGCCATGCATATTTTAGCGTTCCCAAAGACTTTGATTGTTTGCACTCGTGTTGGGCTGTAACAAGTAGTGCAAGAGGCCAGAGTGGAGTGTAGTTAAAAACTGGCAGCAAGAGAGTCAGAGGAGGGGGCCCCACCGCGGAAAAAGCAGCGCGGAAAAATGACAGGTGGAGTTTTGACAAGGCCTAAAGAGGTGCGACAAAAATATACACAATCGGGCGGTAATTAGGGCTTCGGCAAACAGTAATTAATTTGACTAAGTGTAGCCCCGGACTTGGCGTGACCTTAGCGGGAATATTTTTAAGGCTCATTTGCATGCAAGGAGGAGAAACAAGTGGTGACATCCAAAGAGCGGAAAGATAAAGACCTCCGGGGAAAAGCGGGAAAAGTGTTGTGCTCAAGGTGTCAAACAATTAGTAAGTGATCAGGATGGGATTTTAAGCATCAGCAGGTTGTCAAGAGCGTCGAGGAGATGGGAGAGGAAGACGGTCGGACGTGTTCCGACGACGGCAACACGTCGGAAGAAGTTAGGTGTTGTTTTGCTACTTTGAAAGTCTTTTTTTGGGAGTCGAGGTTCCAATGTTTCATGTAGTTTGGTAGAAGCTGTGGTTAAAGAAGTTGTAGGTCAAAATGTGGCATGTGCACACAAAACAATGCTGTTTTAGGTAAAAGGAAGGACCCAATTTAAATGCAGGAAACTTTCGGGAGGGAATTGGGTTGTGGAGGATAATTGTTTAAATGTATTGTTTTTAGACCAGGCTAGCAGTAAAACTACTATGCATTTTGTATATACTGTATGTGTGTGTGTTTTTTTTTTCATTGTGTAAAACCGTTTTTAGTTAGTATAGTACATTATTTTTAATAGACAGAATGCATTGAGGTCTATGAGTTCTGGATCTCATTCCTCTTTCTTGCCTGGACTTCATCTCTTCCCTGGACCTCCTCTGTTCTTTGGATCTCCTCCCTCTTTTGGGCATCTTTTCACCTTGGGATCTTCTCTGGGTCTCCTCTCTATGGACCTTATCTCCTCTCTGGACCTCCTCCCTCATTTTGACCTCTTGTCTCTGGACCTTTTCTCTCACCTGGATCTTCTCTCTTTCTCTGGACCTCCACTTTACCCTGGACCTTATCCCTCCTTTGGACCTCCTCTCTCTTCTGGATCTTCTCCTGACCACCTCTCTGCCCTGGACTTCTTCTCATTTTTAGACCTAATAGTTCCTTCCTGCTTTGCACATCTGGCCCCCTCGTCACCTGGATCTCCTCTCTCCCCTGAACTTACTTTTTCTTTCTCTGGCCCTATTTCTTTCTTGACTGTCAACTCTCTCTGGATCCTCTGAACCACCTCTCTCCCCTGGACCTTCTCTCTCTAGACCCCTCTTACCTCTGGACCTCCTCTCACCTGGATCTCTTTTCTCTGGACCCCTCTCACCTCTAGACCTATCCCTCTCTCTGGACCCCTCTCTCCCCTGGATCTCTTTTCTCTGGACCCCTCTCTCCCTTGGACCTTATGGAGCTGTCAGAACCCTGCTGAAGATGGACAGCTCTTACAGGACGTGTCTTTAGGCTGGACTCTGACTGATGAGCTTTTTGAAAGGCGATCACACACTTATGCTAAGGAGGGAAACTGGAGCGACGCATCCTTAATTATCTGATGAGAGGAAGCTTATCTGAACGTCTTGTTTTTCTGCGCTCTTTTATCCGCGTGGATCGCGTTGCACATCTTTACATAACAAAAGCACTACCTGGCTCGCCCTCTGCACTTCAGACTCCTCCTGATGACACACAGTGTAAGCCCTGCAATTAGAACAGACAGACAAGGCCCATTTGTGGAAATAGACCAGTTAAACTCAATATGAGAGTCAGGGGCGTGTGCTGCTTGAAGGAATGCTTCACAATGAGACCAGGTTATGTCATTTACAGAATGCACAACACTGCTGCAAAGTAATCATGCTTAATCACATGTTTTCTGGTTCAATTCCCACACTAAGTAATATCAACTGTTCTTGTGTTATTTTGAGCTATCCTCAGCTGCTCAGATAATCTTTCAGCGACTGCAAACCAGGACGTTGGACCAGATATTGTCCACAGAGCCACGGTGAAGGAGAGATCTACTCCCATGGACAGACAGGCTGTGGGTATGTTCAGGAATGTGGCTGGAGGAGTTTGTCTGTGTATGTTTTGGCTGATGAAGTAAACTGGTGTAGGAAACCCACCTGATCTCACAAGAAAACGTATGTAAACCACGACATAACAAGACATGTCAGTAGTGTGTGATCAACACAATTTCATGCCTTTTTACGTAAATATGACATGCGTTATAATCACAGTGCACTGGTTGTAAAAATGTGTTTTGATTTATGAAGAACAACAAAATTCTTATCCTAATCTTATCCAACGCCAAGCCCCAGCACTACACTTTCCCATTTTAGTAACTTGAAGTGTAAATTCACCTGTTGAACCTAAAGAGAATGTCCCCACATGGCTTCAACCAAAACTCGTATACTTTACGCCAGGACTATTCAAATGGCGACCCGGGGGCCAAATATAGTAAATGGGCCATGGACTGGGTCACATTTGGATCTATTACTCAGTAGCCTGCAGTGGCATCAGATGCCACAGATAATTAAGAATATAGTCCTGAATGTGGTCACATCTGAAGTAACATGTAGACCTATGAAGCTGGTTTAGCTCTAGGCTTAGCCTTGTCCTTTATCTGGTTTTATGATTTGCTTAAGATCTAGTTTTGAATTTTCTCTATTAGTTAAGACAGCAGTTTGTATCTATTTTCCGTTTACTGTGAAACAAGCATACTTGTGAATATTGGAAATTAAACATAATTTTGAGGTGCAGGTTTGTAGTCCGACACACTGACCGTAGTTCTTTGAAAAATCTGGCCCGCTGGGAAATATAATTGAATAGCCCTGCTTTACGCTCTGAAATATTGTGTCTATTTTGCGCTTTTTCATATTGTGCAATATATACAGTACAGTGTAACATACTATATATACCAGGGGTTCTCAAACTTTTTCAGACCAGGTACCCCTTATCGGCTCAAAAATCTTCCAAGGACCCCTATCAGTTTACGCTCTGGTATCACATTAAAATTAAGAAATTAAAGCTAAGCTATATATCAAATTTGAATAAATGGTTAATTTCCGAAGGTCATTTTTACTGGTTTACGTGTTTGTATTCAAAGCCATCTATTTTTTTTTTTTTTTATCCAAAATTCTATGTTTAGGATGGTAGATCATAAGGAATTGTTATAATGAAAAAATTACCAATGTTTCAAAAAAAAATTGGGGGACCCCCAGGGGTCCCCGGACCCCACTTTGAGAACCACTGGTATATACGCTAAAAAGGCAAGAAATCATGCTCATCAAACACTATTGATGTGTCGTGGTGCATGTACGCTTTTCTTGTAAGACTGTGTTGAAGAAGCCCACCAAGACATTGAGAAACATGTATAGTCTGACAGAAAGGCCTAGGCCAGGGCTATTCAAATAAAGGCCTGTGGACCAAATGTGGCCCACTAAGCCGAATTTTTTGGCCCAGCAGGATAAAAAAGGTGATGGACAACTGGACCACCACAATGTTTGATAGTTTATTCAGTTCTACACATCATTATTTAAACCAGATTTTGTTCTGCCATTTACTGATCAAGACCTTAGTTCAGGTTTAGTGCTTGTTCAGTTTTGTGGTCTAGGCTTGTTCATGATGTTGTTTATGTCTGAAATCTAAATGTAGACTAGGATAAATCTCATTTGGAATTTGGTCTAGTCCCTCTGCTGCTCTAATTCAAGCTTGGTTGTTGACTGACACAAGGTTTGTTTTGGCTTGGTCTTGTTTTATTCCTGTTTTTGCGTGGCAATGTATTATTGTTTTGTTTTGTATATATGGCAATGAAAAAAGTTGATTTCTGATATGTAGCCCCTCTGTGAGTTGTTTGTTGATACTAGATGTAAAGCACTTTTGTAGTCCGGCCCTCAGACAACACCCCTACAAAAAAATGGCCAGCTGGTAAATATAATTGAATAGCCCTGGCCTAGGCAGTTGACTTTGTTTGAGAATGCAAGCTAATGTAGGGGAATTCTAGTAATTAATTATATAAAGATAAAGCTTGTTTGGCCAGTCAAAGCTTATGTAGTCTTCATTCCGAATCAACAATGTGGTTAGCTAAATTTGGCTCTGAGTTGTCGTAGTAACAAGCATCAGGTTTAAACCTGCAGGACCAGCTAACTGTGACTATTTCAGTGTTGTCTCTAAAGACGTCTAAAGAAACACTTACATCAAAAGTTTACGAGGTGCACCCTCACACCTTTGTGAAATCTATGCCACATTCTGGAAAGACGTATCCATACTCTGCAGACATGAAATAGGCACCAAGAGCCCAATAAAAAACTTAAATATGATCTTGCACATGCAGCTAGCCTACATATTTACCAGAAACAAGTATTTCTACAAAAAGGATGAACATTACTCAATGAAAGCACAAATGAAGTGTCTGCTTGTGTATGTTGAATCTGTGGAGTCATGCAGCTGCTTTTACACACTCACACAATGCTTCATCACATCTGCATCTGTCCCTCATCTCTGATCCCGTCAGATTACTTCCACACTCGCTCTGCTGTGATTGGTCGTCTCTGATCCCGTCAGATCACTTCCACACTCGCTCTGCTGTGATTGGTCGTCTCTGATCTCGTCAGATTACTTCCACACTCGCTCTGCTGTGATTGGTCGTCTCTGATCCCGTCAGATTATTTCCACACTCGCTCTGCTGTGATTGGTCGTCTCTGATCCCGTCAGATCACTTCCACACTCGCTCTGCTGTGATTGGTCGTCTCTGATCCCGTCAGATCACTTCCACACTCGCTCTGCTGTGATTGGTCATCTCTGATCCCGTCAGACCACTTCCACACACGCTCTGCTGTGATTGGTCGTCTCTGATCCCGTCAGACCACTTCCACACACGCTCTGCTGTGATTGGTCGTCTCTGATCCCGTCAGACCACTTCCACACTCGCTCTGCTGTGATTGGTCATCTCTGATCCCGTCAGATCACTTCCACACTCGCTCTGCTGTGATTGGTCATCTCTGATCCCGTCAGACCACTTCCACACACGCTCTGCTGTGATTGGTCATCTCTGATCCCATCAGACCACTTCCACACACGCTCTGATGTGATCCCAGTTCTTGTTTGTTGTAACACGTTGAATTAAAGTTTTACGTAGTGTGACTTTTCCACAAAGCAGCTGTGAACTGGCTTTAAGAGAAAAAATGTGAAAATGCACAGTGTAACTTAGACCCAAATATAATATAAAAGCATGGCTTTGTCATCATATATGTCTTTGTCTTTGAGCAGGATTGCACCGCCACAAAATGGAGTATTCCGTAGTTTGGCCTGGAGGGCTTCCTAATGTCGCCATTGAAAAGCTGTTTCTTCAGCTGTATTTGTTCATAATATGTCATAAAGCATATTTATCCCCATTCAGAATGTGCTAATTTATGATTTTAACTTTCTATTGCTACTGAATTGTGTATTTGGCTTTTAACGGGAAGTTGCATAGTGCACATTTAAAGAGTAACCAACCTCTACAGATATAGTGTTTCTTGTAAAATATAAGAAATAAAAAGTCACCAGATTTTTGTAAATCATACTAAGAGTAGATTGTGATCTATTTGTACAGTATGCAACTGTTAATGTATGTTGTCTTTGTGTTATATTATGTTGTATTGTATTTGTGACGTAGCTGCTGTTTTTCATGCCAATTCAGACAAATTACAGAATACCGATATAAAAATGCTCATTACAACACCTACTTAAAAATTCTCAGGTACCTGTCACCTCTGAAGCCAGCCACACCATTAAACACCCATCTATTTACAAAAACCCTTCCTCTCTGCCCTTGCATCCTACCTCCACATTAACCCAAAGCGCTCCACATCCCGCTATAATCTCCCTCAAACATAGCTGCCTGACCGTCGGACCAGCGGAGCATTTACAGGTCCTCTCCCCAAACGGCGCGCTAATGAATTCTCCATTAAAAGCATTAGTAGGGCCTTTGTGTGGTGATTTATTTAAGGCCTGGTTGTAGCGCCGGCTCGGTTTCCTCCTTTAGGAAATGGGTTACCGGATCTGTGCCGGGCCCTCCGCACAGGCACGCACACACCTCCCTCCTGGCCACACCGCGTCACTTCTTCACTTATTCATCCCTGTTAAAACCCATGTAAGGGGATAGCTGTTAATTAATATAGCTGTTGGGTAAATGGTTGGGGCCGGACCGTAGCCACCATCCGTCAGTAACCTAATCCACCAGGCCCCGGGCTCAATTAAGATAATGCTATGCAAACGAGCCTAGCGCGTTAGCCCCATCAGTAAGGGGCCGTTAATGGCATAATTGGGACACTCCAAAGAACAATTAGAGCGCTGTGTATGAGAGAAGAGCTCATCTGTGAGAGAGGAGGGGTCCTGAGCACATGTTTGACCCGGGACGTCCACCAGGAACATGGGATCAATCTGTTAAAGGGTTATTACAGAATGTTTGTTTTTGGAATTTACATTTGAATTCTGTTTGATACAATTGTTTAATTGTTTATCCATCTTCATTGAAGTGACACCCTGTAACTTTTAGAGGCTGAAATCCCAAATGTGTAATTCCGCTGAACTAGAAATTTAAACATTAGTTTGGGGGCATTCTTCATCAATATACATTTGTTTGAAGCATACTGTGTTATAGTTAAAGGAACAAGATTTCTATGTAAAGAAGCAGAAGGAGGTCCTTCTACAAAAAAGAGTGGGTGTTAGAGAAATGCAAGCCTACACTGCAAAAAATGACTTTCTGACCTTGATAAATTTGCTAAAATGTTAGTTTTAAGAGTTTTTCATTTGCCAGCTGCAAACTACAGGAGTTTTGGCCTAATTTTAAAGGGGTCCTATTGTGTGTTTTTTTTTATGTATATACAGTATTTAGTCACAAACTAGAACATATACAGATCAGTAATTTACCTTTAGTTCATTGTAAAACACAAAGTTGATCTAAAACAACTTAAAAATACAAACAGCTCTACTGACTTCCTGTTCAAAACTGCAGAACTGATAAGCCCCGCCTCTTCATTTTAAAATGTAACTGTAAAAAGCAACACTTTGTAAATAAATATTTATTGTTGGAAAGTGGCTATGGGACAGTTTTGAACCATATACGCTTCACTTTGAGTATCAGTATTTTGAATTTGAACAAGTAAATACAGACAAGTGAGAGGGGATAGGTGGTAGGTGAGAACGGGGATTTTCTGAGCACTTGAGCTCCAGCTGAAGAACAATACAAGATTACTCAAACATGCAGGAATCAATTTAAATATATTTTTGAGTAAACTTCAGGTTGAAGGGGTTACCATTATAACAAGGTTAAAAACGTATAAAAGTGAATTTGACATTTGACGTCTGTGCGTTACTATTTGTCAGGATGCATCATTGTGAGGTTCATATGCTGCATGTACGTAAAATAAAGAAGAATCATTACTTCATCATTTGGAAATAAATGTAACGCTTTATGCACATAGTCCAGGATTCTTTTTTATGAGGGTTAGGGTCATCTTCAACACACCTGCTCCTCGAATGATGTGAGAAGCACCGACTTTAGCTCACTATAACATTGCCAACATGGAGTTTGTTGGAACTTTTTCATTTCCTGCCACATGATGCAAACAATGAGACAAATAATCATCGTACATGTCCTTTTGTCTGTGGCCTATTCTTTTTTTTTGGTGCGTCAAAACATTGCAAAAACTCTTCTAGTGTGCAGCTGGTTTAACTGAAACAAGTCGATCGATCTCTTGAGATGCCTGAACACGTATGGGACATGAATGAGGGTCTTGAACAGGTGTGAAACATGAGTGATGGTTCTAAACGTACAGTCAACACGCCATGAGTGAGGGTCTTGAATATGTGCGTGACTTTAAGGAGGGTCCTGTATGTGTGTGGGACTTTAGGGAGGGTCTTGAATATGTGCGTAACTTTAAGGAGGGTCTTGAATATGTGTGTGGGACTTTAGGGAGGGTCTTGAATATGTGCGTGACTTTAAGGAGGGTCCTGTATATGTGTGTGGGACTTTAGGGAGGGTCTTGAATATGTGCGTGACTTTAAGGAGGGTCTTGAATATGTGCGTGACTTTAAGAAGGGTCCTATATATGTGTGTGGGACTTTAGGGAGGGTCTTGAATATGTGCGTGACTTTAAGGAGGGTCTTGAATATGTGCGTGACTTTAAGGAGGGTCCTATATATGTGTGTGGGACTTTAGGGAGGGTCTTGAATATGTGCGTGACTTTAAGGAGGGTCTTGAATATGTGCGTGACTTTAAGGAGGGTCCTATATATGTGTGTGGGACTTTAGGGAGGGTCTTGAATATGTGCGTGACTTTAAGGAGGGTCCTGTATATGTGTGTGGGACTTTAGGGAGGGTCTTGAATATGTGCGTGACTTTAAGGAGGGTCCTGTATATGTGTGTGGGACTTTAGGGAGGCTCCTGTATGTGTGTGGGACATGGTTTGGGGTCCTGACACTGCTTGGCTCCAGTCGTCAGGAGCAGCAGCTGCACAGTGGAGCGCAGCACTGCAGGCTCACATCAGCTGAGTCTGTGTCATTACTGTCAGTGATGTCATTAAGTGTAGGAGCCACACTGAGAAACACTGCTTACACCAAACACACTCAATATTACACACCTTCAACTGCAATTAAGACAACGGTCATGTATTTATTTAAATCTTATCCAGTTAAATAGACTGAAGGCAAAAAATGACATTTGTAGACGCCCCTTCCAATTTGATGCAGTCATGCCTGCACCTCCCACATGAACACAGACAGGTGCAGCACCTGTCACCTGACCACTGGCAGGTGCAGCTCTAGCGATGGCAATGTCAGACTTTTTCCAATTGAAGTGGTTGAAATTGTGTTTAAGTGAGGTGAGTTCAGGGTTTCCGCTACATTTATTTGATCGTGGCGCACAGCCACGACTAAATAAAAGCCACCACACTTTCAGATTTTTTTTTTACATTGTAATGTTAATGGATATATGGATGCAATCTTCTTTTAAAAAAATAATAATCTTTTTCTCATCTGTTATAGACGCACCGATGGCTGTAACAGCAGCTTCTGAACCAGGTTTTCATTGGTGAAGGTTGTTGCGCACGAGCCAGGACTCGCAGCCCCGCAGGTGAAAGTGAGCACACGTACCGCTCAGTGTTGCCAGACTTTAAAGTGAGAGCTTCCGACCCGCGGCGCCTCCGCCCGGCAGCAGATCTCGGTCCCAAACTTGAGTTGAACTACTCATTTCACTAAAGCAGAGTTAAGATCATTATACTGTAGTTAAGATTACACAAAACATTTTTGAAAAGTTCATCCCAGATCAGCTATTTTTTCGGATTACAAATGTACTTCCTGTTCATAAACAATGACAACAAGCAACCATGCAACCAATTCGGCCAAACTCTTCCAATGTAACAGGTTTTCACTTTTTAAGACATGAAAAATACACAACAACACTCATTTTGTTACATTTGTTATAGGGTCATTAAAATACGTTCATTGTGAGAAAACTGAAAATGTTCTCGTCTCCTCTACTTCCTGTTATTTTCAATATATTTTTCTTAATTCATGTCAAATTATTATTATTATTATTTTAAGTATTGGCAGATACTTACAGCCCGGTTTCGAAATCCCGACCAAATACCATCTAATTCAGGGATGGGCAATTATTTTTCCCCAAGGGCCAGATTCGAACCTGAACAAGTGGTGGAGAGCTGAAATTCGGACAAATAATCATTATTGTAAGTATATTTTTTGTAAAATAGGCCTTTAATTTATTATTTTGATCATTTATTATGATAAATATTAGGGCATCAAGCAAAGACACATGCTCCTCAGCTAAATCAATCAAATAAAAGAAATGTAAAGAGTAACACGTATTCTCAAAGGGTTCCGGGGGCCAGATCAAAACAGGGCCGCAGTTTGCCCAGATCGGATCTAATTTCACATAGTTTGTCATTTGAAAACCCTTTACTCCAGTGCAAATCCTCTCTCCACCTCTGCTCATTCCAAACTTTCCCCGATGCTTCTTTCCACGTTCCACACTCAAACCGCCGTCGCCTCCGTGCCGTGTCCTGCCTCCTGACGTGACTTTGTTGTTGATTCTCTCCTCCCTGCTTGTTCTCGTATTCCGGCGGTGGTCCTCTTCGTCTCACCACACCTCCGCTGCCTGGCTGACTCACATTCTACCGTAATGATTCCTCTGACACTCTTTGGGGTCCATCATCCCCCCCTACCCGACGCCCGCTCTTTAAAACCCGACCCTTAGCCCTCTCAATCGCCTTCCTCGTCCGCAGATCCGTCCATCCGAGCGTTCAGCGGCGGCGGCTTGGGAATTTTAAGAAGTCAAGCCCCCCCTAAATCTCCTTGTTTCAACTTTGGAAAAATCAATGGGATAACATGGTGTTGTCCCGGCCCCACACCTCCACTTTGCTGAAGCTACCGGAGCGGAGAATCTTACCTTCACCTCAGGCTATGTTTAATATAATCCCTCCTTTTTTTTTTTTTTTTCAAATTGTCAAGGATCTCAGGTGCTAGTTTTTCTGCACGCTACACTGCAAAAAAAATCAGTCTATTTACCATGCTTATAAATGTGAGATCTTGTCCATGGTAGGTAGGTGGATAATTTGACCGGCGTCAAACTGTTTCTGATTTGTTTAACTAAAACATTATTGCTGTGGTAACATTTTGTGACTTAAGTAAAAGTCATGTACTTACAAAAGGGGTCTCATATTGTCTGTAATGTTCATGTTTCAGTTATTCCTGGGTTAGGCTTTTTGTGAAATGGACCAAATTCATCTCAATTCATCACAACAGGAATGTAACGAAAGAATCAACCTTTTCCTAATCAGAGGGACACATGAGTATTGAACCCAACATCAGAATAGAAATGTATATATCATCCCATTCCCAGTCATTTATAATACTGGTTGAAGCAAACAACAACCATTAAAACTATTCAAATGTTCTCTTCCTTCGTCTTTTATAGTTTTTGTTATGAGTTACTCCCAACACTGGTTGTGATGTCTGTCTAACGCTCGCTGCACATTGTTGTTCACACAAGGTTGTATTACACTGACGCATGGCAAAATTGTATAGAAACAAATCCACCATTTTGTTGTAATTTTGCTAAACTTTGGTAGAAATATCTTTGCCAAAACTTCTATAGGAAGAGCCAAATCAGTGGAAATGGTCAACAAAATAGCCATGAAACAACTTCAAAAATAATATTTTGTTCAGTGTCTTAAAAACGCATACTATCAAGAACCTGGAAAGGTTAAATATAAAAATCTCATTGTATCCCTTTTATTTAAAGCAAAATCAGCCTCTGGGATGATCCAGACTCGAATTTCTACTGTAAACCTCCAAATAAAAAAAGTCTCTGAAAATTCAAAAATGTTAATAGGACTTTTGCTAGATTTTTTTGAGTAATTTTGGGTCCCTAAAACTCATTTTTACCTCAATTACCTTCAGCTTTTACAGAGGAATTGTCAAAACCCAAAGTATTTCAATTCTAGAGGCATTTATGTCTCAGCTGTAACACCAGCTTTACCGTTCCTTATATCTACCAAAAAAAATTTAGGAGGATTTTAGATTTTGTTTTTCTTTTGCTTGGAGAAAGTTCTCACTTCTGATGAGAGTCTCTTGGACATCAGAAGCAAAAACTACAGGGATACATCTTTAAAAAGACCCCAGCCGTTTGCCTGTGCTCCAAAGGGTTCAGGAACAGTTTTAGTTAAAATTTTTACTGATTTTAGTCAGGCGTGAGGGAAAAAAGGCCGGAATGAGAACGCGTTTATAATAAAGAAGTGGATTACTACAAGTAAATACTGGGGAAAAAGTCCTCCATTTGCAATAAAACCAGCTTGGCACTAGGCCTAACGCGCCAATCCCACTACATGCAGCTCCGCTCCGGTCCGCCCCGCCCAGCTCCGACCGTCGGAGTGGCTGCACAGAACTGTTGTCAATGAGAACCGTTCCTCATGCTGCGCGTCCGCTCCGCAGGAATCCGCCCAGCTCCGTCTCTCCGCCGCCGTACGACCAAAATATGGATCAAGTCTATTTTCTTCTCCGCCCGAGTCCGGCCAAGTCAATCTCCGCCAATCAAAACGCACCAAACAGGAAAAAGAAAGTGAACTATGTCCGGATTTACAAAGTTAATTCACTCCGCACGTACTTTGTATTGATCAGATAACGAAAACTTCGTAGTTTTACATGAAGGTTCTTTGATATTTGGACACAGCAGACTGTTAACTACAGACTATGTCACTGACACATGGACAGGACAACGTTATTGAGTTCGTGCTCGTAACAGCCTCTTTACCCTCCGCGGAGGAAGAAAACACGTCCTACTGTTTCACAAACTCGCGGTTTTGGCGCATGCTCTTCTTGAGCTCCTCGGGGCAACGCAGCCCTGCGGAGCGGACTGGAGCGGAGACAGTGGGCGAGGGGTCTGCGGCAATGTTTGGAGGCGGACCGGGGCGGAGCGGAGCTGCATGTAGTGGGATTGACGCGTAAGAGTCATTAACAGTGTTCTGAGGGCCACATTCAGCCCCTGGGCCATGGTTTGAAGTACACTCATCTTTAGATTGGTGTCATGGAAACTGAGTGGTTGGCTGCCCTCTCGCTATCTCTCTGAAACACTGAGTACTTTTTAACAGGACAAGTTTGGACTTCAACCAACTAAGAAGCGTAACCTCTGATGTTCAAACATGAGTGAATTGCTGTCAGATTTGAGAAAAGGAGAAGTCTATTTTTCTCATAACCATGGAGATTATGCAAAAGCTAATGCTACCTATGCTAGCTTTGGACCTCTCTAAAATGCTACAGAACTTTTACATCTGCTGACCCCGGGCTCACACTGCATTCAGTCCAACTCCGAGACCTTTTTGGTGAAGTTGTGAAAACAAGACACGATAAACAGGAAACCAAGTGAGCGCGGGTGAAGTGAATCCGGTGGTTTTCAAAATAAAAATCATTACGTTACCACTAATAGTACAAATACGTCAAAACTCGACATAATAAGCCGAAGCTTTTGCAGAGGAATACTTCGAGGGGATCACTGACTGAAACAACAGAAGTTCATCTGCTCCACGTGGACCTGACTGTCATCTTATCTCTCTGTCGCTCCGGTGTCCACCTCCATCACATTCTCCTCCAGGTTAGGCCCTGACCAAGCCCATCTCAACATTATGAAGTTGATTCAGGATACTGCTCCTGACACATGTGCCAACAGAAATGAAGAATGTTAAGAGAATGAATGTATCTATTCTGTTTATGCAACACACAAAGATTCATTCCATGCAATTTTGGTAAGCTTCTATTATAGCCACAGCTGTCCTGGGGCAGACTGATGGAAGAAAGGCTGCCATTTTGCACCATCATCCTCTCTGACCACCACTTACTTATTCACACACATCAGATCAAGACTCGGCCATGTGGATGAAGTGTCTTACCTCCCACTGTGACACCTGAGGTTTCACTATTCTTCCACTTTCCTCTCTCCAATTCTACATCTACATTTTTTTTTACAGTGTAACATCCGCCAACGGAGAACGCCACTGGCTAAGTCGTCCCATCGATCCGTTTTGTGTGTGATTAGACCAGGGAAGCGCGGTTTGGGTTATCCGCCGATCGAACGGGCCGCGGCGTAGATGCGAATGCCAGAACCAGCTGCCGCTATCGATTTCCTCGTCCTCAATTATATAATAGAGGCCTCTTTCTGGAGCTAAACCTATAAAGGCCGTTCCATAAACCGCGCTTCGACTCATGCGTAATAGGATTTTTATCGACTGCGTTTTGCTGGAGCCCCCCCTGGAGAGATCTTTGTGGGTGTGCGGCGCGGTAACGGAGGGGCGGGAGGTCTATTTTTATGTTCCAGGTGATTGGGCTAAAAGGCAGTGGAAGAAAACTTGGAGCGAGCATTTTGAGCGGGCCAGCAGCCAAGCCGTTGCAAACGTGAGGGGCGCAGCGCGGGATTAGTTCCCCTGTACACAGCTGACTCCTCTAATTGGGACACATTCACTTTTGGGTTGCAATTTGATCCATTGGCAAGTTTGCTGAAATCCGTGAGTGAGCTCTCCGTCCTTCCACGAAGAACAATATCGATACAAGTCTTTGCTCTTGTCCTCCGCAGGTTACACACACACACAGTTGTTTTACAGTGGATTTAAAGGGAACAGTTGGGCTTTTGGTAAATAAAAGTTGAGGAATGAGCTGACTTTGCTTAAAGCGGAGTGGTGTGTGGTTTATGTTACACATGAAGGCCGTTTGTAGACCTGCATATTATGAATAACCAACGGCAAGAAAGGATGTTTCTAAGGAGAAATCATGTATTATTCTTCTTATGTAACATAAAAAATGACATGAAATTAAACTTTACATTTTTAATTATTCATTCACTCTACATGTGATAGTGATAAGCTACTATTGTAGCCACATCTGCCTGGGGCATACTGACAGAAGCAATGCTGTCACCATCCAAGTCTCTGACCACCACCACTCACACTCATATCAGATCAAGACTAGGCAATGTGGGTGAAGTGTCTTGCCTAAGGACACAATAAGTTTCTCCTCCAGACGTCCCACTGTGGCTCCTGAGGTCTCAGTGCTCTACACAAGCCCAACCTGCTTAGCTTCTGAGTTCTGACAGGATCAGGTTATGACAAGCTGGCATGGGCACATTGTCACAATATTTAGAGTCAGATACAATTTACAGTAAATAGTCCCATATGCTGCAATACATGATGTATTGCAATGTACTGTACTTTAATAATAAGAAAAAAGAAGAAAAGTTTCTCTCCATTTAAAATGTCTTAAAAATAAAATAAGTATTTCCTACAAGCAAACAGTTAATCAGTTTGTTATTTGTATAAGTGTGAATGCAAAATGATTAGATTATTTTTAATTCAGTGTATGATTATACTGATGCTAACAGCAGCTTTGTCCCAAACACCACATGAGAGAAACTCTCGTGAAACAGTTTACAGGTATGAATATATTTTTACTAGAACTGTGAAAACAGAAGAGCACTGCAGTTCTATCACATACAAGATGTCAATAAAGTATTGCAATTAGGGAAGGGACGATTCACTTTTGTCACGATTCGATTCAGTTTTTGCTTTTGCAACTACAATTTTCAATTTTTTTCAATTGTATAAGTTTGTCTACACACAAACACAAAATAAACCATGATAAATTTGATTTAAAACTACTGTTGCTAGTCCTCAGAACTGTACTTTTTATGAACGTTTCATATTCAGAGCTCCACCCATCAGTTCAACATAATAAAGCACATTCAGTCTGGCCTTGCACAAGTTCATGCATGTGTTTTGTCATACATCGTGGCTATTATTGTATTATTATTTATATTTTATGTGGCTGCAAGTGTATTTTAGCGCTTGAGCAAAACTGATCCATTGTGGCCTTTTGATTCGATCGCTGCATACTTCGAACGATTTTGAACTCTTCTCCATCCCTAATTCCAACACATGGTTTACTGACAATACAATACTCAAAATGTGTAACGATATATCTACCCAGCGCTATTACCCAAATGAGCTACGGTAAACTAAGCACTAAAATGTAAAAAATGTGTTGAGAGAGATCCCTCACAGCAGCCACACTTAAACATGCTCCGTTACAGAAGCCTCAGTGATTTACATTCACCCGCTGACATGAACTACATATGTGACACGGGACACCTCCGACAGGGTCCCCATCCCATCAGGACACGTCCCTCCGGCAGATACCACCCGTCGCTGTTAACTGGAGGATTTCATGGCCTATAGACCTGGTAAACCGAGCCATCACGCGCTGCTCGGGAGGACAAACACGGGGCTGATTGAGGAGAGCTGTCTTTGGTGATTATCTGTGTGTGCCATCAGACACCTCCGGCAACAGAGGAGAGGAGGGCCCGTGCGCCGGGGCGGGGGGGTAACACGAGAGAGCGGAGGAGATGCTAATCTGGCTACGCTCGGGCCATTTTGGGAGATAATTGCAACTCAATCTTCTAAATTAAATGTACATATGTGGTGTTTCCATTAGGGCAGAGCGGCGAGGTTAGGTAAGAGAAGAGAAGAGGCCTACTTACACTATAGACTCACCTAATGCTTGTACTGTTGGGGCTAATTTAGGAAGCTGCGTGACCGTCAAAGCAGCTTCTTCAGGCTGTCTGCGGTATCTGAAAAAGTTGATCAATTAAATTTGTCTAAATCCGTAGCCTGCCAATGACGTCTAGTTCCGTCATAGACCTTTTATTCTCTGCGGCGATGTCTGATGCGCGTGCTGACTTTGTCTACAGTTGAAAACGTGATGCAGTTTCACAGATTCACCAGCAGAGGGGGGTGTAGTTTGAGCGCAAAGATCCAGAAGAAGTCACAGGACTGGAAAAGACATGTCATTTTTTGTAGACACTACGGAGCGCAGTCGGCTGTGTTTAAGTGATCAGGTGATTCTAAAGGGTCGGCTTTCTTTTCAAGCAGATTACAGGCAAAACATCTCGGACTAAAAGCGTCGGTGAGTAAGTTTAGAGCAGGTATTTGATCTTTAAAATGAAGAAAAGACGATCCTACTGGACTAGGACTCTGAGGAGAACGGCACATGCAGCTGTGAATATTAGGTTAGGGATGTTCATCATGTCTTCTTAAAATATTTAAATGAAAGCGTTTTCTTCTATATCAGACAAGTATCGGTAAGAGATGGTTTATTACCTGACTAGTTTCGACGGTTCACTTCCGTCTTCGTCAGAGGCATCGCACGTCGCCTAGGTGACGTGTCTTATCAGCTGCTGTTCCCAGGCGTGGCCAGCCCATCCATCCGATGGATCAAAGAAGCAATAGAAATCAGAAAGCGAGGCCCACGCACTTTGAATCGAGACGAGGGAGCTTTGCAACTCTCCTGTACGTGGAGCAGCCTTCTCCAGAGACCACCGAGCGGCGGGGGGCGTGGTCAGCCCGGTAGACCTTACGGGTCCGCTGGGCTGGCCACGCCTGGGAACAGCAGCTGATAAGACACGTCACCTAGGCGACGTGCGATGCCTCTGACGAAGACGGAAGTGAACCGTCGAAACTAGTCAGGTAATAAACCATCTCTTACCGATACTTGTCTGATGTAGAAGAAAACGCTTTCATTTAAGCTGTGAATATTGTTTAAAATAAGCAAAAAGGCCTGGCAGGGAAGGAGGGTCAAGGTGAGGGTCTTATTGACTTTTAAAACTCAGTGTAAAATGCATTATTTTGAGACCATTTGGTGGTTTTAGTCCAAATGTATTAGGTTATATATCGTGATATCTGACTCCTGATATCGGTATAGATTCTTCCATACCAAAATTGATTGATTGATTTTTGTATTAAATTTGATTCTGTATTTGAGCTGATTTCAACATCAATAGTGGGTCAAAAATGGGTCAATTTCTCTTGTGAAGATGTCGCTATAGGCTAGTTCCAGTTTGCCTCAAAAGTGCAGATTGTCTAACCACTAAATAACCACTTCTTTAGAAAGAGGCTAAAAGTAAATTATTAGTTTTTTATTATATTCAAGTACTTATTTATCTTTGACTAATTTTATCACGTTTATAAACTCTATTATTAGCTCTCCATGTTTCCCTCTTCTTCTCTGGGCCTCTCTGTAGTCCTGGTGCAGACTGCTCCTCTGATGGTGCTCTCTCATTTTGCTCATCTCTACCCAGCCAATTCGTATTGTAATGAAGCCAAATGTATTTTAGTGCATCAAGGTGGTTGTTTTGTAGGTTCATGCAGGTGTACTTTTATAGACTGAACCTGGGTATTTTTAATGCCCTGTGTCCGACTCAAAATAATTGTTATATAAGTTTGAGAATAGTATCGTGTCTGTCTGCTGAGTTAAGCCGTCTCAGATCAGGCTTTGGGGCTGTGTCTGCTGGAGAAGCTGGCTGTGGATAATAAGGCCTGATCTCTGCTGACTGAGGTCTGTTTAAACAGCTCCACACTGAGACGCACAGTAATGGAGTCATTAACCTGCGCACAACCCTGTCCCTGTCCTCTCCCAAGTCTGAAATCCTCTCTCTCTCTTCTCTCCCTCCTCTCCCGAGTCTGAACCTCCTCTCTCTCTTCTCTCCCTCCTCTCCTGAGTCTGAACCTCCTCTCTCTTCTCTCCTCCTCTCCCGAGTCTGAATCTCCTCTCTCTCTCTTCTCTCCCTCCTCTCCCGAGTCTGAATCTCCTCTCTCTCTTCTCTCCCTCCTCTCCTGAGTATGAATCTCCTCTCTCTCTTCTCTCCCTCCTCTCCCGAGTCTGAATCTCCTCTCTCTCTTCTCTCCCTCCTCTCCTGAGTCTGACTCTCCTCTCTCTCTCTTCTCTCCCTCCTCTCCTGAGTCTGAATCTCCTCTCTCTCTTCTCTCCCTCCTCTCCTGAGTCTGAATCTCCTCTCTCTCTTCTCTCCTTCCTCTCCTGAGTCTGAAATCCTCTCTCTCTTCTCTCCCTCCTCTCCTGAGTCTACATCTCCTCTCTTCCTCCTCTCCTGAGTCTACATCTCCTCTCTCCTCCTCTCCTGAGTCTACATCTCCTCTCTCCCTCCTCTCCTGAGTCTGAATCTCCTCTCTCCCTCCTCTCCTGAGCCTGAATCTCCTCTATCCTCTCCTCCCATGCTTGATCAGGACTTCTGTAGCTCACTGCTCCATCCCCAGAGGCATTGAAGGAAGGGTCAAATGCAGAGGACACATTTCCCAATGGGGACGATAAAGTGTACCTTAACCTTGAAGTGCATATGACAGTTTTTTCAGTTAAACACACTGGACATCTTGTATTTAAGATTTCGTCAAACATTTTGCTTGATTGGCTGTTTTTATGAAGTTTGTAGTTGTATTTGGTCCAGCAAATATGACATATGTAGAGCTGAACCCACAACTGTTACCAGATGACGCAGATGTTATGATATGACAAAGGATAATATTTTGTAACACTTATATTGTGTTAAATGATTATTTAAAGGGGTCATATTGTGTTTTTTTTTATATTTAGTAAGAATCTAGAACATGTGCAGATCAGTAATTTACCTTTTGTTCATTGTAAAACACAAAGTTGATCTAAAACAACTTAAAAATAGGAACAGCTGTACTGACTTCCTGTTCAAAACTGCAGATCTGATAAGCTCCGCCTCTTCATTTTAAAATCAACTGTAAAAAGCAACAGATTTTTAAAAACAATTTTTTTATTGTTGGATTGTGGCTCTGGGACAGTTGTGAACCTTTTAAGCTTCACTTTGAGTATTAATCTTTTGAAATATAACAAGTAAATACAGACAAGTGGGAGGGGATAGGTGGTAGGTGAGAACAGGGATTTCTGAGCTGCAGCTGAAGAACAATACAAGATTACTCAAACCTGCATGAATCAATTCAAATATAACTTTGAGTAAACTAATGATGCATGAAAGCCATTATAACAAGGTTAAAAACTTAGAAAAGTGAATTTGACATAATAGGTCCCCTTTAAACTCCAGGAAACTGTCAGTTGTGCGTAAATTGTCTTTGCATCTTGGTGCTTTTTGACGACATGTGAAGGGGTTCTGTTTTAGAACTCAAAATATTTCCAGTAATTTTCAACTTTTATTTGTCAATTTCTTCATAATTTAAACTATGATAAGTGATAAATATTTACCACAAGGACTGTCACACCAAACTAAGTCAAAATTAGAAAAATGTGATAATCTGCCATTAGGGCTTTAACCTTAATTAAGAATCTCAATTAAAATGTGAAGAATTGCACAGCCCTATGAGAGTGTGACCTGTTCCAGCTGTGGGGCTCCAGCCCGAGAAGACATGTCCACCATCTGACACCAGGTACAACAATCTTTTTTCACTTTGCTAATCTATAAACAGCTTGACTGACTAAGTGAGTGTGAGGTTGCTATAAAAATATAAATCAAGAAATGTGTCAAATATTTTTTATGGTGGTGTAACTTATTCCACGTTAACACTGCAGAATCAGATTCTCAATTCATTTTTATGAATTCAGATTTTTTTTTTTTTTTATGTGGTCGTTCACAATATACAAATCATACGACTCCAGTTCGTCTCTGGAATGTATTTACACAACCAAGACACGTTTGTGTCTATTTCAGGCTGGTTTGTACAAAAACTGAGCCGCAGGAAGCAATTACTATCACTGAAACGTTAGAACACATCAGCATGTTCTGTTTCCTGTTCAGAACAAAGCCGGTCATTTTGAGGAACCCAAAGAGTTGAAAACATTCAGAACATTACACTAGTGAGGATATAAGTCTAAGAAGTAGTCCAGTGATATTTACCAAACCTTACAACTGACCAAGACAAAACACAAGAGTGATTGCTTCATACTTTTTTGGCTTTCTTTTTTTCAAACAAAACTTCTAAATAGACTGACTGATCTGATGTTCTGCTGCAGTGGTTGTGCTGTGTATGATTAAGTTTAGCTTTGTCTCTTGTCTGTTTGTGAGTTTACAGGACACTGCAGCTTTAGGAGACACAGGTGCAGACTTTAGGATGCCTTTTTTCCTCCACTGACAGTTTGTAGTTCTTTCCACCGCTGTTTCTGCTTTGACTTGTTGAGTTTTGTGTCGTAAATGTCGGATTAATGCGACGTGAGCTTTCAGACTGCAGTCACATTTGAAAACACTGTCATGAAAACATCAAATACAGGTTACATGTGGGTAAAAAAAAACAGAATTGTAAGTAGCCATAGGCCCTTTAATGTCCTTTGCACGTCACAACAATGAAGTCTTAAACTGAGGTTTATCTGTCACCATTTCAGAAGTTTGTAAAAACAAGAAAGGCTTTGATTATTCCCATTTGAATATCTGTAAAAACGTCAAGGGATCATTTAAAGTTTACAGACGTCCCAAGGTAAATATTATCTCATGTGAATAAGTCTGTATGTGGAGTTCCCCAGGGCTCAAACCTTGGTCCACTGTTATTTAATCTCTACATTACACCCTTAACCAAACTACTACAGACCTGGAACATCTCGTATCACCTTTATGCAGATGACCCACAAATATATGTCTCTGTCACTCCAGGAGATGATGGCAGTCTCAACTCACTGATGCAGTGCATAAAACAAGTAGGTCAGTGGATGACTAGGAATTATCTAATGTTAAACAAGGATAAAACTGAAGTTATTGTTTTTGGTTCAATGAAAGACAGACAAACCGTATGTGAGAAGCTTAATAATTTGTCCCTCACATGTAAAGACCAAGCAAAGAGTCTTGGGGTGATGCTGGACTTCAATTTGAGTTTCAACAATCATATAAAAATGATAAATAAGGTTGCTTTCTATCATTTAAAAAAATATTTCACGCCTCAGTGACTTTATCTCCAAGCAGGATCTAGAAAAGCTTGTCCAAGTAGGCTGGACTATTGTAACGGCCTGTTCACTGGTCTCACAAAGTCCTCCATCAGGCAGTTACAGCTGATACAAAATGCGGCAGCCAGGGTTGTAGCAAAAACAATAAAAAAGACAACATATCACCCCAGTATTACGAGCGTTACATTGGCTTCCGGTTCCTCAAAGAATCAATTTTTAAATTATTTGAATGGTTCACAAATCTTTGAACAGCAGAGGACCAAAATACCTGAAGGACCTGCTGGTTTCTTATGAGCCCGGTCGGTCTTTGAGATCAGCCGGAGCTGGTCTCCTGGTGGTTCAGTCTAAACATGGTGAAGCCTCATTTTCTGCATACGCACCCAAACTGTGGAACTCTCTTCCACTCTTCCATCTACGTCTCGAAAAAAGGCACAATATTTTTAAGTCTAAATTATAAACCCATCTTTTTAAGGTTGTTTACGATTGAATGTAAATTGAACTTGGACTTATTCATTCATTCATTTTCTACCGCTTAATCCCGTTAGGGGTCGCGGGTGACTGGAGCCTATCCCAGTGACTTTGGGCCTTAGGCGGGGAACACCCTGGACAGTGGCCAACTTGCCGCAGGGTTAGACAGACAAACATTCACTCTCTCATTCACTCATTAAGGGAAATTTACAGTGATGCCCAATGAACCTTTTTGGAGGTGGGAGGAAACCGGAGTGCCCGGAGAAAACCCACGGTGACACGGGGAGAACATGCAAACTCCACCCAGAGAGATCGGGAGATATTGATATGGTACGACCCGGGAGTCGAACCCACGACCTCCTTATTGGGAAGCCAGAGCTCTAACCACTCTGCTACCGTGCACCCCGGACTTATTATATTGATTAATATTTTATTCATCTGGTTTTGTGTTGTGAAATTTGTAATTTTGCTGTTGTGTTTTGCACACAATTTTGTTTTATATATTTATATATACTAGGGATGTTCATGGTTAATCGATTAACCGGTTAACCGTGACTAATGGTGTAACCGAGTGACAAATATCCAGCAGATGGCGCTAACTGCCCCTGAACAGCTCTGCGTTTGTCAGAGTGAAAAAAAAGATCGCTAAAACTACATAAACACTGTTTATCTATATCTATATCTCTATAAAGACTGAGCAGACCTGCGTGACACTGCAGTGTTTATGGACAAATATCAATCATGCAGGATTTATTCACTTGGATTTTACGTTGGAGGAAGAAAACAGACTGGATTACTCAGATTTGGTCAGAGCTATCGAAGGTAAGAGCTAGCATTAGCAGCCAGCAACTTTAAAACGTGACTCCTTATTTATGAGTAGTTTTATTAAATAGCCTACCTAGTGCAACAGTGCATTAAAACAGTGTTTATAGAAGTTTTTATTCAGTCGTGTTGTGCCAAATTCACTCTCGTAGCGCTGCTGTACTCAATTATAACACGTCCGGTGAAAATAACAACAATAAAAAACTACTGCGTTTACGTAACCGGTTAACCGATTATTGACCGAGAAGAGCTCCAACTAACGTTTAAAGAAAAAACTGAAAACGTGCATCCCTAATATATACACTTCTGTGCCATGGAAAGCACTTTGAGTTGTCCGTGTACATGAAAGGTGCTATACAAATAAAATGGAAATGGAAAATAGAAAAATAAAGCTATACCTTGCAAAAAAAAAGGGTATACCTCCTTTAAACGTCATCGAGTTAACTGCACTTGAGCGTAATGAGCATCTACCCTGCCAGCTTTACATACTCCTTACTTTCCTCAGCATCGGTGTTGACGTCTCAAACTCTCGTACAAACCACTTCCCGTGACAGCCTGTTCTGTCGCGTGTCACAATCCTCTGCTCCGCTCACCATTTATGTGGATAATAAGGCCTTTTGTCTGGCGTCCCACGTTCATTATGCACCTGTCTGCTCTTCATGTAGGGAAACAAAGACTCAATAATGGCACCGCGTCGAGTTGAGAGGTCACTGCAAAAAAAAAAAAAAAAAAAAGACAGCACTTATACGCACCATCCCCTTTTTTTTTTTTTTTTCGATTGATCTGATATCACACGAGGCATATTCCTTTGTGTTTGCTTTTCGTCTCGCTCTGGAAAAAAAAAACAATCACTGCAATCAAACAGTCCGGCGCCCGTCAAGTCACCGGGAGGAGTTGTGTTGGTGAAAGAAGAAGGAAGGAAGAAAGGAAGAAGGAAGGAAGGAGGGAGAAGAAAGAATAAGAAAATATAGAAGAAATATAGAAGTTAAAAAGCAGTTGAGAAAGTAGAATACTGAAGAAAAAACAGCATGGTAGAATAAGGAGGAGGAGGAAAAAGAAAAGGAAGAAAGAAAGAAGTGAGAAGATGAAAGAAGAGAAAGAAAAAGAAGGAAGTGAAAGAAAAGGTAGTAGGAATAACAAGAAGGGAGAAGAAAGAAAGAAGAAATGAAGACAATGAAATAGAGAAAAGTAGAAGGAAGGAAAAGTAGAAGAAAGAAGAAGAAAAGGAGGATAAGGAAGAAGGATGAGAGAGAAGAAAGGAAGTAGGAGAAAAAAGAATAAAGAGGAGGATGTAAAACGAAGGGAAAAAAGAAAGGAAGAGGAAAGAAAAAGGAAGATGAAGAAGAAAGAGAAACTTAGGAGAAAGGAAGAAAGGGAGGAAGGAAGGAAGCAAATAAGGAAAAAGGAAGAGGTACTTAAGTACGAATCAATATGGAGGAAGAAGAAAAAAGTGAAGAAGAATAAAGAAGAGAACAAAAAGGAGGAGGAAGAGGAAGAAGAAGGAAGACAAAGGTGGAAGATGAAGGAAGGAGAAGAAGTGAAAAGGAGGAATAACAAGAATAAGGAGCAAGCTGAGAAGAAGGAAGAACAGAAAGGATGAAGAAGAAGAACATGGAAGAGGATGAAGGAGGGAGAAGAAAGAAAAGGGAATAAAGAAGAATGTAGAAGATGCAAGAACATCAAGGACAAAAAGGAAAGAAGACGGAGGTGAGAAGAAGAACAAGGAGAAGAGGAGGAATAAAAAGAAGAAAAATGAGAAGGAGGACAAGAAGAAGAAGGAATAGGAGAAAAAAAGAAGGAGGAGAAGAAGAAGGAGGATGAGAAGGAGAAAAAAGGGCAGATTAGAAGGATGATGAGAAGGAAAAGAAGAAGAAAAAAGGAGAAGAAGAAGAAGGACTAGAAGGATGACAAGAAGGAGAAGAAAAGAAGGAGGGGGGAGAAGAAGAAAAAGTGAAAGAGGAGGAGAAAGAGGATAAGAAAAAGAAGAAGGAAATGAAGAAAAAAAGAAGGATGAGGAGGAGAAGAAGGATAAGAAGAAAAGGAGAAGAAGAAGGAGGTGGAGGAGGAGAAGGAGTAGAAGGACAAGGAGAAGAAGAAGAAGAAGAAGAAAGAAGAGAACAAAAAGAAGGAGGAGGAAGAAGAAGAAGGAAGGAGAAGAAGTGAAAAGGAGGAATAACAAGAATAAGAAGCAAGCTGAGAAGAAGGAAGAACAGAAAGGATGAAGAAGAAGAACATGGAAGAGGATGAAGGAGGGAGAAGAAAGAAAAGGGAATAAAGAAGAATGTAGAAGATGCAAGAACATCAAGGACAAAAAGGAAAGAAGAAGGAGGTGAGAAGAAGAACAAGGAGAAGAGGAGGAATGAAAAATGAGGAGGAGGAGAAGGAGGACAAGAAGAAGAAGGAATAGGAGAAGAAAAAGAATGAGGAGGAGAAGAAGGATGATGAGAAGGAGAAAAAGGCAGATTAGAAGGATGATGAGAAGGAAAAGAAGAAGAAAAAAGGAGAAGAAGAAGGACTAGAAGGATGACAAGAAGGAGAAGAAAAAGGAGGGGGAGAAGAAGAAGAAAAAGTGAAGGAGGAGGAGAAGAGAGAGGAGGAGAAGGAGGAAAAGAAGGGGAAGAAGAAGGAGGACTAGGAGGATGACAAGAAGGAGAAGAAGGAAATGAAGACAAAAAAAGAAGGATGAGGAGGAGAAGAAGGATAAGTAGAAGAAGAAAAGGAGGAGAAGAGGAGGAGGTGGAGGAGAAGGAGTAGAAGGAAAAGGAGAAGAAGAAAGGAGGAGGAGAAGGAGGAGGTGGAGGAGGAGAAGGACAAGAAGGAGAAGAAGAAGAAGAAGGATGACAAGAAGGAGAAGAAAAAGGAGGGGGAGAAGAATAAGAAAAAGTGAAGGGTAGGAGAAGAAAGAGGAGGATAGGAAGGAGGACAAGAAGAAGGAAAAGGAGAAGAAGGAGGACTTTGAGGATGACAAGAAGGAGAAGGAAATGAAGACAAAAAGAAGGATGAGGAGGAGAAGAAGGATAAGTAGAAGAAGAAAAGGAGAAGAAGAAGGAGGAGGTGGAGGAGAAGGACAAGGAGAAGAAGAGAAGGAGGAGAAGAAGAAGGAGGAGGTGGAGGAGTAGAAGAACAAGGAGAAGAAGAAGGATAAGTAGAAGAAGAAAGAAGAGGAGGTGGAGGAGAAGGACGAGAAGAAGAAGAAAAAAGCAGGAGGAGAAGAAGAAGGAGGACAAGAAGGACAAGAAGAAGAAGACTGTTTGAAGTGGGGGACCAGATGAAATGCTATCACCACGAATCCTTTGTATCATTAGCAGGTACGACGAGGCAAACAGCGTTGCTACGGCGATGCGGTGTGTATGTGTGTGTACGTACGTGTGCAGGTGCCAGGCAGGCGTGTTGTGGGGGAAGCCGAGATGAAGGCGTGTTGGCGCTCTCTCGTCTGTCAGACACTTCAAACGGTGGCATGCGCGTCGGCACGGGAAACAAACGCCTGTCAAAGCCCCTCTGACACCTCCTTCATCAGGTGTACAGCCTTTAATCCACCGCCGCGCAGCTCATTTATTCATCCACCCCGGAGCAGAGCGGCGCCTCCTGGTGGTGGGCTGTGAGGAGGAGGTACACGGGGTTAGAGGAGAGGAGCAGCGAGTGGTAGAAAGTCGTACAAATCAAGATCTGTTCATCGTTACTCATCAGCCCTAATCTCACTTTGACCCTCCTTCCCCGCCAGGACTTTTGGCTCATTTTCAACAATATTCACAGCTCCACAAAAAACTTGGTGCAACTGGAATCATGACATGTTGTGCATCAAATGAGACCTACAAGTGTCTACTTTCAGTAAAAAAAAAATGAACAGATTTTCTACATGAATCCGTTCCCTTTTTTAGGCGTTTGAAATTCCTTGTTTCCATTAGATTTCAGCGTTTGACGAGAAACTTCTGAGATATGCAATAACTTTATGTCACTGTTGGCAGTAGTCTCCAACATGGCTCCGGCGGTTGGTTTTTTAATTTTGTCTCTATAGACTTACATGGATTATTTTCATCTAAATGTGAGCAGGTACTTTGTGCAACAGCAAAATGTTCATATGTTGCAGACATCTATGAATGATTTGTTTCTATAGCACATGTACACAGACCGATGTCTTCCAAAGTGCTGCAGTAAACCCTCAGTGATGACAAGCTGCCCTGGAGCACGCCTAAACACCTGGTGCCTCAACTTCCGACCAACACCAAACGTTCCCTAACCTGCACGTTTTTGGGGAAACTGGAGTGCCTGGAGGAAACCACCGAGACACCACCACTCCACAAAGAAAGAGCTGGGATGTGCGAGAGTCAAACCTGCAACCTTCTTCCTGTGAGGCGAGAGGGTTATCCACTCTGCCACAGTCCTGTCTAGACTCATTAAAGAGAAGCTAAACCCTAAAATAAGTTTTTTTGTCTGTTAAACTATGTATGTGGTGTTTAAATAGCATTGTTCACTGTTCTGAGTCATTTTTTGGCATTTTTAGTGCAAATTGAGCAAACTAGCAGGTTTCAGGTCTAAATAGTCACAAACTGGCTGTGTGACTCATCTCAGCTCCAGGTGCTCTGTGACCTCAGCGTGTATTATCCATTCAAAATCGAGCTTTAATTGCAGACACCTGCTGTCAATCCAATCACACTGCTGCTCTCCTCTCCAAGCCTCTCCTTTCCCTTTTTCCCCAATGCTTTTCAATGAGTTTGCTGTGTTTGAAATGTGTTTGTGGGTGGAGTTTGGTAACCTGGCCAGCCAGATGGTTTATCTCGCGGTATTTGTGAATTCACAAACACGAGATAAACCATCTGGCCTTCGTCCGGCTCGATTGGTTTGAGAGTCCGAAACGGCCGTGGTTCGGCCCACTCACATCACAGCAGCGTGGTTTTGAGGCCCAATCACATTGTAGCAGGGCGGGCTAACACGGGCCGTTAGCTCCCCCGGTGCTGCAGCCTAGTCTGATTCAAGCTAAAGACGGCGGCTCCTGTGGATGTACGTGTTTCTGCTGCTTTTGATGCGGTTTCAGCAGAAATACGGAATAATTTCTTTTTGAAAGAAGAGCAGTATGTGTGACATGTACTTGTTCTATCTCACGCGGACATTGGATACACCATTACGAGTTGTTGCTGTGATTGGCTAGCTCAAATAAGGTAGGCCCCACACCCAATCAGCTCGAAGTATTTCACTAAACGTCCCACCTTTTCTCGAACGCTTTCAGCGAGTCAAGTCCCAGATGGATATAGTGAGAACTCAGATAGGAGTTCAACACATATCCATCTGGCGTGAGCCAGGTTAGGAGTTTGGGGGGTGAGCTTACCTTTAAAGACTACTTCAGGGCTACTCAACTTAATTTTTCCAAGCACCATGGCATCTGGATCGAGTTGTTGCACAATACGTTACGTTGTGATGATGATTTCAAAATCAGTTATAAACAAATAAAGCTTTTCAGTTGCTCACATACATTTGCATCAAAATAATGAAGGTTTACAATTGTGATATTATTTGATTATCGTAAAACTTGCATAATGGAAGCTACCAGGGAAAGGCTGGCCCGACCTTTATTTAGAAATATTGTTAGGTGGAATAAACTTGGTCCTACTAAATGTTGGTCATCTTTAGAATAAGAACATGCATCACATCCAACAGTTGCTACATTTGACAAAATGTGGGGTTGCACCAGATATCCACAACACTAGATCTGTTTCAGTAATAATAGTGACAACAATAATAATAGTTTTTATTGCTCTACAAAACTGCCAAAACGGCCCAGTCCTAAACTTACCCATTTTAGTAACTTGAAGCCTAAACTTGTCACCAAAATGTTGCCACACTGGCTTCAATCTAAAACGTGTGTGGTTTTTGTGTGTGTGTGTTTTTTTTACATTTTGACATAAAAAAAAAAAGGCGTGAAAACATGACTGTGTTGCTTTACTATACAGGCCTTTTCCAACTGTAGGAACTTTTTTTCAGTTCCTAGCACTTTTTTTTGTTCCAGTCCCCATTTTGGGTGTGTTCGCACAGAGTAGGAGCTATAGACTGGAACCACACTTTAGGGACTTTTTTTTTAGCTCTGGGTACTTTGCAGTCAGACCAGGAACTTTTTTGGTGACCACATTTATTCAGACAAGCTTTCCTTATCCCAGAGAAACATTTCTTAGAAGAATTAAATGCAGTAGCTCCCAAAAAAAAGTCTATTAGTAGCTTAACTCTTACTAGGAATTACAGTTAATGCTGGTAATTTAGTTGTATTTTTAATTTCAGTGATGTTTTGAGGATCATAGTTTTATATGAATTTTAAAAAACAACATTTGTCTTCCTAACACCACTTAATTACATGTTTAAATGCATAGACATATAATTAGTAGACTCGCAGTCCGACTCTGATGCTATCGAACACTTAGCATCTGAGCTAGTCCGGTAAGATTTAAGCTAGTCCGGAGCGTTCTACTGTTTATTTTCCTATAGCCGTTAGCATTAGCCCGCAAAAAACGCAAGTTATGAAAGAACCAGAGAGTGTCAGCTGTACAAATCTACTGACCACATTTAGCAGAGGTCAGAGCCTTGTTACAAGTTATTGTTGAGTTTACAAACCTTTTAGTATTTTATTGTAGATAAAAATTGTGTATAAAACTGCTAACGGCTAGCAAACTTATGCATCTTTTAAGACTCTAGTGACCTCCAAACGTCCGCTTTAACATGTTACTAGTGAGAAATCAGACAAATTACATAAATAACACCAAACAAAGTATTAAGGGAGCATTTCCAGCCTAAGAATATAGACCTAGTAGTTTGAGAAATATAATTTCACATCGCCAAAATTGTTTAAAGAAGCTTCATAAGACACAAATCAGTCCATTTTGCTGAAATCGCTTGTTTAAGCTCGTTTTATCCATAAAAGTGCAACTTCTGCCATTGTGTTCATATGATTTGCGTCATCACCTCTACCGTCTACCGGAGGAATATGGCGTTGCGCTGTTCCAGTTGTAGCAACAGAGCAGAGATGCTGATTGCGTGTCTACTGATTTAATGTCTATGCTTAAATGTTCTAGACTTTACAGATGATAATGCTAAAGCGAGTTAGACCCACTTTCAGACTGGCTGTGTGAACACAGACATGGGGACGGGAAGTTCCTCTGACTAAGCAGGGGCTGAAGAAATGTTGGGACTGGTTCTTGGTACTTTCATGTGCGAAGCTGTAATTGATTTGGTTAATTATGTTTCGTGGGTAGGACCACGCCCCCATCGCACGCCAACCACACCCCTACGTCACCGGAAGCCTTCATATCCCGGCTCACGCTTGTGTCTCAGTTTGACCATGCGCCTCATCTCAGTTCAACTCTGTGCTCTCGACCCACCCGCCCTCCACTTTTTCACAACATTCCTTCTAGCACCCAGTTAGGAAGGGTGGGGGTCTTGAATCGGCCGGGCAGATCGCTGAGACAGGACCCCCACACTGAGTCTCCTTGCCTGGTCATCGCTCATCTGATTCCATGGAACTTCAACATCTACATCTATTCAATAAACAATGTATAACTATCTCTGTTTTGGTGTGGTCCTTACTAACGAAAATGCCTATAGTTTTATGTAGAAGAGAAAAGACAACTTTTATTTTCCTAACTCCAACAAATGACTTTTTTTTTTAATGTTCCAGACTAAACAGATGCTAATGTTAAAGCTATTTAGCCCCTTTTTCATAAACTGTTGCTGTGTGAACACAAATATTAGTAGTTTCTCTGACTAAACAGGGGCTAAAAGACTGTGGAAAGTTAGTTCTTGGTACTTTCATGTGGGAAAACGCCTAAAGTGTTGTTCACCCTGCAATGAGTGGGATGTTCTCCTGCCTAAAGCCCAAAGTCACTGTGATAGGAAACAAGCAGTAGAAAAAGATTAAATAAACGCTGAGAAACAATTTGATAAGAACATATTTTTCCGAAGTAAGTTTTTCTTGCCTTTTTGTTGTGTCTCCAGCTCTAAACACCAACCTCTGCTCGGAGACATAATAAAAAACAAACTCTCACCCGACCCGGCGTAAAACAACCGTGAGCGGACCTGACACGGCTCCTTCTCCTCCCGTTCCCGTTTGAGTCGCGCTGCCTGATCGCTCTTGACAAACGGCGCACGCACACACACTTTTGTACTCGCGGACTTTTTCCCTCTCCGAGTGAGTTTTGACACGGCGGAGCAACATCTGGAGGCGACAGAAGAGAGAACAGAGGAGCGGAATTAGAGCTGACGCGCCAACACGCTCTCATCACACAGACCTCGGACATGTCGGTTCCAATATGGCCGCCCGGCATCCGGAAACACACACTGGAAAAAAAAGTGTTTGAGTTCGTTTAGACTGTTTCTAGCACAGTATAGTTAGATTTATTTTACGTTTTATATCAAAACACTGCAGCTATATGTTCTGATTAATATTATAGATTTATAAGACTAAACCTGGGACTTAAAACAGACTATAACTGGACTAGACGAGGACTAAAGCCGGACTAAGCCAGAGCTAGGACTTGAACTAGACTACAACTGCAGTAGATGAAGATTAAAGATAAAAAAAAATGGATTAAATCAGGACTAGACCAGGTCAGAAACTAGACTGAAGCAAAACCAGGTATAAACCTGGGCTAGACCGGGACTAAAACTGGACTAAGTCAGGACTAAATACTAGAATTAAAGCTTGTCTAAATCAGATCTTAAACGGAACTGAACTAGACCAGGAAAGCTGGACTAGACCAGGACAATACTGGACTAGACCAGGACAGAAAGTTGAATAAATCAGGACCAGGAATAAGTCCAGTTTTTGTCCTAGTGTAGTCCTGGTTAAGTCAGGACTACACTAGGACTAAAGGTCAACTAAATCAGGTCTAAAACTGAACTAAAACAAGAAATAGACCAGGTCTAAAACTAGACTAGAAGTAGACTGGGAGTAAAACTGGACTAAAACAAAACTAGACCAGGTCTAAAACCTGACTAAACAAGCAATACAATTGGACTAAACCAGAACTAGATCAGAGACTAAAACTGGACTAAACCCGGATTAGACCAGGACTAAAACTGTATTAAACCAGGACTAAAATAAGACTAAACAGGACTAAAAATTGACTAAGCCAGGACTAGACCAGGACTATACTAGGTATAAATTAGACTAAACCAGGACTAAAACTGGAGTGAACCTGAACTAAAACTGGACTTAAGCAGAACTAAAACTGGACTTAAGCAGAACTAAAACTGGACTTAAGCAGGACTAAAACTGGACTTGAGCAGGATTAAAACTGGACTTTAGCAGGACTAAAACTGGATTTAAGCAGGACTAAAATTGGATTTAAGCAGAACTAAAGCAGGATTCAAACTGGACTTAAACAGGATTAAAACTGGACTTAAGCAGGACTAAAACTGGATTTAAGCAGAACTAAAACTGGACTTAAGCAGGACTAAAACTGGACTTAGGCAGAACTAAAACTAGACTTAGGCAGAACTAAAACTGGTTTAAAATACTACAAAAAGCTTTGCTTAATATAACTTAGAATCAGTTTATTCTTGATTTGAGTCATTTTAACAGCAGAAGATTTAATTGCCAACAAAATGTAGAACATTGCAGTTCCATTCAAGGAATTTCTGTCAGATCATAAGGGAATTTGTCTTAAAACTGCCAATGAGTTAAGCAAAGTTATCTTTTAGCTCAAAGTAAAAAGTCTTGAGACGAGTCTTTGAAATAAGTAAAAGATTCCAGGTTTGTCAAAGAATATAGCCTAAATTTATCAAAGTGTCTGAAATTAAGGGTAAAATTCTAAAATCAAAGTTATTATTTTTATAAAATGTCTTTATTTCAGCAGGTCTAAACTGACACGAGCAGCGTCTTAAAACAAAACCACTAGAATTGAGATTATACACACTCACATACACTTGTTTTGAGTCGTGCAAACTAGTCTCGAAAACGAACCCTTTTACGCCGACTTTGACTTTCCTCGAGTATTTTTAACTCTCTTGAAGACGGTCATTCCTTGCGCTGCACACCCCGACGGCGGCGGAACCCTCCTCAGAAGCTTCTCGTTCTACCTGTCGAGGCGCCTCCTTTTCATTTTATTTCAACAGCGCCGCAGATATCCGCCGCCGAAAACTCAGCTGTTGTTCTATTGTTGTTATGTTTGCTTGTCTTGAAGAGCGGTCTGGCGGCGGCATACGAATACAAAAGACGCCTTAGAGCAACATAAGTGAAGTTTTATGCTGATGACTGGCTGTTTGACAAACACCGGCAAGCCTGCTCTCCAAATCAAATGTAGAAAATAACCCGGGTAATATGTTCAAGACTGACAAAAAAAAAAGAAATGGAAGGGTGTGAGAGGACACGGGAAACTCATTTATATCCTATAAGAGAACGTGCTGCGCCCAGGGGGGGCTGTAAGTTTTGAAAAATTAAAGGAGACGGATTCAAACTGGCCAATTTCCACATCAAACAAACCCCGGGCTGCTGCTCCAGGAGAGAGAACAGAGGCAGCTCCCACCTCCTCTGCAGCCTACAACATCTTCTTTTTTTTTTACATTTGGCTTCTTTTCACTGCTACTTCTTCCGTTTCCTCAATAACACTGTAATTCCCTTAAGCGCTGCACTGGTTACACTAGCCACTGTCTCTCCCCTGCTTAATTATACCCTTGTGAGTCTATTAATCAACTTGTGAATTATTTAGAAGGGCTAGCTCCTCTGCCTGTAACCGGCTTTGACACAAGATGGAGAAAAGGGGAAGGGGGGAGCCGGTGTTACCGCGGATACAGGAGAAGGTGGGCGGCGGTGGAGAAAGACAGCCATAAAAGGCATGAGAACGTAAAAGAAAAAGAGTGGTATTGAACCCGGGGTCTGGCTGTCTCGGTCCCAGGGGGAGTTTTTTTTTTTTTTTTTTTTTTTTTGTGGTGGGAGCTGCCAGCGCTAAAGCTACAGCCATCAACATGCACCGAGTTTGTTTTCTACCCTTGTTTGTGTTGTGTTTTCTCTGTCTTCCCACCCCTCTATTTTCATGCATAACTTTTCATGATAAACAGGAAATTCATGAATATATGGAGCGGAGTGGGGAAAAAGGAGGGAGGGGCCTGCAGCAGCAACAACTCCGAGTGGAAGTGTGCGGTGACGAGAGGGGGATTAGTGGAAGAGGAGTTTTACTGATGTTGGAATAAGGGAGATTTGTTGATCAAGTCAGCTGTGGGAGAAAGTTGATTGGTAGATTTTAAAGTATCCCATAGGAAAAAAGAGAGAAACGACTAGGAGGCCAGATTTATCAAGTATTTGTACATGTGTGAAGTAGGTTTGAGCATAACAGAGATTAAAGATGTAACATTTGAAGTGGTGCATATTTATACAAGGCTATCAAACTTTATTTTACTGAGGGATAATTATTTCAGCAAAGCGTTGACTTCTGGGCCACATGTGTTAGTCGAGCCACCACTTTAGGCGTTATTAGGTTGGAACATTAGATTTTAGCGTTGTATAACTTTCATCTGCATTGCCGCTTGCTTGAAGTAAAAAAAAAGTATTGTTATTTATACTGCACATTTCATACCAAAGGCAACCCAGTGTGCCTTACAAAAATTCATTTCAAATTAAATATAACCACAAACATTTACAACAATTTTGCAATATGTATTACTTGACCAAAACTAGAAAACTAACGTCAAGCTAAAATGTAAGAAAAAAAAAAAAAAAAGCAGCAAAAAAAAAACTAAATAAAATAATAACGACAACAATAATAATAATTAGTGCTGTCAAGCGATAAAAAAATAAAGAGATTAATTCATTATGATCTGTAATTAATTAATCTAATTAATCTGTTTTTAATCTCACCTTAACTCTCAACTTAAGTGTTTTTTTTTGTTTGTTTTTTATCCAATTTAATTACATTATTAGTGCAGATGGGCAATATTAATATATTGCAAAAAATAAAGACTTAAGGAAGTTTTTGAACATAAAATTCTCGTTCATCAGTCCAATAACTTTCGCCTGCTCCATTATTTTTGTCTCGTTGCTACTCGTCACCAGTGAAAGATTTCAAAATAGAATAATGTGATTAAAAAATGTACTCGATAAATATGTCTGTAATTAATTAATCTCAATTAATGCACTAATTTGACACCCCTAATAATAATTTTACAATAAGTATATTTTGTTTGGAAGTTGGGGGCCGGATGTAACTGGCCCTCGAGCCTTATTTTGAATAGCCCAGGTGTAATATGTTCTATGTGCATGTTCCAATACTAAATTCAGTGCAGCATGCTCACAAGACTTAGACTGAGACTGAGGCCTCGGAGGAACTCCAAAGGTTGTTCAAACAACAAACATGAAAGAGTAGAGTTGTAGACTTAAGTATTGACCGTTTGCACATGACGTCACGTGTGCATTACAACTATGGAAAATTTGCCGAAAACCTGCCTGTTTTTCAATTGTAAAATGGCTGCATCTTGTTTGACTGGCTGCACTAACAGGCAAGAAGGTTGTAAGCCTAATGTAGCTTTTTATTGTTAAAGACAGAAGAGGCCAGTGTGTCGCAGCAATAAATCAAAAGAACTGGACAACTGGACTGAACGGGTACTAGAAACATCCATCGCTTTCTTTACACAAAATTGTCAAATCTGTGAGAATTTGACCGTTTTTTTCGCTCCTGTAATGCTGCATTCACACACTTCTGCCCTCCGTCATGGTGCACAGGTACGTGATCATGTGACGTAGGTGCAAAGGGTAAATAGAGGGATTATTTGATTATCAACACGAGAGTTGCGCATGTACCCAAAATGCAGAAAGAGGAGCGGCTGATTGACACAAGTTGTAGCAGCAACACTTGCCAGCTAGTTATAGCTAACTACAAGCACTTATCACTGTGCAAAAACAAAAGTTATGCTGCTAAATCAACATTTGTGAATGAAATTTGATCCTACAGCCTGTAAAAGTTACATTCAGGTGAGTGAAAAAACTGCGAGAAAAACACTGTCTCAAACTTCAGGAGCCAGACGTTGGTTATATTGGTTCAGAATGATTCAAAACAGCTGGTGTGTTTATGTTATTTCAGAATGGGGTACATACACATAAACTCATATAGTATGTACCCCACATACACACGTCATACTCGTGTACTATGCATACTCACACATTTGAGCATGTGCATATACTGTATACGAGACACACATGTTATCATAAAAACTTCAATAGAGTCATAGGGCCAGATTTATCAACCATTTGCTCATGTGCAAAAACAAGTTAGAGGGAGCAAATCCTTGGCAGAGATGACATTTTTCTCTCACACACACACACTAAAGATGCAGAATTTGAGGTGGTTCATATCTGTTTTGTTTAGTTCCAATATCAAAGTTTGTGTAAAATGCTCATAAAGAACACATGAATTTTTCATTTTTGCACCCGCTATTTAGCACCTAGCTTGATAAATCAGGTCCATAGAGTCATTTTACATGTGAGTTTGGAACACGCACTTTATCCTCTATGTAGCAGTAGTTTCTTGTCCGTCATGTACAAGGAGAAAACCTAAGACTCCAGCAATAGAAGATCCTCAGCCGCAGTAACATCATACACGATAAGTTTCCAACAATTTACATTTCAGCTTCCTTTTGAATCGTCATAGTGAAACAGACAATATTGATAATATCGTTATCAAATTCATTCCATATTTGAAAACCTCTAGAACAGACACTACAGCTAGTACATTGCAATTTCTTAATTTTCCCTTTTAACAAAGACTTTTTACTTGTATTATGTTGATGAGAGGATGAGTACAGTGGAATAAGGTCACACAAATTTAGTTTATAGACAACGCTGTACATTATTCAAGCATTATGGTAAACATTGCTTTCAGGTAGCTTAAGAAGATATATCTGTGGAAAAGAGAATCTGTCGGAGAGTTAGACATGGACCAGGTTATTGCTCTTATGGCCTTCTTCTGTATAATAATAAAAAAGTTTTGCAGTGTAACTAGAATATGTGTTATTTCAGTTGTTCTGATGAGCACATGTCTTATTTTGAAGAACAAACTGACAAATTTAGACATTTCTTGACAAGTTCCTCAGTGTGTGTTTTTTTTTTTTTAAACCTAATGACTGATCAATAAAGATTCCAAGAAATTTTGTTATGTCGTATGTTGTACATTGCCACTTAAAAGAACAAATACATGAAAAGAAGAAATAAACTTGTCAGATATAAACTGTTTGCAGGGGTGTCGAACTGGGGGGGTTAAATGGTGCTAGTTTCCCCAGGGTTCAGGGCATGACAGGGCCCCCAAAAGCATTTTTGTTTGTAAGATAGATTGTTCTTCTAAATGTTATTATTTGTGATGTAAGAGAACTTCGTCACTCCTATAAAACATTGCAAATGGACTAAAGACATGGCTGAATTAAGAGGAATTGGCCAAATTATTAACACATATAATAGCTATAAATCATAATATTGTAAGTAAAAGTTGGCAGATTTCAATGACACAAAATGATCAGTTCAATAATATTAGCCTAAATATTGTCAATATAAATAAATGTCACAATGACTTTCTTGGTGTTTTTGGCAGAATTTAAACAAGTTAGCTTAAAACTAGCAAACTAGCTAAAATGTAAAAGAGTGTGTTTAAAGCGCATTACATTTTTTCTCATCTTTATGTGAGTGAATGGTTTGTAGTATTGACACACAAAACAAAACACATAAATATTTAGTTTTTTTAGTCGGTTACGGCAATAGCAACACTAATTCTCTGGAATGTAGAAATTAATTCATTAGGCTACATATGAATATTCTAGAAGGAAATGAAACCCAAATGAATAGAAAAATAAGAAGAACAGACTAAATTATTAAAACACGAGATTATGTATTAGGGGCCCATCACCAAAGTTTGTACCTGGGGCCCAGAATTTGGTGCTACGCCCCTGGCTGTTTGTGAACGGCTAACTTGTGCTACAGTTTTTAATTCCCTCCCGCCGCGTTTATCTGTGTTTTGTCCTTTTTAACACTCCACACACACAGACACACACACACGGCCGGGTCTTGCCTCTTCTTGACAGCGTTTCCCTCGAGCCACATCGCGCGTTAGCTTCTGCGCGTCCCTATCATCATGACTGTTGTTAGCGCTAGCCTCCCCGCGCTCCGCAGTCCTGCCCCGCTCTAATGACTCCCATCGAACGCCGACTCTCCATAAGAAAGGCCCTGATTATTATTTTTCATTCTTTCTCCGGACCCCTGGCGGATGCTACTCACTCTCTCGGAATTGTAATGAAGCCGGTCTGACAGCGTTCCGGGGAAGTTATTTCAAAGGAGGCGATCCACTTTAGGGCCGCTGCACCCACGCGGCTCTATACGGATCCGCGGATATTACAGACGCAGATGGGGAGATGTATTCCCAGCGGTGCATGCCTCTTCTATACTGTCTGTTTGTGCGCGAGACTGACACACGGAGAGGCTAGCGCGACGTTAGCGGCTGTTTGACGACCTAGCCGGATATTGCTACCCTTTTGACCCGTATTATTCATAAATGTATTCAGATTCATAATGCATGCTTTGTGCTGGTGTTGGAGAAGTGGCCTTGGTGGGAACTGTCTGACGGCGGTTGAAGTAAAGTCGCGTTTGTGAAAAGTGTGAAGAGAGTTTAAGGGTTTAAATGTGGATTTTTAAATGGCTTCGCTTTAGTATTCCACGATGCAGCTAAAACTATTGTGTATAGCAGACTTTACAATGCAATATTAAAGGTGTACACACTACATTTGTCCTGCTAAAACAGCTTTTGTGTTGTCAAACAAGCTAGCTAAATCAGGGCAGTTTTAGCTAGCTTGTTTGCTAATGGCTAATTGGTGATTAAGGACATTTTCACTCATTAAAAGGACCAAAAACATCTTATTTAAACAGGTAAAGGTTAAGAGTTTCTGTGTCTGTGAGAAATCTGAGAAAAACAGAAGTGCTGTTGTTGTTTGTCTGGTTTTCTTGCTTCTGTTTACATGGTTTTCTCTTTTTACATGTCACACACAAATTAAATATTCAGCAGAAGTTGTGGTTGTTGTTTTTGTTGTTGTTTTTTGTAGCTGCTTTTAACTGTTTATGTTTTGAATCCTTACAGGCGAAAATGTCTATTCTCTTCTTTGACTCTCATTCATTTTAGCCGCTCACTGCTGGCTTTTAGAATTATGTGATTTCATCTCAGATGACATCATGTCATTCTAAAAGTATCCTTTCTCTTTATGAATGAATTAGCTTATGACCCTTAAACATGTTGATAAATGAGAGAAAAAGCACTGTACATTACTTGGTCAGTGAATGTATTTTGGTTTGTTTTGTTTCATACCATGTATATATTGATTAGCAAAACCAATATATAAATGACAATGAAAACAGCTGCTGATATTTGAGTCACAGACATGTTGGACATTTATTGGTATAACAGATATTTAAAAGGAGACCTAGTGTGATTTTTTACTATATTTAGGAAGAAACTATGACATATGCAGATCAATAATTCACATTTTATTTAGTGTAAAACACAAAAATGATCTAAAACGGCTTAGAAATTGAAACAGGTCTATTGACTTCCTGTTCAAAACTGCAGAACTGATACTCTTCAGTAAAATTTAACTTTATTAGGCCACAGATTTTAAATTACCATTTATTGTTGTTGAAAAGTGGCTATACTTGACAGTTTTAAACCCTATATGTTCTACTCAGGATTTGAATTTTAGAGTAATTGCAAGTAAACACACACACAAGGGGTGTGGATAGGTGGTAGGTGAAGACAGGGATTTTCTGAGCACTGGAACGTCGGCTACAGGACAATACAAGATTACTCAAACATGCACGAGTCAATCCAAACACAACTTTGGGTGAACAAATGATGAAAGAAAACTGCTGTAACATGGTTAGCTACTCATAAAAGTCAATTTTACAAAATAGGTCTCCTTTAAATATTTTCTGTTGCCAGTGTATAAAAACCCTAGCACTGATAATTGTGGAGGAAGAGCCTCAGTCTTATGTGTCCACATGTCAGTTCTTATACTCAATACCTCATATTTGTTTTTTTGAACACACAAAATCCATATTGGCTCATCCTTAACTGAAGGTTTTTTTTAAGTGGTAACATTCTCACAGGTGAAAACCAAAAAAACAAAAACAAAATGCAATTATGTGATGCTTTTTAAACATGAAAACTGTTAAGACAGTGTCTATGTGTCTGCAGCACCTGTCATCTTTTCAATCATACAATGGGAGTTTGGAAATACTTTACAATGTTTTAATTAGGGGTGTCAATTTAGTGCATTAATTGAGATTAATTCATTATAGACAAATTAATCGAGTTATTTTTTGTTTCATATTCCAGTTGCAAAGTGGACACAAGGGTTGTTCAACTTAGCAACAAACAACTTCCTAAAATCTTAATTTTTTACAATATATTAATATTTCCCATCAGCAACAATAAAGTAATTAATTAAGTTGGATACAAAAACACTTCAGTTCAACTTTTTAATCGCTTGACAGCACTAGTTTTAAAATTATACAGAACCACACAGTAAACTCAACTAAAAACTAGTATTAAAAAAAAAAAAAAAAAAAAAAAAAAAAATAGTTGTTGAGGGGCGCACACCTGAGTCTGCTTAAGGTGGACTTTAAAACCACAGAGGAGCATTTCTTTGAGTGTTCAGACTTCACAAAACAAAGAGTAAATGATGATGGTGATGAAGCAGCAGTAGCTTAAACTACCAACTTTACAATTGAACAACAGAATAGTTTTAAGGCCACAGCTTATTTAAACTCCACGGTCTGATATTGTCCATGCAAGTGTTTGTGCAAAAGTCTTAATCCGGAGCAGTATTGACAGGTAAGTGTGTAGCAGCTGCAGGGCATTCTACCAGCTCTCACCCATTTACATTTTACACTCATAAAACCCTGCTTCAGATTGTATGAATCTAAAATATGTTTATGAATAATTTACACAAAGGTAAGCATTAAAACAAGACAGATTTGTCCAACGCTTTGCTGATGTAAAGGCTCTTACTTCTACTTCTGTATCCTTGTAAGGTAAAGTCAGTAGCACGGTTAGTATGGGATGTCCTCATCATTGTCGTGTTGTTATTGTCTGTTCACGTTAATCGTGTTCTTCTTCTGACCCTCTTTGCTGCTGTTCTTCCTTCTCAAAAGATTGTAATGGGTAATGTGGCCAAAAAAGCAACGATTTCTTTTCTGGATATTTTTGAAAAGATCATCTTCAGATTTAGTTTGTCTATTGACTTCCTTGTTGGTAACTTTGTCCATCCATGTGATCTTAAGCATCTCAAATGTTCTCAGATGGTCCGTCATTTGTTTTGAAATAGTCCACGTTTCCGATCCATTCAGCAGTGGCGGCTCCTGACTAATTTCTTTGGGGGTGCTATGGTCAATACATTGCCAGCTCTGCCAATCTGTATATATAATCTCATTTTACACCCAATGGCATCCACGTGAAATCAAATGGCATGTGGCCAATTTTGTCAATAAAACTATAAAATCAAGATCTAGACCAGTAAAATGCCTAAGCAGGCTTTATAATAATATTAACATGTCTATTTGTTAATATTTAATACATTAAAACCAACCAGAAAGCCACAGTAAACATGGACATGGATGGCATAATTGAAAACAAGAACAGAGAATATACAACTCTGAGTCCAACTTGTCAAAAATACATTCTCCCAATTCTATTCAATTCAAAGATTTATTGTCATATACACAGTAAAAAAACATCACTATGCAATGAAATTCTTACATTGCTTGCTTCCCTTTCTAACAATAGTATAGAAGCCTATACTAGAGACACCTTAGACCATACTGTGCTTAAAACAATTGCACTAGTAACAGTCATTGATTATTTAAAAGTCTTATGGCTTGTGGAAAAAAACTGTTCATGAGCCGCGTTGTTCGGGACCTAATGCTCCTGTAGCGCCTCCCAGATGGAAGCAGTGCAAACAACGAGTTCTGAGGGTGTGTCCGGTCCTTAATAATGTTCTGAGCCCTCCTGATGACACGACTGTTGTATATGTCCTGTAGAGAGGAGAAAGACACTCCGCATATCTTCTGTGAGGTTTTAATCACACGCTGGAGCATCTTTCTTTGTTGCACTGTGCAGTTTCCAAACCACACAATGATGGAACTGGTCACAACACTCTCCACTGTACTTTTGTAAAAGTTGCTCAGAATGTTGGTTTTCATGCCAAATTTCTTGAGCTTTCTTAGAAAGTAGAGTCTAGTGTGGGCCTTTTTAATGAGTTGTGTTGTGTTTACTGACCAGGTAAGATCTTCACTGATGTGGATCCCGAGGAATTTGAATGTTGTTACTCTCTCTACTTCCTCTGCTCCTACGTAGATGGGATTATGCTGCACAGACCTCTTCCTCGGGTCGATGATCATCTCTTTGGTCTTTGTGGTGTTTAGATGGAGGTTGTTTTCTTTACACCAAATCTCAAGAGATGCCACCTCTGCCCTATACCCTTTCTCCTCTTCTCCAGTTATCAGCCCAATGACTGTGGTGTCATCAGCAAATTTGATAATGCTGGTGTTGTTATGAGACGCCACACAGTCATGGGTGAAAAGGGTGTAAAGCAGGGGGCTCAAGACACAGCCTTGGGGGCAACCAATGTTGACAAATCTGGTTGCTGATGTTACATTCCCAATACGGACAGACTGGGGCCGATCTGTTTGAAAACTCAGCACCCAGCTGCATAGAGATGGTGTCAGTCCCAAAAGGAGGAGCTTGTCACACAGTCTTTGAAGAATGACAGTGTTGAACGCTGAAGAATAGTCAATAAATAGCATTCTTCCCTTCCAGGTGTGTGAGGATGGTGTGGATAGCAGCATTAACAGCATCATCAGTGGATCTGTTCTGGCGATATGCATATTGATAAGGGTCAAGATTTGGTGGAATACATTTTTTAATATGTGACATAACTATCTTCTCAAAGCATTTCAGAAGATAGTTATGTCACATATTAAACTCCCACCTTCTGTTGTAACGTGTCTGATGCCTAAATTTGTCCTCGGGGGTCGTACTTGTTAAAAACAGCTTGTTTGGGTGTCAAATATTCTGAGTTGGCTCATTGGCTCTCTTGACTGACAGATGAACGTGCCTTGCGTCGTCACGCAGATGTACGTGTCGATGCAAGGCACAGCGTAGGTGCAAGCACCCGCGAGTCCCATTAGTTTACATTGTAGAGCTGAAACTTAGAAAAAAAAACGCTCTTACATTAGATTCTATGGAAGCGGTGAGTGCAATTTTAAGTCAGGCAGAGATCGCACCAAAAGAGGCGGGACTATGTACTGACTGCCGAAAATAAGCTCTTCTGATTGAACAAGGATGTTTAATGGCATTTTAATCAAGTTTTAATCGGGTTTGATCAACTTTAACTACACACCTCACTCAATTTCTCCTCTTTTTGTTGGCGGTGCGTCGTACCTATCGCCCTAGTGACGGGCCACCCCTACCATACAGTAATGTTGACCATACAAAACAGCGCAACATTCTTATAGCATTCTTTTAGCATCAATAGCCTTCTCTTTATTTCTTCATCACATTTGCCTGCATTGAGTTTAAACTTTAGGGCCTAGATCAGTGGTTCGTCTTGAGTACTTTTGTCATGTGTTTTTTTAGGGGTATTAACCTTTACTCAGATATTTTAATTTATAGCGACTCACTTTTATTGTTTTAATATGCCTCTTAACATTGAAAATGTGCTGCAAATAAAAATTTTTGCAATCCTACCTTTTTTTGTTTTGTTCTACAATCATCCCAAGAACCCCCAGGTCCTGGTTGGGAAACACTGGCCTAGATAGATAAAACTTAAAACTTCCATCTGTCTCATGTTGACTCTTAACTCTTCCTGCCAATGACAAAAATATCCATCATTGAACTTACATTCTCTGCGGTGATGTCGGGTCCTCTGATGCACGTGCTGACTTTGTCTACAGTCAAACACATGATGCAGTTTCACAGATTCATCAGCAGAGGGGGGAATAGTGTGAGCACAAGGACCCAGAGGAGGTCACAAGATCGGTCTTTGTTGACTTTTAGGAGGCACAGTCGGTTGTGTTTACGTGATCAGCTGATTCTGGAGGTTAACTAGGATTGCCAACACTGTCACTCTCAAAATCGAAATCTTTAAACCAACCTTCTCGTTGGTTTAAAGATAAAAAAGACACGTCCTCATTGTTTTAATCATGTAAACCTCATATTTGTATCCTAAAGACATTCTTTCATTGTAGTGGCTCATATTCTTTCACCAAAAAGTAGAACAGAGGAAAATAACACTGACATGAAGTTTGTATTAGAAAAAGGCCGTTATCTCAAAAGTTTCTCGTCAAACGCTGAAATCTGATGAAAACAAGGAATTTCAAATGCCTCCACTCCACATTTGTCCGAATCAAAACAACCTAAACACGCAACTTATCCAGCTTCATTTATTAAGCAGCCGGCACATCTTTTTTTACTTAAACACAAAGGCTGCTGCTGTATATGTGTCTGCGTTTTATGTATGCAGCTAGCTCCTGTGTGTCGGTACTAGCTAGCACGTCTCATTAGCCCGGCTGTTGTTTGAGCTCCGTCCACCTCGCGCAGCCTCGTCGTCTCTCTGGGATGTTTATTAAATTAATAAAAAGTTGCTCAAGGCGAGGCAGTAGCGGCTAATGCCCGGAGCTGGAGCGTGATTGGCACTCCGGTCCGGCCCAGCGCGCCTCTCCTGGGCCCCCGCGCGATTGCTTTAACTAACTGGCCGTGACTGAGGAGAACTGGTTGACATGAGCCCCCCCCGAAGAACCCAAGCCCAAACCCCACCACCACCTCCATCAGCAGCGCCGCTAGTTGTCCAGGATCCATTAGCTTTGAATTGGAAAGAGGCAAAAGGCTGTCAAAACCGTCAGACTCGCACAAATCTGCCTGTAAATTTAATCTTGTAAGACAAATGTGATAATTAGGAAGCCGGATCGTCTACAGGCTGATGTTTCTATTTGCATTTTGGAATTAATAAGCGGACCGTGTTGTAGTCAAAGAAGAGCAAAAGTTCTTTGACAATTGAAAGGATGTACTTTAAATTGAGAATTGAAAGGTTGTTATTATGTCATTCACCGCTTCTGACGTGGTGTCCGTCAACAGAGCAATGACATAGGATGAAATAAATCCAGAGGAGACGTCAATAATTAAGTTTCTCGTGACGCAACATGCTTACTTATATACAGTAAGATATGTAAGTGAAATTTAGTGCAAGTAAGTAAACAGTTGGACTGGGACAATACACTTTTGTAAAAATACAATATGTACACGATGCATGAAGATAAATAGTCCACAACAAGAGATCATTTAAACAGTCGTCATTGGCGTACAGTAAAAGAAAAGTGAAGTTTATTATCAGCAATTAAACATATAAATATAAACCACATCAACAAATATGGAGATACAAATTTAATCAGTAAATGTACAAACATCTCATCAACAAATAATTAATACATCTCATTATTTGAGGGCTTAAAAAGACAAAGGGCACTTGTGTTAGCTATATGACAAAACAATGCAAATCACTAACTAGGCCAGTCAGATTCTTTTACGATATTTGTAAATTTACAAACTTGACAGAAATCTATCTGGTCTTCCACTTGCCTGATTGGTTTGGAGTACAAGACACTGATTGGAGTACAAACCAGTCTTTCACACCAACACAGCCTCCAGTCCCTGTCGGTAGGTGGAGTGACGCAGCGTTAGTTCAAGTCTCTTTGGGGCACACCGATGTTAAACAACATCCACACAAACACAATCCAAACAGCCAACAGTCGTCAAACATTTGCCGAGTGAGCATACACGTGATGTAATGCTTGACAAAAATGACGAGACATAAGTTGCACACGAGTAGTTGTCAAACTCTGATGGAGAACAGATGTTTCCAATCTTACCTCACAGATTAGGCTCAACTTCTATTTCCCGTCACAGTCCAGTCCTCGTACTGCGGTGGCTGCAACTCCTCTGTCTTTGTTTTCCTCAGACTAAATATAGCCATTCTCCTTCGTACATATGTCCTGTTTGAACCCGTGTAACTAACAACAATTGACTAAATCCTGTTATTCAATAGCCGTCATTTTTTCCACAATTTTCAAATGCACTAATTTGCTGGTTTCAGAATATTTATTGTCATTGTCACAAAAACAACCACGAAATTCAGTTTGGAGCATCCATACAACAAAATAGTAGGAGCTCCGAGCCGCTGCGTCTGTGCGCGCCTCCATCTTGTGGTTGCTGGTTCTCCTGTAGCCACAATCAAACAGCTGCATATGTGGCAACTAGCGGCCGCTGGCGACGCAGATTCTTCAAGCAAGTCTTCAAAACCTCACCTCCACGACTTGCTCCGCGCTCCTCTGGTTAAGCACAAACTAAGGTAAGCCGCACACAATTAGCTCAAAGTATTTCATGTTCCCGATAGATAATTTGCAAGAACTCAAATCAAAGTTCAACACAGATCCACAGGACAACTGACATTTCGATATATATCTACATTTTCTTCGGCGACTGGGCTGGACAAGACACATCACAGGAATTGCAGGAACTGTTGAAAGAACCTTTTAAATAAATAATCAGAAGAGTAGATGAAACTAATTAGACTATAATTCAATCTAATATAGGTATTCTTAAGAGGTACAAAGAAAAGTCAAGTACAAACCCTTTAAACCCCATCGTAAAAAAGCATGACAATGGCAAGCAAGATGATATTCTATGCATTATTCAGCGCGGACAAGTGTGTTGAGATAAACATCTTTGTGCAGAGGAGAGCACGTCCCTTTGTGGAGTATTAAATCATCCTGTAAGTGTCTCGTTTACATTGTACATTATCAGCAGACACCAGCAAGAATGTGATGAAGCCAATAAACTGAATTCAAAAAGCCTTCAACACTGGAATCCCACATTTTAGTTCTATTAATATCCTTGATTAATCCTCTAAACAAAGATAAAAAGAGAAGTAAGTATTAGCACATTTTAATGGCTGTTTGAGAGAGAAGTGGGTCAGTCTCCTGCTGAATAATCCAGCTTTTGTCTGGCTCTGTTTAAGTTTGTTTTTTTGTTTGGGTTAAGCTGAAGTAGAACTCATGACTCTGGTTGTTTTAGCATTATCAGAACAAATAAACAAAAATAACGTTATTATGCCTAATGCGAAAGAAAGCTAACAATTTAGAAAGTGATGATGAATTAAAACAAATAAAGTGTGTTATGATGTTGCTTATGTTAATGTAAAATGTAAAATACACCAGACTACAGAAAGCTTGCAATGGTTATATAAAAGTAGAAATATCTATGTAAAAAATAATTTATAAGCCATATTTTTAATAGGACTCAATAGTTTTAGGGATCTGTTTTGAGAATTGACTTCTGAACAGTCAGCCAGTAGCCTGATCCATCAGCCGGTTTCATTCACTACGTGGACTAGTGGTGAGAGGGTCAGCTTATTGCGTGACCTGCCCTGTCTGACCATAACTACATATGGCTCCGTGCAGTTGTCTTGTTTTCGTTAAAAATAGTCCATCCTGTACATACAACCACTTCCTGTTCAATTCTTTTCTACGAGGTTTTCACTACAACAGTTTAAAATGAAAAAATACTCTTTAGATACGATATGTTACAGAAAACATATTAAAGACTTTACATATTAAAGGAATATTTCACCAGAGGACACTTGTGTGTTTAAAAAGAGAAGTGATTATATCTAAATGCTAACAGGAAGTGGTCGTATGTACAAGTTAGCTATTTTGAACGTACACAAGCCAACTGAAGTTCCGTGCCCAGAGCCAATTCATTCCGACCCAAAAAAATATGTTAATCAAAGACCCGACCTAAACTCGAACACATTAGAACAACATACAACTGTAGGGTACGTATGTCCGCAAAGGGGGCCTACGATGTGCTCTACTCTACGGCGTGCTTTGCTCTCAAACCCACTGTTTGGGGACCATGTCCAGTATTCACAGACAACAGTACATAAACTTAAAACACTTTAGATAGCTTGGATAATGCAGGAAGAGCTGACCTGATGCTCTGGGCGTTTGACTCTTTGCGCTCGTAGTTTACAACAATAAATTTGTTCACTCTGGAGCATCATTTGCATCATAAACACATCATTAAGATGTGGTTATGACTGTGACAATAACGTGGCTGCTCCATGCACAAAAAAACACAAAAGCCACATTTTTTTCAACTTTTTTGTAGGTATAAATGAACTATGCTCAAGACCCATAAGTTGTGTTTTAGTTTGTTAAACAAAGCTACAGAACAGTACATGAGGCCAATTGGCGTTTAGTGGGTTTAGACCCACTTGAAACCTCCAAGCTTCTTTTATTTGCCTTATCCAACCCGCCCGAACCCACAGGACCCACGGGTTGACCGTCTGACATAGCATCATTGAGGTTTGTTTGTTCTGCGGTAGGCGGGGACATTTTTGCTGTAACCAGTTGCTGCTTTTTGGTCATTTTGTAGTTCAAGAAGTAGAACATAAACGTATGTCGTTATCTTTTCTGTGAAGTAAATGTACAAATTAGAAGTGAAATATCAATTTCTAATTCAATTTTTGAAACAAGGTCAAAAGAGGAGAACAAATACAGTCTAGGGAAATAGCTGAATGAAGGCAATGGGTGGCTAGTTTGCTACTCTACTAGCTACTAGTTATCTACTCCAATTCTAATTGAAAAAGTATACATGCAACTCTGAAAGTCTGGTTTATATTCTAATACCTAGTTAAAAAATTGGATAAAAAGGCCTGAGAATAACACACAGTATGTACACAAATTCTTGAGGGAGAACCCCTAAACCCCCTGTGTATAGTTTGTTTAACTAGTTTGATTTTAAAATGCAAACAGCCCACTTGGCTATACAACCTGAGATTCATTTTCTTCTCTTCACTTTGGGCCAGAACCAAAATTATTTTTTGAGTCACCTAAAGCCTAGAAGTGTCTCTGAATATTAGTACACATGAATTGCCTCCTGAAATATTCTTTTTCCCTGCTTGCCACAGCATAATTTTTTTAGATTATATAATGTCTACTGGTGCCACTTTATGTAATTATGTAATCCTGTAAGTCATATTCTGCACTATGCTCAGCCATAACAGCAACTTATTGTACATAAGCGTTTTAGTCTGTTATAAGATATCCTTTATTTGTCCCACAAATTGTGGGACAAATAAAGATATCTTGTCTTATTCTATTATATAAGGCTGTTCACTGTCTTTTGGTTCAGAACCAAAGCAGTGCAGATTCTCATTCAAAACACTTCTATAAAGAACTGAAAACTGCAATAAATCTGTTGGGGCAGATGAAGTTTATGAATTACTAGAATGTATCTTACTGACAAAGTTGGTTTTATTTCATTGACAAACCGATCTAAATAACTTTGCAAATACTGTAGCAAATCTCCTCGACACTACTTTGTCTTTGTTTAGGTCAGTCATTTGTGATTGTGCCTGTGACAGTGTGTGTTTTTGAACAGATAATCACTGTTCAGTCTTTCAGTCTATGGAATTAAATAATTTTTGGTAACATTTTCACCAAAAATGCAGGCAAAACCATCCCCATTTGTTCTACAGTGTCTTGCCTTAAGACGTACGTCACTAATCTTTATTACTGCAGCAGAAACATCGACCTCCTCTTCCACCTCTACTGTACGTAATCTAATCTTCCAAACTTTATTCACTGAACTCACCATTCAGAATAGTGTTTTGTAGAATATCCTAAAAGTTAGCTAAGACTACTGTATTTATTCCCAGTGATAAAATAAGTCTATTCCCACAGAGTTGAGACGATGGGAAAAATGAGCCTTAATCACAACAACTTCACAACGCCTTTATTTGGGCTGCTGCCATTATGTTCCAATTAGCCACCAAAGCAACAACTCTTCAAGGGGATCTGCCTTTCAGGAAAAAAAAAAAACAACAACAAAGAGGCAAAATTAAAATATATTATCATCTTTTACAAATCCTTTCAAAAATAAATATGACAAACATAAACAAAAGCGTGCACAAAGGGGCCTCAAGTCGTCTGCGGGCTGGATGTGAACGCGTCTCCCAGGACCCCGGCCCGGCCCTACACACACACACACACACAATTTGCATATAAACTGAAGACTCCGGGATTGTCATCGGCGCGCGTTAGAAGCAACCGAGGGGATTTTCATGTGCAAATTTCAGCCAACTCCGTGCATTATTATTATTTCATCAGATCCAAAGAGGGAAAGAAGCCCCCCAAAACCCCGCGCACCACTCCCCCTTTTTCTCTTTCCCTCGCGGACGCTTCAAGAGTCCGTCCGTATCCCCCTACGGTCGGCAGCTCCCCTCAGAGGACCCCCGCGCCGCCGCTGAGTGGATGTTTACACTGTGGGACGCCAGGCTAAAGCAGGAGAGGAACGTTAGCATGCGGCCTCGGGAGAATGGGCTTCTTCGACTTTGTGCTTTCACGGTATAGAATAGATGGAAATTAAAGTCGGAGAACTAGAGATTTTCATAAATAGGAACAAAAAAAAGATTGTGTCCAAAGAGAAGCGCGTTGACACTGCTTTGATGTCGTTGGGCAAGGCACTTGGAACGTGAATGAGTTCTTAGAAATGAGAGGAGCAAGTTGCATGTCTCAAACAAATGTGAGGTTCTTTGACTTTGAGGATCAGCCATGTCAATCAATCAACGTTATTTATTTTTAAAACAACCATAGTTGACCAAAGTAGGCTACTTCAATAAAAAAAAAAACAATAAAACTGTTGCATTAAAGTTTGAAGAAAAAACATGCAATTAGCATAACAACTGTGTTAAAACCAAGTGAAAAAAGTAAGTTTTAAGTAAAGTCTTTGTCAATAGATTGTACAACTCTAATGCTGAGAGGAAGACTGTTTCTTCTGGTTCTGGTAGATGCGTGAGGATGGAGCAGACTTCGAGATTCTTGTAGGTTTGTGAGGATGGGGTAGACCTCAGGTTCCTGGTAGGTGAATGAGAATGATGCAGACCTCAGGGTTCTGGTAGGTGCTTGAAGATGGGGCAGACCTCAGGGTTTTTGTAAGTGCGTGAGAATTTAGCAGACCTCAGGGTTCTCGGAGCTGCGTGAGGATGGAGTAGACCTCAGACCTCAGGGTTCTGGTAGGTTTGTGAGGTCGGAGCACACCTCAGGTGCGTGAGGATAAAGCAGACCTCAGGGTTCTCGTAGGTGCGTGAAGATGGAGCAGACCTTAGGGTTCTGGTAGGTGCATGAGGATGGAGCAGACCTCTGGGTTCTGGTAGGTTTGTGAGGTTGGAGCAGACCTCAGGTAGGTGTGTGAGAATGGAGCAGACCTCTGGGTTCTGGTAGGTTTGTGAGGATGGAGCAGACCTCTGGGTTCTGGTAGGTTTGTGAGGATGGAGCAGACCTCAGGGTTCTGGCAGGTACGCGAGGATGGAGCAGATTTCTGGGTTTTCGTAGGTGTGTGAAGATGGTGCTAACCTCAGGGTTCAGGTTTGTGCGGGAAGATGAAGCAGCTCAGGCAAATAAACTGGTCCTGTGCCATTCATACATTTAAAAACAATCAACAACACTTTGAAATCAATTCTAAAATGTACTGTAAGTCAATGAATAGCAGCCAATACAGGAGTTATGCGTTGGTACTTTTTAGTTTCCGTCAACAATTGTGCTGCTGAGTTTTGCTCTCTCTGCGTCTGGAAGTTCTAAAAGCATGAATGGCTTTCTCAAAATCATGAGAAGGAAGATAGGCCTTCACTTTGCTCAGTTAGAAGGACTAAAACCCCTAGTGTATATATGTACTTAATATTGCCTGGTTTACATACCCATTTCAGTAAACTGATTTTCAAAACCTAAATTGCAGTTTGTGATTGTATTTTAGCGACTTGTAATCACAATACTAATCTTAATTAGCCATTTTCCCCAAATTGTGCAGCCGTATTGTAAATATAGACACAGAAAAGTGAACCTTTTTGTCATGTATTTCTTGAATCCAGCCCAGTGTCCCAGAGAAAGAGCAGGCGTTGAGTATTAATTGCTTGTAAACTGCGAGGCTCCAGGCGTCACACTTTTACTGTAAAGAAGATTACAGCCAATTAGCTGGTCCTGTGAAAAGGCCGGAGCGCCGGGGGAATTCAGCCGGCTCCTTAATGCGACACAGCTGTGAGCCACAAAGCACCGCTATTATAAACACACACACAGGAGATTATACAGGAGCCAGAGAGAGAGGGGCCCGACCGGCAGGGGGCCCCAGAGAGAGAGGAGCCTTAACATAGATCAGAGCTGAATGGGTTTGGACATTTGAGACTGGGACATGTCAGAAATATTAATGTGTGTTTTGGGTTTGTTAGAAAAAGTCATGTTAAAAGTGAATGTGTTATGTTAAAAGGGACTTATAAATACCATTGTTCCGATCCGATACTGTGAACAAACACAGGTGAAATTTTGCATTATCAGTTAAGTTGATATCTTGGCTGTGCATTTAAACGGATGTAATAAAGACTTATTTACTGATCGATTTGACTCAGATAGTCCCATAATGTTTTATTATTAATCTTTGGTCAGTAGCGATTGCCAAAAGGAAACAAATGGTAAACATGATCAAAGTTAGGGTAACTAAATTGGAAATTAATACATTTTGTGTTTTTCACACTAGAGCACCTGAGTAAACCTCATTCATGGGAGAAAATGCAAACTCCAAGCATAAAGGCCCCTGGGAGTTGAACCCAGGACCAAAACACTAATCACTGTGTTGTCAATATGGAGTTTAATATTCAGAATACACAAAAACAAAATGTGATAAATCTTCTTCAAAGGAGACCTATTGTGATTTTTCCGTATGTATGGCATTTGCAGATCAATAATTCACATTTTGTTTGTTGTAAAGCACAAAATCGATCTAAAATTACTTTGAAAAAGAAAGTCCATTGACTTCATGTTAAAACTGCAGAACTGATAAGCTTCCGCCTCTAAAATTTTACTTTAAAAAACGACTATAAAGACTATATTTGTTAAACAAGTGTTAATTTTACAAATAAAGGATTCAAAAAAACGTTTAAGATTCCATTCAGATGGAATAAGCTTCATTTGGATGGTTTTATTGGACTTTACTGTGAGTGGCTTTACATCTCCCCAAAATGCAGGCTGTACTTATGAAGAGCCTTCTGCGTGTTTCCATGGCAAAGTTGTCCATTAAGCTAGAATATTCCACAGTCTACGTTTTAAGCTTCATGAAGAATATTCTAAAGTATAGCTTTGAATGTTCCCCCTCCAGAAAGTTTAAACACACGGACAAAAACACTTGAAAGAACCTGCTGCTTCTCTCTGTGTACTAACGGCGCTCTTTTATTGCAGCGTAAATTCCCTCCACCTCCGTGTTGAGCTCTAGTCTCTGCTCTGTAATAAATGATAGCAGAAAGTTATAAAGACGATAAAAGAAAACCACTTTTAGGTCATTGTAGACTTATAGCTTGCCCTGGGGCCGACACAGGAGTGAATCTACGCTCTGAAATCTCGGCTGCTGCAGCGTGAGAATAAAGCCATCCAAAGTGAAAGGAATATGTGCACAGAAGTACTATTACTGCATTAAAAATAGATAAGTACATGAAGGCAAGCAAACACCCCGAAGTACGCTCCCATCCCAAAGTGTCAAAGCGCACTACAGTCGCCGAGGTAAATACGTTTTAAAAGGTGCCGGGGAGCCGTTTGTGCAAAGCTTTTCTTTTTTTCATCCTTTTAAATCAATTTGTCAGCTTCTTTTCCGTTCCCCAAAAAGCTCGGGTGTGTTCCGCTGTAAACTGCCATCTTTAATTTCTTTGTGTGACACCCTCGGCTGTAGCGCGACGCACCAGAGACGAGGGTTAGCGCAGGGTTCAAAGCCCCCCAAAACGGAAGGCTTACGTCGGGGGGAAAAGAGGAGGAACACTCATCTCCACAGGCTGGTAAACTGCCAGTTTACGGGGGATCGTCTTGTGTACTGTTTCATGCACGGGGCTTTTGTCACCTGCGCGGGCCCCGGCTGCCTCCTCCTCCTCCTTCTCGTCGTCGTGTTAGCAGGAGCTTGTCTGCAGAGAGAAGCTCCACGGCAGGTGTAATCGTACTTAGATCAACCACAAGAGCTCAGACAGGGCCTCTTGTGTTGAATGTTCAGGTGGAAAAACTCATTGGGTTTTCTTTGCCATTCATATGTTAGACCAGGCCTTGGTAAACTGTGGTTCGGGGACTAATGTGACTCTTGGGGCTGCTTTAACCCTGGTGTTATCTTTGGGTCTTTTTGACCTGCTTTTGACTTTTGTTTGTCAATAAAACCAATCTTGTCCTATGAATATGCAACTTTCAGGGGTGGTCCCATGTGTCATTCTGTACAATCAATGCAAGCTTTGAAAACTTATGTCAAATGTTGCACTGTCTATAAAAAATATAGCATTTGTTGTCATAGCCGTGGGAACATATTTTGCTCAGGGGGTGCTGAACATTGAGTTACAGACTTGGTCCTAGCGGGTGCATCAATTAGCCTATAATATGTGTACATGTGTTCAGTGTTGGGCAAGTTACTTCAAAACAGTAATTAGTTATAGTTACTAGTTACTTTTCCAAAAAAGTAACTGAGTTAGTAACTGCGTTACTGAGTAATGAAAGTAACTATTAAATTACACACCAATCCCAGAAATAGCTTAAACAATAATAATAATTAAACAAGTCTGACCTTCCGATTGTCCAAATTTACTGCAAACAACCAAACTCAACCACCAGCAGCGTTATTTTTCGCTCTTCACCTCCAGCACAGTCACAACAACACAGGCCAACCTCTGGACCAAACAGCACAAGAACCAAACACCCGTGGACAACAGAAGATAATAAACATCTGCACGCTTAAAACAGAGGAGAACCCAAGACAAATAGACAATAAAAATGCGGTAATTATGATAGAAAAGAGACGACGACTGCTGTAGAATCACTTACTGTGGCTGTGATCTGTAGCCTCAAACACAAGACGTAAACTCCGAACACGCGAGCCGATATGTAAACTCCAAACGCACGTGGCATTCACGCCGTCGTCTGTTTTAACTTTCAAGTAATAAAACGGCAAAATAATGGTATAATACCGTAAAATGAACTGAGAATATTTCCTTGACGTGTTTTGGAAAAGGAGCACGGAAGACTTGCGTCAAGCTCAACCAATCAACGATGTCGGGAAATTCCCTGCACCCGCCCAGCTCTGCTTCTGATTGGTTACTACTGCAGTTTTAAGCCAATCAGCACCTCTTCTCTGTCTCTCTCTTCCCCAAACAAATAGAGAGAGAGAGAGAGAGATTTAAAGTTAAAATGTGAAAATTTAGACTTTTATTCAAAAATTTAACGGTTTTATACAAAACAAATGTAATATATATTTCTTAAATTATGGTAAGATTTTATATATTTTTTTATCAATCCAGCAGGGGGTGCTGACGCACCCTGCGCACCCCCCCTTCCCACGGCCTTGTTTGTTGTCTTCTTGGGTCATTTTGACTTGAAACATGGTAATAGCTAAATTGAGGAGCCACATTGGTTGGCTTTTAGCAAAACATTTAAAGTGGACAATGACCTGGGAGGACCAGGCATGTGACTTTTTCACACCAGAAAAAAGTACAAAAGCTGAAAAAGTAAAATTACTGACAAACTTAAGACAGCCACTGCTTCTCTACCCTCAACTAATTTGTTTCCCTTTATTCAATATTTTTTAAGAGATATTCCAAAACAGGTCCATTTTTAAAGGGCCAAAAATGACTTTTTTTTTGCATATATTACCATAGGTTTCCACATACATTGAAATATATATGTACATTTTTTGGGAACTTGTCAGAAAGAAGCTACATTAAAAGATGAGTACAAAAAAAGTTACTTGACATTAGTTTATACCACTGTAACAGACCCAGAAAGTTCCAGTCAAAACGGTCTGGAGAGGAACGGAGGTGCATTGCCCTTAATCCTGGTTAATCAGGCCTCCAGCCAGAGGTACTTTTTACTGTACTTCAGTTTTTGGATTATCTGTACTTTACTTGAGTTTAGAAAAATCTGGTGACTTTTTACAAGCACTTCTTACATTTTTCAAGAAATATATGCAATTTTTACTCCTTACATTTTGAACTCGTTCACTGCCAGCTTGTGATGCATCAATCCAGCTTTTTCTGTTCCGAAATAAATTCCTATACTTTGGCTTTAAGTATTTGCTGATATCCGATATCAACCGATACTAGTGTAAGAACTGAAATAGCTTATTTTTCTCATCAAAATATAAAACATTTGGTCATATTGTGTTATGTAACTATTATTTATAGTGTAAGTCACAACTTAACAAAATATTCTGTGTGAAAACAAAAGTTATGTTGTTAAATCAACATTTTCAAATGAAGTTTGATTTAAATTTAAAAGTAACATTCAGGTGAGTGAAAAAACATAGAGAAAAACACTGTCTCAAGCTTCAGGAGTCAGACCGGTTCAGACCTGATCATAACAGCTGCCGTTTTGTTGTTTTAGTCAAAGAAGTTTCTTCAGCCAAGTAGATGGACCCTGTCTGTCTGCATGGGGCATGTGCAGTAGGGACGTTGACCGAAAATCCCTATAGACAGACAGAATATGGTGCATCTGCCTTGTGACGGCAGCTCTTAAAATATAAAATAATGAAGAAACAAAGCAGATGTGTTGTCATCTCCAACACACCTGCTCCTTAAATGTTGTGCGAAGCAACTTGACAAGATTATCGAACATGGCCAACACTATTTGTTTAAACTTTTTCATTTGACTCCCTCAATGCGTCAGTGTTACCTCTAATGAGCCTCTGCTCTCCTGTGCCTGTTACCTTTATAAACCTGGTTTATTTCACTGGCGTTTTATCATTTTTGTTGTTTCACTTTTATAACCGCGCACATGTGCTCGATCACGTGACACACTGTTCTCCGCTCACTGCTGTGCTTCACAAGTCTGAGTCGTCTCTGTTCTTCAGCCGCATGAAGCCACTGAGAGACAAATAATCATTGTAAATGTTCTAATGTCTGTGGACTTGTTTTTGATGCATTCAAAAATCAAAAAAGATAATAAACTTCTTTAGTGTGCAGCTGGTTTTAGGGCAAAACATGTGGACTGGTAAAGTATAACCCCCTAAACTCCTCTCACAAACACATCAAACTACACTCAAGGAAAAAAGAAACGCAACATTTTCATTTTCAAAAATTCCTTAGAAAACGAGTACATTTGGAAAAACAGGCTAGCACCATGGTTTCAGTCCACAGTAAACTGAAGACAGGTGAACACATTTCTTGGTTTGGCTTGACTGATTGTGAGAACAATAAAGAGTGCATTACAGGGTCGTTTATTCACACAAAATCATGTTTGAAACTCAGAGTTGACTTTTACCGCTGGTTAACTGTGCTCAAGTCTTCTCTATAAAAGGCACCAGAATGAAGCCAAAAACACACTTCTTCACGATGCCACAATTGTCTCAACCAGAGAGAGATGGAGCTATTGGCTGCTACAAGCTGGACAGTGTTGTTTTGCTGTCGCCAGGGTGTTTGGAGTCCACCGCTCTACCATTAGTCGTCTTGTGGAGCGATACCAGGCCACTGGTTCCTCTAACGACCGCCCTCGTACTGGTGGCCTCCGTGTAACGACCACTGCACAAGATCGCGCCAACCGCCCTGCACATCTCCGTGACAGGTTCCGGATCGCCACCAGGTCCACAGCCGAGACCATTGAGACACACCACAGGCCAGTGTCGGCCAGAACCATCCGTAATCGCCTCTGACGCTATTCGACCATATCGGCCATATATTGGATCATTGCTTACCCCCCAACATCATCGAGCTCTGGTCGAATGGTGCACACATCATTGTTGGACTTTGCAGAGGTGGTCCCAAGTTGTGTTCAGATCGGGTGTACAGGACACTATAGGAGAAACTCAGCAGCAGCTGAGAGCGGCACTGGTGGAAGAATGGGCGGCGATTCCACAGGATCAACTCAGACAATACTGTCGATCCATGAGGCGACGAATAACCACTGTGCCGGAGCCAACAGGGGTCATGTGAACTATTGACAGTCTGATGAAATTCCTGTGACTTTTGGTTTGGGGGTTGCTCTATTGTTTGGTTGTGTTATTGGGCTCTGAAATGTGTAAACGCTGCAAGAGTTGGCCTGAGGATTAGAAATGGATGTAGGGTTCATATGAAACAGGCGGATCTCAAAAAGAAAATAATTCTGCCTCCCTAAAACTCTGAAAACTGAGTGTTGCGTTTCTTTTTTCCTTGAGTGTTGAAAAGCATGAGGAGAAGGTGAAAGGAGGGGCTGAGAGTGGACTGAAGTCACTCAGTACTGCAATCTGAAAACTGCCAAATCAAAAATGTTCAAAAATTATTTCAGAGAGGTAATCGGAAGAGAGTAACAAAAGCATTATCCAAAATACAGATTAAACAAGTCCTATGACAGTCCAAAGCCTTAAACACACAAAACAAATTCCACTAAAACTGTAACAACGCACCATCGTATCCACATGTTCCTGCTAATAGCCTGCGGTAATCACCTCATGCATCATTTGTAAACCCAATCAGACTCATTAGTTTAACAGTGGTTAGCTCGGCGCAGCTCGGGGGACTGTTTGTTTTTTGGTGACCCTCTCAGCGGAGTCAACAGCTGCTTCCAGTCAAAGCTCCGCACTGACACGTTCATCCCTCACCAAGATGGCTCCCGCTGCAACGCCGTTAACCACGTCCTAATTACGACTAATGACAGCCTCCTTGCACCGTGGCCACGCTAACTGTCAAGAGTAGTGATTATATCCAATTTAAATGTTGTCATAACTGCGAGACAAAATATTACAATTTAAGTTAGTGACCTATTATAAAATGTGACAAACATCTTTATACGCATTTGTTTAATTTTAGACTGGGCACTGTTGTGTTGTTGGCTAGTAAACTCTCTAAAGTGCAGTGGCCAGAGCTCATAATGTAAGACGCTTCTCTCCTGCACATCTGCCCATGTGAGAGATGAACAGATCACAGTGACAGTTTAGACCGTCTTCAGATTGAAAAAGGCCATGCAAAATACAATAAACTTTTAAACTTTAAAGTGAATCTAAACACCCAAACAATGTTCTTTTTTTTGCTGTTAAAGTGAAGCTCATCCCCTAAACTCCACCCACAAACACATTGAAAAGCATTGGGAAAAGGGCAAAGGCTGGGTTTAGAGAGGAGAACAGCAGTGTGATTTGATTGACAGCAGGTGTCTGCAATTAGTGCTCAATTTTGAGAATGCACGCTGATGTCACATACAGTCTAGAGCTGACATGAGAGAAACAGCCAGTTTGTGACCTGAAACTTGCAAATTTGTGTTTAAATTGCAATCCCTCCTTTTCTGAGTATTTTTTTTTTTTTTTTTTTTTGGCATTTTTAGTGCAAACTAGGCAAATTAGGTAGTTTTAGGCCAAAATAGTGCAATTGCGCATACTCGCTCATTTTGCAGTTATGTGTGCAAAAACCGCGACTGTACTGCCACACTGGGCAAACGCTGTCAGTGCATTTAGTACCCGCTGACGTCACAGTGAGTTGAAGCGGCAGAGGGGCCACCCAGATGGTTTATCTGAACTCCACCCTCTGACACCGCTGCTGTGGAGAGTTGGAAAGCGATCACTTGCTGCGTTTTTACATTTGCAGTCATTTGGCTCAAGTTGATCAGCGAGTGGTGCGATGTGCAATAATTTGTACAACGATGCGCTGGTTTGAAACTCGTGCCAGTGGCAAGTTTATCATTTTGTTTTTCATTTTCATGTTTAGAAAATACATCATAAGCTTATCTGCTTATGTAGACTAAAGCAAAGGTTTAATACATAATATGTATGTTTTGTAAAGTAAATATAAACGGATCTCCGTGCAAGTAAGCTTGCACATCAAGGAAGCTGTAGTGCTGAAGCCTACAGCTTCCTCATCTGTAAATTTCACGTCAGGACCTGGACCGCTCCGACACAAAACTCACATCATTCACCAAGCTCGATGTTCATTTTTGGTGTTGTCAATCAAAGTCTGTTCACACCCACTTGGGCGTCTCTTAAAAGTTTTTTTTTTTTTTTTAATTGCATCACAACATTGACAAGAGAGGATATACATAGATATGGATGCATATACACATATATATACAAACACTCTCTTAAAAGTCCTCCGGGCATCTCCCACTTTTGCACTTTTTTCTGTTTGAGGCGGAGTTAGTCTCTGAATGCGTGTGTAGTTTAGTCTCACTTTAAAGGTAAGCTCACGCCCTAAACTCCGCCCAAAAACACATTTCAAACACAGCAAACTCATTGAAATGTATTGGGAAAAGGAGAAAGGAGGGGCTTTGAGTGGAGAGCAGCAGTGTGATTGGATTGACAGCAGGGGTCTGCAATTAGTGCTGCATTTTGATGCTGCATTCATGTTCTCTCGGAAACTGTGAAGTTCCGAGCTCCGACTGGGAAAAACGTGTTTGAACACTGCTCGGGAGGGAATTTCAGCTGGGAAACTCGTGCGGAAGTGTTGGCGGTTCCCTAGTTTGCGTCAAATGACAAGAACATGGACAGGACCCACGGGAAAGAAAATTAAGATTAAGTGATGCAAATGTTTGTTGGTGTCACTGCTCCACGTGTGTTTTACAAGCTGCTGTCATGAACGCTCTGATGGTTTGTTATACAGGTTGTTATTTAAACACCATATAAAGAGTTTGACATCCAAAAAAACTTGGCTGCACTCAAGTCACCTGTGTCTCTGCGCTCGTCTTGTCACTTCCTCATATCAGCTCTCTGCTCTAGCCTGCAAAAGGAAATGAATGAGAACTGCTCTCTCAAGTCAAGTCGCTTCAGGTGTGAGTCCGCTGTAAAAGAGGATCTGTGTGAATGTGGCACGGTCACAGAGCACTCAGGTCAAACCAGGGCTCACAGCAGTGGCACAGAACTCTCAAAACGGCCACTCTTGAGCATAGAGAACTGAATAGGGATGTTCGCAGAGCCATTGTGTGACGTCAAAATAGGTGAGTGACTGCGTACTGGCTGGCCGAACCAAAGTCAATTATTTTTCCATCGTGGCCCATTTGCCAAAACCCAAAGCAAAGACACCCAGTCACCCAGCAAGATACAATCATTGTCTTTTTTGTGTTTGTTCGGTGTGCATCAGTTACGTTTTAAATGTTTTGTATTTTATTTTTAACAGAGCTAAAGAACACACTGCACAGGGGGGGCAAGATCACGCAGGCCGCGATCTTGCCCCCTCAGACCTAGCGTGTGACGCGTGACAGTAACGCGGTTTGGACGCAAATGGGATAATTTGCTGACACTTGGTGGCTGCGCCACTGCTGAGAGCATGGGGCGTGGAACTTTAGACAAGAGGTGTGATGATGCAATACACAAGGTGGTGCGAAGCAGAATAAGGGCGTGGTGTGGTGCATTATGTGAATGGAAAAATCGGAAAAAATGAACTTACAAAGTAGTGTACTAACAAACAGAACATACCTTGCAGGATTAATGGAGTAACAGAAAAAAATGTAGTATCACAAAAAAGAAATATTAATAACTATGACGAACATAACCAACACAAATTACCAGAGACGGAAAAATTGATATGGAGCAATTATCTGTCCGAGTCCTTTAAATAGCACACAGAGGGGCAGGGTTTTCTGTTTAAACGGATACAGAAGCTTCAAGTAAGTGGCGCGCAATGTGCTCTACCGTCTTACATCTTAAACTAATATTTGGCCTTTTATCTGTGACAGAAAATGGAATATGTGTATGCGGCGCGCATGCGGAGACGCAGGCGACAAAGAATATATCGCCCTCGCGTCTCCTATGACCTCCTCACTGACCAACAATGCCGGAGCCTCCTCCGTTTTAGTGGGGAGGTCTTGAACGATGTTTGCAACATTGTACATGCTGATCTCGAGGCGAACACAAACCACCCGTTTGCCCTCCCCGTGGCTGCCAAAGTGACTGTTGCCCTCTTGTTTTATGCGTCTGGGACATTTCAACGTCCTCTGGGTCTAATTGGAGGCATATCTCAATCAGCCATAAGTTCGGCAATACACGATGTGACGTCAAGCTTAGTCAGACATGCCAGTGAATTCATACACTTGCCCCTGTCTCCCGAAGAACAGGGGCGAGTGAAAAATGAGTTCTGGCACAAATTTAGGTTCTCTAATGTCCTGGGTGCGATTGACTGCACGAACGTTCAGATACGTGCTCCGTCTGACAACGCGCTCATATACATCAATCGCAAGGGGACCTATTCCATTAATGTACAGGTAATTTGTGATGCAATGTGTAGAATTACTCATGTTTTCGCAAATTATCCTGGATCCACCCATGACTCCTTTATTCTGGCCAACTCTGCCATTCCTGCAGTCTTCCAGCGGGACCCCCCGTTGGATGGGTGGCTGTTAGGAGACAATGGTTATGCCCTGAGGACCTGGCTGATGACACCATTCATCGCGCCAGGGACGAGGGGCGAGTTGGCCTACAATCGAAAGCACACGCGAGCGCGTTGTGTGATCGAGAGAACATTTGGTTTGCTGAAAATGTGCTTCAGATGTTTGGATAAGTCTGGTGGAATATTGAACTACACTCCTCAAAAAGTCGCAGCCTTCTTTGTGGCATGTTGTGTACTGCACAACATCGCCATTCGTCATGGATGTGCCCTGGACTTGCCTGGGGATAGATTAGAGGACTATAGAAGGCGCGCGCCACGTGTGCCGATGCCAATTGACCCACCACCTGCGGCAGCCCGGGTGAGAAGAGATCAGCTGGTGGAGGAGTTGTGTCGTTAGAGGTAATCTGAACAATATGTTAAAGCATAGGACAAAACATTGCAGCATGTCTGAGCCTTGTTTTTGACAAGCAGGTGTTCAGCACTGGACAGCTCTCCGGCCCTCCACTGTACGGACATCTGCGGCTCCAGGATGCGGTGTTCCACTTGAAATCATTGTTTACCGGCTTGCTTGCTCCCGCTAATTCGTTGTTTTAACAGTAGAGAATACTAGTGCTGTTATTTATGATGTGTAAAGATCTTCTCATTAAGTGCATTTTGTAATAAACATTTTTGATCACTCCTTTTACTGTCAAACGCAAACACATCATTATTGTATAGGCCTATTATCATTGAAAAGCCCACCTGGGAAATTGAGTAAACCCTTGAAACTGTTTGAGGTCCTACAGCAGACGTAATTTCTGGCCGTTTCAGTCAATGATGCTTGGCTAAACAGTGTAATGTGGCGTAAGCGATCACACGAAAATGGATAAATAATTGGCCTCAAGAGTTTTTGGTGTCACATCACCTCTAGGCTTCAGGCCTACAATCCCAACGTCCACAAAGAAAATTAAAATATTTTCCAAGCATTGGAAGTATGTAGGCTACCCTTAAATACTTTAAGAAAGTTTTTACAGCAAATTGTTGGGCCTTTATAAAATAATTTCAGTCCAAACACTTTATAATTTTAACATTAAACAATGTTAAAAAATTAAAGTTAAAAAATTAAATAGTAAAATGAGTATTTTAAATGAATAAATAATACTCTAATTCTTTAGACATTTTTTAATCTAAAAAAACTTATATATATATATATATATATATATATATATATATATATATATATATATATATAAAACATTAATTATGCGCAAATAATTATAGGAAATGCCTATTTAAGAATAAATCAAAATAAATATTTAACATATATGATTTAAGTAGCCTAGTTTTAATTACCCAGTTTATTTGGCCTAAGATCAAACAATCAAACTTGAAAAATCCAAAGACTATTAAAAAACAAAACACAAGCGCCTGTATTTAACAAACAGAAGACAATCGCGACACTTTTCTTTTTTTTTAGAAATTTAAACATTTAATTCAAACGAAAAATTCAAACAACAAATTAAAGTTTTCTTCCTCTCCGTGGTGGACGGCCACGGGGACGGGAGGGCCTTCGGGCGACCGCACCGCGCAGCGGTGAGGGGCGAGCTGGAGGACCCGGCGGTGGTGGTGAGGGGCGAGCTGGAGGACCCGGCGGTGGTGGTGAGGGGGGAGCTGGAGGACCCGGCGGTGGCTGCAGCGGCTCCAGCAGCTGCCGTGTTGAGCGGTTTAACTCGGTCAACACCCGCTCCAGCATCTCAAACCCCCTCTGCTGCTGCTCCAGGAAACGCCGGTCGTCCTCTGGCGTGGCCCTATGGCGCCGCCGTGGTGGTGGTGGTCGTGGTCTTGGTGGTGGTGGTGGCGGCGGCTGTGGTGGTGATGGTGGCGGCGGCTGTGGTGGTGATGGTGGTGGTGACTGGCGGTCACGGGGATCCTCCATGTATGAAGGGGGCCTACTACATCCCGCCTCTGTTGGTGCAGAAATAAATCAGTTTTCATTTTCATTTGAGGTGCTTTGTGTGTTTGTTGTAATCCTACTAACAAATAAACCAAAAGGCAATATCATTAAGCTCTATAAGCGAAAGGGGTATTTTCCAGGCGTAAAACATAGCTACTACGTAAGTGAAGTGCGTAGTTTGCTTACCTTCATGTCCAATTTGTAGGCCACCGAAGCCCTCGATGCTTGCTTGAGGCAAGGTGGAGGAGGCGAGGGCTTCGGCAGGCGTGAGGTCGGAGGACGTAGAAGGCCCCCTCCCGTGACCGCCGCTTCCTGCCGGTTAGTGGCAGCCTTCTGTTTCCCCCGTCTTCTGACATCATTGTACCGCTTCCTACACTGATCAGCGGTACGAATGATGCCAGAAGAGGAGGAAACAGCGGCTGCCACTTCCGACCATGCTTGTTTGACCTGTTGGAAAATGAATCACTTAATATGGGCTTGATTGGCAATTTGGGGAATTAAAGGCATGGCCTGTTAGTTGTTAGGCTAGAAAAGGTTATTTTTTGACAAATACATACTGTATGAGGCTTTGGAGCCGCTTTACCGTCCCCGTATATTAGGACCTGACGGTCCTTCACCTCCTGCACGAGGTGCAGCGTCTCCTCCTCCCCAAAGCGCTTGCTTCGTTCTCTACATGGATAAGCAGTCATGATTGCAAATTCCCCACGCATGTGAGACTTTTGAATGCCACAGCTATCAGTCATTGGTTTGAATGCTATCCAATCATGTACTTGAACCATCCAACTCCAGCCTCTAGAGGCCAAGTACTGCCCATCTGCGTCAGCGTTAAGACCGTGAAAGAAAACCTAGAACCGTTCCGGTTTTGCGTCTGTGTCGGCGTTTGGACCAGGTAAGACCGGGGGCAAGATCGCGCGGGCAGGGTGAAAAGGGCACACCGTGGGGAACCAGAGGCTGGAGTGGACGTGGCCCTGTCCACATCTGTTCCAGGACTGTAGAGCACAGACAAAGGACATGGAGGCCTGAGAGCGAGTGGACATGGCCCTGCACATGTCTTGGACTGCCGGGGACCAGAAATGGCTGTCTGCTTTTTACCAGGGAACAGTGTAGCTTATGTAACGGGCGAGCTTGATGTGAGGCAGAAGAGGCAAATATATTCTTTGGAGGAGGACAAACGTGTCCCTTAGTTTATTAAGCAGTAACCAAGAGAGCCCAGAAAGCGGGAAAACAACCAAATATATAATGCACTGTAAAAGGTCAGGGGTCATGTACATGGAACCAAGAGGACAGCTCAGACTGTCGCTTACATTCGTCCCCCTCTCACAAAGAAATGTCCTCATTTCTAACACATGCATGTATAAATGAATAACCAATAAACAACAACAACAACGTTTTAAAGTCAGTAAGCAAATGCTGGCACAGGTGGTCATCCAGAAGCCCAGCACAAGGGTTTCGTACACCGATCACATTAGGCCCTTGTTGTAAGTGGGACATCCCGAACACAGAGAGGGCCAACATGCAGGAGGACGCCGAAGACACTCTGGAGACACGTGAAGCAACCTCCGAGACACACGCTGGAAATCCAGTTGGACTGGCGGGAACACGAATCCGGGACACGCTGGGAACTTCAGGCTCCAGACCAGGCACACAAGACAAGGGACTCAATTACCCCGGCAGGCACAACCAGCACTCAGCTGGCTCCCGGGGGAGGCACTGACAGGAACCCATGCACAACTACATGGCTCTGGGCTGGATCTGGACATCAGGTGCCTCGAAATGCTCCCTCTGCCCGTCCCTGGAACGTCAGGGGCCACGGGTGCAGACGGTCACGGTCGGCTCCAGGTCACACCAGGCTCCTCCAACAAAATGCACCCCACTCCGGTCCGGTTGCTGATAGTACACACCACCAGTCCAGGCATAGCTCACACCGCTTCATCAACAACACAAAAAACAAAAAAAGGAGGAAAATTGTGCCCCGTGTCGCCTGCCTCATGGCGCTCTGCTAGCAGCCAAGCCCAGCCGCTAACCGAGTCATGTCCCGGGAGCACAGTTCGTCTCGCACCGCCGCCACCATCAAGCAAGGTGGCGACGCTGCCACCAATGTAACGGGCGAGCTTGATGTAAGGCAGAAGAGGCACATATATTCTTTGGAGGAGGACAAACGTCTCCCTCCGTTTATTAAGGAGTAACCAAGAAAGCCCAAATATATAATGCACTGTAAAAGGTCAGGGGTCATGTACATGCACACCAAGAGGACAGCTCAGACTGTCGCTTACACTTACTAAATGCTGCTGCTTCTGACTCTTCGTGCCTAGGTCAGATACAGAATCTCAGGTAAGTCCTATGGGCTACATCACTGATTCTTAACCATAGGGCCGGGGCCCAAAGTTGGGCTGCGAGCACCTCCTTGAGGGCCACAAAATCGGTAAAATACAATACATTTAATATGAAATTGGGCCCCACGTTACTTTCTACATGAATATTCGGGCCCCGGGATCAAAAAGGTTAAGAACCCCTGGGCTACATAATTAGCCCACATAAATGCATTTTATGTAGCCTATTTATTTATTGTATAATTTATCTTTCATCACTCACTATGTGGTGTGGCAAGTCAATATTTGCTTTGGAATTATTAAATTCAGAAAACAATATATTGTTTTCAAGACATAAAAACACATTTTCACTGTTGCAATAAAAATTACTAATAAATGTGAAAGGAAATGTGTCAAAGATCTTTTTTTTAAATAATTCTGACTGACGACTATGTTGCATAGATTGACCTAAAAAAAATGGACAATCATAATTATTTTGTTCTTAAGATTACATTGAGACCTGAATAATAACGATTAACCTAATAATACAGACATCCCTAGTGAAGAGCGACTATGAAAGCTGCGCAAGGAGACAGAAATCTGAAGAAAAAAAAATGCCATGAAACTTGTAAAAGCGAGAGGAGGCTGACCACAGAACGCTGCAAACCTTCTCTTCAAACTGCATTTTTAATTAGAGATAATCAATATTCAAGGCGTACGAATTTAGCAGTTTATCGCCCCATCAAAAACCATAAATACTTAATGCGTTTCAAAATCCACCAAACCCCAACACTCCAAAATGTATTCCCACAGTTTATATGGCAATCCGGCAAATCAGAAACGATTAATTATAAATTGAACCATTAGTTTTCCGCGGTTCACAAATTGCACTCGGATCCGCGGTCGGAACACGGGTTTTCTCCGGAAGCAAATTTATGAGGTTGCGATTTTTCATGCCATGTCCGCTTCTGCGCCCCGTAGTTTTCATTTAGATCAAAAAGACTGGGATGAGCAGGAGCACGGGAGAGACGGATCCGGAATGCAAGATGGCCTCCCTCCTTCTTCCACCTCGGATCGCGCACCCGGAGCCGGATCAGAGGAGCGTCGGGATGATCTCGTTAAAGCAGAGAAGAAGAAGTAGACGACAGCAATACAGGAGTTGGCGTAGTTAGAGGCTAATGGAGTTTGTAGTGTTGGAGGAAACATTAGGCTGGACTATATGCATTTTCCACAATATTTTTTTAGGTTCTGTTTTAGGTTCACAGCATGGATTTGTTAAAAGTTCTAGATAGGGTATCAATCAATCAATCAATCAATCAACCTTTTATTTATATAGCCCTTTACAACACAAAAAATGACCAAAGTGCTTTCCATTAAAACATAATACGTAAAATACAAAATACATAAAATCAGTGCACAGTAACAGTAAAAGAAAATATACAAAATAGGCTTGTTACTACATTACTGAATGTTAAAAGCCATCCTGAACAAATGTGTTTTGAGCCTTGATTTAAAAAGGCCAAAGTCTGTGATGGTGCGAATATCAGGAGGGAGTTTATTCCAAAGTCTGGGACCAGTCACAGAGAAAGCCCGGGCTGAGCCTGGTTCTGGGAACCTCAAGAATGAGCTGGTTTGTTGACCTTAAAGCCCGACTAGGGTTTTGAACACTTAAAAGTTCAGTTAAAAATAAAATGGTGCAAGGCCGTTAAGAGCCTTAAAAACAAAAATTAAAATTTTAAAATCAATTCAAATTTGTTCCCTTAATATGTTCCTGTAAACAAATATGAAGTCTCTATCTTGTTCTTGTTCCTGCGTTGAATCTCATTGTCTTCGTATGTTCCAAAGAAGCAAAGTTCAAAGTGTCTCTGTGTCTCTGTCCTCCATAAGTTTCTCCTTTGGACATCTGTAAGTTGATTGGTCCTCCAGTCTTTGATTCATGCCATTTTTGGTTGTTTTCTCAAAACGTCCACTGGTGATCTCATACAGTGTCGAGACTTTGAGACCACAGTCTCAATTCTATATCGAGAGTTAGTCCATGGATGCCCCAGACAGACACCTCACAGCATCAGTATTTCCTGAGCTCTGTGACAGTTCAGAGGTCAACTGAAAACAAGTCCTTTGGAATGTTTGTCTGCTTTCTCCAAACACACTTCAACCCTTAACCCACTTCTTACAATTGGATTTTGGAGATCTCATTTGAACTGTTTGAATTGTTACAAATTATCAACACATATACAAAATGTTTTCTAACAAGGGGTCTGCAACCTGCGGCTCAAGAGCCACATGCTGCTCTTAAAAGACATCAGTACGGCTCTTTGACATTTGATTGACAATGAGGAACTAAACTTTAAAAAAATGAAATAACATTCTTCACTTTTCCATTCTATTTACAGTTGTATTTATGATCCGTTTCATTGGCAATATTTGTGTTTGATTGGTCGAGGTGTCTCAATGTGGAAGTAGCAAGAAGTCACTTTTTTTGAGTGTTTATTCCAGTCGAATGAAAAGCACAAAAATCACCTCTGTGTGTGCAGTTTTTTTTCAAAAGACAAAATAGTAACTCTGCTAAAATATAACAAAGTATGTGAGTACAGTACTCTGTCTCAAATGTGCCTTCCCACTCAAACCACGGCCCCTGTATTGTCATCGTGGTCGTCCTTAGCTGTATGGCAGGGGTCACGAGAATCCAGTCAGGCATGCACTATGCAAATACAACTCTCATATCTTTTATAAATCCAGTAGGTTTCATTTTGAAATGATATATCCAATGTGTTTTCATAATATCTGTGAATGTAAATACATCAGCTTACATTATGCTTTACATGTTTGTCCTCAAATTTGGTCATTTGTATTCATGTTCGACATGAACATGATATTTTAATAAAGAAGTAGATGGTCAGTTCCACACGATTCCCCTTAGCAGTTCAGAAGTGTCAGTGTGACTAATTAAAATCACTTATTATCCACATAAAGAAGACTCCCTGAACTTCCCATCAAGCTGGATTACAGGATGTGGCCTCTTATCTACACGCTCTTATTGGTTCAGAAGCACATCTCAGATCCAGTTGTTCTAACTGACGCAGCAGCCACAGGGGGACACCAGGAGGTAGATGCACAAGACTAAAACAAAAACAGACTGTTCCGCACTGAGCCTAAAGGTAGAAGTTTAAGGTATTGTTCTTTACAAAAAGTAGCAGCAGGCATCTCTCTTGTGGCTCTGCGAGTTTGTCTACCATTGCTTTGTTAGGAAAGGTTGGTGGTGGTGATTATAAAGTAAGATTAAATGTGCTCCCATTTCCTGCCTGACACATAAAGTAGTTCGGCTGTGTCCACAGGTCTGCAGCACACAGCTACATGCTCACACAGTCACAGTACATTAGTGCAGAGAGTGGAAGATGGCTGACTGGGACCTGTTCTCTATAAATACTGGAGCTGCAGCCTCTGCGGACTCCTCTCGCAGCTCACAGCCTCGGGATAAAGCAGGAAATAAATAAAAATGAAAACACATGCCCCCAAACTGCTCCTATTACACGCTGCACACGGTAAACAGGGAAACAATGGAGGCATTTGAGCGCTGATCCAAACGGGACGCACAGCGATGGCATCTGGGGCAAAGTCTGCGGGGCTGGGAGGGGGCACCGGGCCGAGGGGAGGGGGGCGCTCTAATGGGCTCAGGGAGGCCTGCTGGAGGCTCGGCGGAGGCCCCCGGGAGGCCTTCGCCCCTGGTCTTGCCTTGGGCGGGCCTGGCCCAGCAGCAGTCAGGTGGGCTGACAGACTGAGGAGCACTCCCCACGTGGCTCTGCCTCTCCTCCGCCCTCTCCACCCTCTGCAGGTGTGAGGTTGAGCACGCAACAAGCCACAAGACAAACAAAGGCAGGCCTGCATCTGCCGAGCTGAGTGATGTCTTCATGGTGATCAATAAAGTAATGATGACTTGTCAAAGAGCAATGTTTCTTTCTCATGATCAGTGAGAATTCCAATGTTAACTGGCGTGCATTATTTTCGTATTCATGCACAGGTTAAATCATCTACATATCAGTGCGCTGAATACGTGTCCACAGCAACGCACAACTACTAACAGCCCAAGGTTGAAGAGCAAGAATTTATGGCGCTCTGTCGCTGTCTGACACTTTCATAATAAAACTCTGCTTTCAGCGGGATTATGTTGAGGCTTTAATTGTGCAGGAACCACAGGAAAGGAGACTTTTAACTGGCGGAGTCTTGACATTGCAACTGGTGCAAAATGTTTCCTAGTTTTGGTAGACTAATGTATTGGATATTTTAAACAACATGAGACGACAGACATCACATTTTGTGAATGTGAAGCGTGATTTTAGCACAGAGACACAAAATGGAGAGACAGAGAGAGAGATAGAGAGAGGAGCTGCATTTGAATAATGGTTTAAACATAATTATGCATTATTGCCATATTATTAACCCCTTGACGTCCGAATTATTTTCTGAAAATAAAAAAATTTTTTTCAAAGATTATTTTTACTTCAGTTAGGCCCCAAAACAAGGATCAGTTGAAATTTTTTCAATAGCACTAAAAATAAAAAAGTTTTTGGGTACGTGCCAAAAAAGGCACACTGGACCACAGAGGAACACAAATTACCCATATTTGCAACTAAGTCACAGAAAAACAAATTTTTCCAACTTGTATTCTCAATATATTTTATTGATGTGTCAATTTGATGCAAACGAAGCTTTTTCAATTGTCATGGCCCAATTTTCTAAATTAGGTTTCCAGGACAGACCTAAAATATGCCTGAAAATGTGAATACAATAGGGCAACTCTACCACTACCTGGGCTAAGACACTTTATTGACCAGATTTATTCATGGAAACATATTGTCAAAGTTAAAATTAAATAAAATACCCTTAGAAAAAAAACAAAAAAACATATATAATATGGTATATAACTGCATAGTGCTGTGTATATAATATATATGCTATATAGCATATATTGGCACTATTTGTTTGTCAGCAATCAAAATAGTATTATTTGAGATACACTGTAATTTGGAAAGAAGCTCATCTGTCAATACAATTATTTTGAAAAACTAATCAATGTTGTTGGTGACCTGTTGGCTCGTTGTCTTGTGCAATTACAACTACTGGTATACAGCATACACTGCACCACTGCTCTCTAAGCCTGGGTAAATCAAGAAACACACATGTGCAACATAGTGCCAACAAAATACTGCCATTTTGGAGACAGTTTAGGATGGTTCAAGTTACTTTGTTGTCAATTCACAAAGGTTCATCATCAAAAATGTCTATAATAGTGATTGCACAGTCTGACTGTTTGAATAAGGAAGCACACCTCATCTTTCTCTTATAGATTTGGAGTTTTTGACTGTATTCAGTGTCACATCTTTGTTCTACTGTAATTAACGCCCTCCTCATGATAACGACAGGTGAAAAGCGCCTTCCTCACTAAACTGACAGGTGCAGAGCATCCTTCTCAGTGTAATGACAGGTGCAGAGCGTTGTCCTCATTGTAACGTCAGGTGCAGAACGTTGTCCTCACTGTAACATCAGGTCCAGAGCGTTGTCCACTGTATCGTCAGGTGCAGAGCGCTGTCCTCACTGTATCGTCAGGTGCAGACCGTCCTCCTCATTGTACTGTCAGGTGCAGCGTGTCCTCCTCATTGTAATGTCAGGATCATCGCACTGTGGTAGCAGACACAGAGTGAGATAAAGTCATGCAGGTGATACGCCTGTCACCATAAATCTTACATAATGTAGCTTTACCAAATGATTTATATCTAAATATGGAGATAGAGACATACCCACGACATTGGTGAGGCAATCCACCCACAGCAGCAGCAGTGATGTCCTCCTCACAGCAGCTGTCACACTGGTGGTACCTCAGAAATAAAATACAAAATAAACATTAAGCCTACACAACAGTTATTCAATGTAATAATATAGCATTGGCAATATAATTTTTACTGTTTAATCACTAATGCATGGAGTGATTGTGCTTACACCACATGTCAAACTGTTTGTGTTGCTAACAAAACAACATGACAGATGGACAGAAACGCACGACCATTAACTGGCCACCCAAGCTACTGCAGTAGCTACACAACACAATCCATGCGCTTATCCAGTCAACGATGCAACGCGAGGTTTTGCACGATTAATTCATAAATAAAGCAACACATCACACATTTAAAACAAGGCTGAGTTCAGAATGAATCAGAACCGAGCCCGAAAAAATCCGGGATTTATCACAAAAGCTAAACAGAGTTGTCCCAGGTTAGCATAGTTTACGCACCACACAACAACAACATCCGTAGCCTGGGTCTTCATAGATCCACAAAGCGAGTACAACAAGCTGTGGATGCGTGCAACGTCACAGTTATTAAAGTTTGTGTTGCAAAGAAAACGTGAGCCTGAACGGATCAGAAAGCAGGCGGAGGTGCACACCACGTCTGAAGCTAGCTAGCTAGCTAGGCACATCCACCAAACCATTCTCATGCTAACCAAACACAAACACTGCTAACAATGGCGGCAGGTCTGTGATAGAATCGAAGCACAGGGTAGTGACTTAAAAACACGTGTAACACAACAATTTGACGATAACTAACCCAACAACTGCTAAGGAAAGTCCCTAGACATCTGTAAAAGACCAAAAACAGCGTAAAATGGTCAAAACAAGGGCTTTTATGGTCCAGTGTCCCCTATATGGCACAAACCGAAAATCTTCGATTACGGCAAAAGTATTTGTCATATTGACTTCATATTGACACAGCACATAGACAGGCACAGCGTTAGCAACTACATATTTTTTTGGTGTCGAAACTCACCTTTATTTCGCCGGACCAACGCTGAGTAGAAGCCTCCAGGGACAAGTTGCTGCTGAAGTAGCGTCCTCTCACGTCAACAGGATGCAGCATTTAGCAGGAGGAGGTCACCAAAATAAAAGCGGTCACAATTTATTCGCAAGGGCTGAAGGAACATGCAGAACCCGAGAATGGATGTGTGCACCTCACACAGCGGCCGCAATTTGAGTTTAAACGGTACGTGCCATATTCGGCACACCTGACGTCAAGGGGTTAAGCCTAGACACAATTAAAGTAGCCAAAAAATATATAATTTCTTAAGGGTTAGTTGTATTAAAAAGTTTGTAGGTGTGTGACCATGGTATAAGCGAATTAAACAACTTGGAGCCGTGCATTATACAAATCTTCGCTGCGCTGTCATGCATTAGATCTGTATAAATATATTCTTACTTATTAGAACACAAACTGCACTATTTCAACCCATTGTCTGCTTGGGCTACATGTGAGGTATAAAGTTTGAGACTTTTGGTGTGCAAAATAAGCCTGTCACAAGTTGGATCCTTCCATCAGAACACTGAGTCACAGCGGCGCCTGAAAACACATCACACTCCTCCACCTCGAGCCCTCACTTCAGGGAGCAGCCTTGACACTTGTGCATTCCCTCTGTGACGAACGCTTTGAAAGATAAGACTGCTTACACTCACAACCTGATGCTAAGTCAATCAATTAACCTGGCTGAGTGTGTGTTCAGGGCCAAACATGCACAGAGCACAGCGACTCCGACACCATAGGGCTTCTGACAACTAAAAACAACTGAAAAACACACACATCCAAATGTTGAAAAGCGGGCAGGACACAAAGGGCAAACATACTAGAAAAGAGAACACGGCAAATGTAGCTCCTGAAGTCATTTATTGCTTAACCTAGTGATGTTTGGGGCTACTAGCCCTTCATCAGACATGAATGAGCTAAAACTCTCTTATATATAATCATCAACCAGTTCACGTGAACATGTGACCCCATTGGTCAATATGAAATATGTTTTTTACAAAGATACACCATGTTATACACATGTGTACATGTTTACAAAGAGAATACACTTCAAGTGTCATGATGCTCTACATGCTTCTAGGGGTACCTCGTCATAAAGTATTGCATGATGATATTTGTTAACAAGTGCATCTTAACTTTGTAAAAAAGGCAAGGTGGCCATCATCTTTGACAAACACAAGAAAAAAGTTATCGAAGATTGAAGGACACATTAACAAACTGCAGAGGTCGTACACAGTTATATAATTATAGATAATCGTACACAATGTGTCCTTCAATCTTCAATAATTCATTTTGTATGGCAAATATAAAGATGTGTTATTATTCATGAATACTAACACAATCCTAATCCTAACCTTAACCAACTCCAAGCCTCAGACCTAAACTTACCCATTTTGGCAACTTCAGACCTAAACTTAGCCATTAACCCACCAAAACCTCCTGTTTGTCTTCAACCACACCGTGTGTTTATACCACATCAGAAAAAACGAGCGTGTAATTGCACGACAAAAAAACGCAGAAACGGCGTCATGACATGCAATTTGTCATGGCATGGTTTTGCAAGTCATGAAATTACGTTGGCTTTTTTTACAAAGTTAAGATGCACTTGTTAACAAATATCATCATGCAATACTTTATGACAAGGTACCCCTAGAAGCATGTAGAGCATCATGACACACTAGTGTATTTTTTGTAAATATGTGCACATGTGAATAACATTTTGTATATTTGTAAAAAACACATTTCATATTGACCAATAGGGTCTCATGTACACGTGACCTGGTTGATGTTTGTACTATATAAGAGTGTTTTAGCTCATTCATGTCTAATGAAGGGCCAGACGCCTGAAACGTCACTGGGTTAAATAAATGAATCACTTCAGGAGCTACTTTAGCTGTGCGGACCATCTCTCTCTTCCCGCAGCTAAACGTCAGATTGGATTCACGACCAGGGAGCACGGATGGACGCCTCTGTCAGTTAGGACCATCCCGAGCTGCACTGCAAAGAGAATTACGACTTACAGCGCACATAAACCATACATAAGTCCGACCACAAGCCCCGAGCATCCACATATTTATCCTCACAAAGTTTGCTTCCGTGTCGGGCAGAAGAAGAGAAGAGTACTCTCGCATGAACAAAGACGGCTTCTCTCTCAGGTGGGTTGCGTATCTGATGCTGGCCGAACTTTGACCCTGGCTGCTCCCCGAAGCCCTCTGCGCGCGGCCCCGCTGCAGGAGTCCTCCAGATCAGGGCGGCCCGGGCCCCCCTAAACCCCCGTCTTCATCTGACCGCCGGGCTGTGGAGCCTCTGGCATGACTTTCAGCAAGGGAAAAGTGCACCTTTATGGCTCCTGCTCAAACATTCATCACACGGGCCGTCCAGTGCTCCGACGGGAGACAATAGAGCACTTCTGAAGAGTTTTAAGGCAGGAGGTGACACGCAGATGGCTTCAAAAGTTTCTCAAGCTGCGGGTCCACGCCAGACCAAAGATGTCAGACACAAAAAACAAAAACTATCCAGTCTGGAGGGAGGTCATTACCAGGCTATGTTTACACCGCTCATATCCTGTGCTGTTTTAACATTTGGAAATAGACTCACTGCAGGCAAAGCAGTGTTTGTCCATGCACGCGGATGAGGGCTAGCGGGACGACACTTTAAAGGGGATTTGCATTATTTCCTGCCTGGCTAGGTCAAGGTCAGAGCTCCCCAGACGGATCCCCAGCGTCTCTCCAGCCTGAAACAGGCAAATAAATACTTCATACTACGCAGCGCCAGGAGAGTTCATTGCATAAAATGTCCAAGATTTACCGAATCATTTGGACGGATGGGGTTGTTATTTTTTAACAGCAGGCGGAAAAAGCTGCGGACTGTGATGAATTTGTAATGACAATGTATTTTTAAAGATTTAACTGTGTAATGATGCCTGCTAAAGTCTGGGTTTTTGAATAATAGCGCGGTCGCATGAATATGTATCAGACGGAAAGGATTTGGACAATATGCTTACAATTGTACAATCTGGTTTAGAGCTGTGAGGCCTCATCTGGTGCCTTGATCACTAATGCGTACTTGATACAACTCCACTTGGCTTTTCTGCTATCGATGAGGCGAGATGTTGCAGGTGAATAGGAAAAAACAAATTTATAGCTATCAGTGTGAATCTTCTGCTCTACTCACAGAAATATCAGAAAAAATGTGTCATGTCGTTGTAACCCAGTGTTAAAAATGTCATAATGGGTTAAAACACTTAGTAATCACAATGGGAATAAATATTAATAAATAACATTTTGATATAAGTTCATAAATAAGTTAATTAAATATGCTAAATAGTATTAAAACTTTGTTAAAATTATTTTAAAAAGACGTTTTGAACGTATTTTTGTTTTTCACATTGAGTGACCAATTACGGTGTAGCTTATTGTGTTAGCCAATAAGGTCAAGGTTGCGTGAGCTGTGTCCTGCGCACCTCCGTGCTTTGCTCATTCTCGCATCAGACACTGATCAGAGAACTACTTGCTCGTGTGGTTGTGGAAGCTAACGTGGAGAATCGGCATTCTGCATTTGATTTTCGGAGCTTGATTTTGAAGCTGCTGACTGCCGAGAGCTCACGGAAGCTGGGAAACCCCGTAGCCTTGTTAGCACATGTGATACTGCATTGGTCAGGTTTTTTTATTGGATCGAAGTTGAGAACTGCAGACGTGCAGAGGATCATCTCTCCAGTACTGGATGGCGAGCCAAACCCAGAGAGTCGAAACGAACTGGTAGCTTGTAACCCGACTGGTTACAAAACACACTGAACATTGAAAGAACACTGAACATTGAAAGAACACTCAAAAGAGACTTTGACAGATAAGACTAAGGACTAAACAAAGGTTTTCATATTTTTATTTTATTTTGGGGGAAACGCGCGCTATTTTTTGTTATTGTAACAAATAATTTTTTATTGTCAATACAAAGACATTTCTTATTCAAGTGGTTGTCAGTGTCCTATGTTGTTCCACACCTCTTGGGCTCCTACGGACCTACCTTCTGATTGGCCCATATTCCTTTCATTCTGGTATTTTATTCAAAGCTTACTATACTGCTATTACTAAATACTATAAAAAGGATAAAGATTGCACCTTGTGTGCTACATCGTGTTTTCAAAAAGAATAAAAAACATTTGCCAAAATTGTACAAGGCTCAGGGTAGATTGATATATTTGCCTAACCGGCCAGCTCCTCCTACATTCAGTTCGAATGCAGGAGGGTCTGGAACCAAAGACAGAGCCAATCACTTCGTTGTTCAAAATTAGAACGATCCAATCTCAAACACCCGCTCCACTCCCTCATCAATTTTTTTTTTTTTCTAACCGTTTCAAAACATTCAAAATGGCGGACGTAGCTGATAGATTTTTAAATAATTTTTGGCTCTTTTTGGTTTTGAACATTTCAGAACGTATCAATTCCACTGAAAAAATCCTCGCGCTACATATTTACGATAACATTGGTTGACTCCGCACTGGGAAAGCCCGCCCTCGAAATTGAAACCCGGCGCTCTGATTCCAGACCCTCGCGTCTTTGTAAAGTGTCTGTCCAATCGTGTAGGGACTGGCTGCTCAGACATTTGATATAAAGTATGTATCACTCTGAGTTAACATCTACTTATTCTTAACTCTTTCAGTGCCAACCCTGTTCTCTCCCTTCACTGTCAGGCCTTTTTGCGCATTTTAAACAATATTCACAGTTCCACAAAAAGCTTTGTGCAACTGGAATCATGACATGTTGTACATCAAATGAGACCTACAAGTGTCTACTTTCAGTTAAAACGAGATATGTTATTCTACATTAATCCGTACTCTTTTAATAAGCATTCTTGTTTTCATTAGATTTCAGCTTTTGACAAGTAACTTTTTGATATAACGTCCTGTCATCTGACTGCTGTGTGCTGTCTGAATCTAATAATAAACATATTGGTAACACTTTATATTAACTACATCTTGATTAGCCTTAATACACTCTTTAATAAAGCACGAATAATGGATTAATTCTTAATGAACAAATGAGAAGTTAATGAACAAAATAGGCTATTAAGGCTTAGTAACGACTTAATTACTACAAGCCCCACCCCTCAACCCAAAATCCTAATCTTAGCTCCTTTATTGAGCAGTTACTAAGCCTTAATAAACACTTCCATTCATTAATTGATGATTTGTTCATTAATTGTTGACTCTTTATTCATGCTTTAATAAGGCTTTAGTAAGGCTGAATAAGGTATAATTAATATAAAGTGATACCAACATATTGTATTTCTTATAGAGAACTGAAAGCAGCGTTCTGATTGGCTGTGTTTGGGTGGTCCGCCTCACTTTCAATTTTCACTCTGCGGTTTGGAAAAGCTCTAAAGCCAAGGTTAAATAAGAGTATTAATAAGCATATGTTAATATCCACTTAATGTGGACATTCAAAATGACTTTATGATGTCATAAGGTGAAACAGAGCATTTTCAACTTTCGAAATGTAGACACATGAAAGGGTCCATATTATGCAAATTCTTAACCTGGCTCACGCCAGATGGATATGTGTTGAACTCCTATCTGAGTTCTCACTATATCCATCTGGGACTTGACTCGCTGAAAGCGTTAGAGAAAAGGCGGGGCGTTTAGTGAAATACTTTGAGCTGATTGGGTGTGGGGCCTACCTTATTTGTGCTTAGCCAATCACAGCAACAACTCATAATGGTGTATCCAATGTCCGCTTGGGATAGAACAAGTACGTGTCACACATACCGCTCTTCTTTCAAAAAGAAATTACTCCGTATTTCTGCTGAAACCGCATCAAAAGCAGCAGAAACACGTACATCCACGGAAGCCGCCGTTTTTGTTTAGCTTGAATCAGACTCGGCTGCGGCACCGGGGAGCTAACGGCCCGTGTTAGTCCGCCCTGCTACAATGTGATTGGGCCTCAAAACCAAGCTGCTGTGATGTAAGTGGGCCGAACCACAACCGTTTCGGACTCTCAAACCAATCGAGCCGGACGAAGGCCAGATGGTTTCTCTCGTGTTTGTGAATTCACAAATACCGCGGGATAAACCATCTGGCTGGCCAGGTTAGCAAATTCTTTTTCATGTTACAATGCAATTTCCTCACAAAAAAAAAAAATCTACACATCTTATGACGTCACTATGTGTAATACCAAATGTGCCTCAAATTGTTTTAGCCTGATTTAAACTTTTGCCACTCAATTCAATTCAAAATGACAGTCTAGTGATTTGAAAAGGCAGAGCAAGGCAAATTTATTTGTACAGCACAATTCCTACACAAAGCAATGCAAAGTGCTTTGTGTATGAATAATAGAGAATGGTACAGTAAACAAGGTCATTTTAGCCTAAAAAGCTGTTAACTAACAATAGCACTTAGTGACATCACAAGGAGGAACTGCACATTTTCAGCTTTGGAAGAAATTTGTGAAGGAAGATGCAACTTGTATGTTCTGGCTTGAACATTCCAATTAAAAACTCAAAGATGTCCATTTTGATTTTTTTATGGAACCTTTAACAATCTAGGATTACTTAAACATGTGTGAATTAATTCAAACACAACTTCTTGAACGTTTTTGGTGAAGTAACATCATTCTGACACAGAACTCACTGATTTTTAATAATGAAGCTCTCACTTTCCCCACTGCCGCGAGTCTTTGGCTCGGTAAATAGGTCTGTTTTTTTGTTCCGCGTGGCTCCGAGGCGCCCGGACGACAAACTGCTCTTAAATTTTGTAAGCGCCCGAGAAGAACAAAGCGCATTAAACGTGCCATTATTTCTCTAGGTGCCTCCGTGTTTACAAACCTCCTTCTTCTCCTCTCCTCGCCCGCCGACCAGTTAACCCACATTCGGCACACGGATGTTAGCCCCGAAAAAACAAAGTCTCCGGAATGTATGCCGCATCACCCGTGTCACGCATTTGAATTGGAAATACGCTAAAGTGGCGCTAACAACCCTAGCCTAGCGCTCTTAGCCTGGGAAAAAAAAAGAGCACAGTTTCTGCACAATCCGCGCCATTACCCCTCCGCCAAGTACACAAGAATAAAAGCGGGGGAAAGCAATCGCACCATGCATATCATTCATTAGCAGCAAATAAAAGCTATCCGCGTGCTAACCGTGCCCCTAAATCCCTCAGCTCCGAGCTAGCAACACAGAAGAAAGGAGAAAGCCGACTCCCACAAGTGCTTGTTAGGCCCAAATTATAACGCCCGTGAATAATCTTGAAAATAAATAAATAAAAGAGAAACATTTATAGATCTAAGTATTATCAGAGGAGCGGCGGGTTTGTTTGTCGACGCGTCTCCGGGCCCGTTTGAAATGTAGCCTTTGTTTTTTTTTTTTCTTTTTCCCCACCGTGTTTTGATCTGGTACGGTGAACCTATCGGAACGCGGAGAGGAGACGCGCGTTCGGCTTCCCTGTTCGAGTTTACCCGGCTAAGTGGTAATCATAACGGCATCATTATTAAAAATCTCTCTAATTAAGTTGCAGCGGGGAGTTGGGCTTGTAAATGAAAGAGGCGAGCTAAGCACACACAGTGGTTTTGCATGTGATTGTTGGAATGGAGTGCGGTGAGAGTTGTGTTTAGGTTGTTGTTGTTGTTGTTGGTAATGTCTGGTATCTATTAATATACAAAATAGAAGAACTTTCAATAAGAATGTAATTTGAATTCTGGACTGGAGGTGACTGAAGGACAAAACAAGTTTTCTATGTCTGCACTGAGTTAAAATGTCTTTATAAAAAGTATATTCACTTGATTGACCTAGATCAGACCTGGGCAAACTGCGGCTCGGGGGCCAGATGAGCTAACGTCTTGTTTTGAGAAAATGAAATGTATGACACATAGGAAGAAGTAAAAACAAGAATAAACTTGTAACATTTTGAGATTAAACTAAATGTCAGAGTTTTAAATCTTTGTAATTGTACAAGAAAAAGTAATACTTAAATGAGAATATCAGAAATAAGTACAAGATATACAAGAAAAAAGTATGAATGAATAATTTATTTCTATAGCACATTTACACAGACAGATTTATTCCAAAGTACTTCACAAAGCAGCCCCCCTCACTCCGTGATGGGGCAGCTTAGCAGAGACGATTGGCCTAAACACCTGGCGCCTCAACCTCTGACCAACACCAAGCGTTCACCAACCGCCATGTTATTGGTCGGTGGGGAAACCGAAGAGCCCAGAGGAAACCACCTAGTCACAAGGAGAAACAGGCAAACTCTCCACTATTTGCATATTTCAATATAACGGGGTTGTGATACAATTCTAGACGGTCTCCCCCATTAAATATTTTTCTTTTTATTCAATGCAATTGTCTGTATTTTGGTGTTTTTAGATGTGTTATTCTTATTATGTGATATAATTGTACTATTTACTAAGTAAAAAAAAACATTAGTAAAATAATAAATACAGACCCCCCCACCAGATTTAGAGGGCTCCAGCCACAGATGCTCCGCCCCTGTAAACTGGGCTTTATCAGTCAATCAGACTCGACTTGACAGGACTGTCCTGTGATCGGAGCAGAGAAAACACTGCTGCACACACTTTTGTCAGGCCAGTGTCAGTTTTATGTCACATTCTTGTAAAAACAAAAGCTGTAAAGACCAGTTTAAAGATTTTCGTGCTGCGCCGATTGGCACAATTTGCACCACAGTTATTTACATGTTACATTTTACTGTATATTTTGGACTTTTTCTCTGTGGAGATAAGGTGGATTTGATCCAATTTCCCTGAATATTGCTGGTTTGAAACGCGTCTTTAAAGAAAATAGCTCTACTTTCACACTGCAGCTTCCCGAGGGAGAGAGAAAGAGAGAGATCGTGTGGAGGCGCATTTTTGAATGAACCCAAGAGTTGCACTCAGACTGACCAAGAGCTGCATGCACTTTGCCACTCCTCATATATTGTAACTTTAAGCATTTTAACTTGCACAGTGCACCTTTAATGATTGTTTAAAGTCCTAGGACACAGTGTAAATTGTCTTTAGATAGGAATTCTGTTTTAGAAATTTCTAATTGTAATAAATTCTTCATAGATTGCAGGTTTACAATAGAACCATGATAAACATTTACCACATGAACTGTCACACCAAACTAAGACAAAATTACAAATATGTTGTCAACTCAGAAAAGTGGCTTTTACATCATACCTCCATTAAGTTTGGATCTATCCAAGTTAGCAGACACTACCAATCATGACATGAGCCCACCTTCTCCCTCCAAACGCACCATCTGTGTTTCCTCTGCCTTTTCTGCCTTCTCATCCTCGTCATGTTGTTCTTGAGTACTTTGACCTCCGGCGCCGGGACGTCCCAACCCTGCGCTCCTGGCCTTTGATTAATATTGTAATGAGTCTCATCCCAACATCCCTTCCTCCCTGTACCTCACCCCCTCTCTCACCCCCGGCGCAGCTACTCCCAGAGCCCCCGACCGGCTCGCTGTAGTCTGTTTCATCCCACTTCAAACGGGGCCCTCTCCAGCAGCAGCAGCAGCAGCAGCCTGGACCGGGGAGACTGGAACATCTGCACCGGGAGGGGGTGTGTGTGAGGGGGTGGTGGGTTTGGTCAGGAGGGGCTAAGGGGGGGTGGAGCAGATGTCACGGGGACCTGAACAGCCGGTCAGGGGTGCGCCGCGGGGACTGAAGAGCGAGGGAGATAGAGGGCCACCCTGCCTGCACCCCTTTGACAGTACAATTAGGTAATTAGTCACCGCAGAGATAATAAGCCCATCATCACTTGTCGGTGCGGGTTTTTAGTGTTCGCTCCAAGGTTTTAATTAAAGGGCATTTCTGTGTCTGTCCCCGAGCTATGGAATGTACAGCGAGGGTTAGCGGACTTCTCATTTAGAATGTTGAGTAAAGACATATCATACAACATAGCTATTTGATACTCTGGTGCCACTTTATATTAACTACACCTTAATTGGCCTTAGTAAACAATGAATAAAGCATAAATAAAGCCTTAATTATTCATGAACTAATGGTGAATCAATGAATGAAAAAGTGTATTAATGCTTAGTAACTACTTAACTAAGAAGCAAAGGTTAGGATTTCGGGTTAGGGGGCAGGATTCGTAGTAATTAAGTAGTTACTAAGCATTAATAAGCTTTTTCATGTATTAATTAATCATTTGTTCATATTGAATTGAGTCTTTATTAAGGTATTATTAATGATTTATTAAGCCTACTAATTATGTAGTTATTCTAAAGTGTTGCCGATACATTTTTAATATTTATTTTTGGGTATGTTGACTAAAGGTGGGCAATATAACGAATTTTAGATAATATTGTAAATGTTGCTGAAAATAAGCTAAAAGTAAATATTGAGTATTTTGTGTAAATCAGCCCAGTCTCTAGAGAACACGTAGATACACAACGAAATGTCATAAACGTACCATATATGTTACAAAAAGCCAAAATGTTTTATTCAATTTTAGTAACTTGAAGCTTAAACTTACCTGTTAAACCCAAAGAAAATGTTGCTTTACGTATTAGCTTTTCGTAACATATTGACGTAAAAAAAAAAGGCGCAAAAACATGCTTATTGTAAGTTTTTGTCATTTCGTTATGTATCTACGTTTTTTTTCTGGAGACTGTACAGTGAAAAATCTGCTACAAAAACAGCTCAACTTGCAAGAAGCCAAGACTTTAAACAGGAAAATAAGGGTCGAAGAAGAGATTGTTGCACTTTTGTGAATAACTTGACACATTTTACATTTGTCTGATAATTATCCTCGATCAACAAAAGACATTGTTTTCAACACATTTATGTTGAACTGATGTAAAATACCCTCATATGAGATGGAAAACACATGGCTGTCTTGTGTGCTTTATGACACTTTTACAAGTTATAATTGTTCTAATATGCTGAAGTAAATGTACGTGAAATGTTCAAGCTTAGCTAACAGTAAATTGGGTGACCTGGTGGCGTAGCTGTTAGCAGGATTGACTTGTGAGGAGCACAAGGTCTTTTAGGCTGCACTCACAATACAAATAAACATGACTTGGCTCGACTAGGGATCAAACTTTTTCTTCTTGCACATATGCTTTTAAGTGTGTGACAGATGAAGTGTCAGAGCGCAAATATAGACGGGACACTTGGAAAAGCATTATTCAGTTTTGAGTATGAAGGCAAACAAATCCTGATCCGATTCCAAAGTGTGTTGTGAATGCAAACTTAAGCGTTTCAAACTTCTAATTTTGCATGTTGGGGTTTAAAAAATATTGTGCTTCAAAATTCACTTCAACAAGTGGAATTAAACGCTCCAACACTGTGACGTCTGAATGCAGACGCATAAGTTGAAGCATCATCTTCTCTGTGTTGCTGCTTTTTGCAAAAGTTTTGCTTACACGTAGGCAGATCACGTTGAGAGAGAGAAAAGGAGGGAGAAAGATAGAGGCTTGCTGCATTCATGCAACGTAGCTAACTTACCCAATAGAGATAGCAGTTAGCACAACTTTCTCTTCCTCCAGCAATGTCCGTTGTCTCTGTACTCCTCCATTGTTGCGTCATACTGCAGTGGTTTAAACTCCACAACGAGCATTTTTAATCCATTCATGTGAGCTAGTTGTCCTTATGATGTTCCGTATTGTTTGTTTTGTCGTGTCAGGGTTGCCAGATTTTCAGAGTGACTAATAAGGAAATTATGACGGGCTGGATGCAAATTTGCAGGACGCCTCGAGACGCAGGTTTACATTGACTTAACATGTAAACTTGACGCATTGGATGCTTCAACGTTCTAAACGCAGCATTCGTGTATAAGAAGTTTCCATGTTATGCATTTGTATGAGAATTTTTTTTTCCAGGTGCTCTCCCACCACACCACAATGTACAATCAAGTCCTCCCCTTCTCTCTCCACCCGGAATCCCCTGTAAATCTCATTGTCAAAGTCAAAATTGGAAGAACCAGTTTGGATTCGGCCCATGACTTCGGCACAGAAAATGCTGTTTTTTTTTTTATTTTGTAACATGATCCTTGGATTTCTTTTTTTCAATAACTTGATTTGTTGAGTTACTTTTAAAACTTTCGGCAGTGTTTTGTATTTATTCATTTGTCTCTCCCGCCGCAGTGAATGCAACAGAATACATCAATACTGAACATATTCCAACCTCACGCATGTCAGCTCGTCGGCCCTTTTGACAGTTCAATTACGTAGTTAGTCACAGTGGCACTAATAAGCTAATGATGACTTGTCTGCTTGTCCTGCTCTCCATTTGAACAGTGCTCCCGAGTGTCCCCTGGGTCCTGCGCTGAGGTGGGGGGCTACACTTTGAGCGTGGGACCCCCGGAGGCACACAGACAGGCCCCTGCTCAGATCGGAATCTAAAGCAGAGACAGAGGTCAGGTTTGTGTTCACGAAGGTTCATCGCAGCAGCAGACAGGAGCTCGCACAGGGCCAAATCAGACTGTAAGGAAGAATTGTGTATGAAAATGTAGAAATGAGCGTTGTTCTGTGGCTTTAATAGAGTTTCTGCACCGGTGACCTTCATTACGACAAAAAAGAAACTGGTTAAGTAAGGTCAAGTATAGAAGTTATGCAGGTGACATCACAGCTTTCTACAAGATGTGCCGCCGTGTCATCTTTTGAGTTGTGCCTTAAAATATCTCAGCTTTAATTGACCCACATGCGCTGTAAACCTCCACATTGTATTTCCTCACAAAACACATCTGTACACGTGAGAAACACAATCTATTGAACATCAAGGTCAGGGGTACTCAAACTTTTTAAAGTCAGGGACCCCCAATCGATTAAAAAAAATTCCAAGATTTCCATAGTTTTTTCGCATTGGCATCACAGTATAGTTTTGAAAATCAAGCCAAGTTTATATCAAACTTTGAATAAAATGTTAGTTTCTTATCGTTTTTTTTTTTTTTTTTTTTTTTTTTTTTTTCTGGTGTACTTGTTTTTATCCAAAACATTACATATAGTTATATATCATAAGAAGTTGTAATGTTGAAGAAATTACCCATGTTTTAAAAAGATTTGGAGGACCCCCTGCACATGGCCCAAGGACCCCACTTTGAGAACCACTGATCTAGAGAAACCTTTCAGCTCAGGAGAGTGATCTAATGTGAATCACAGCTGAATAGAAAGTTAAACTAGAATGCACTCTTGCCGGTGTTGTGAAAGCCGCTTTGACAGCGCAGTTTCTGCTTCAGATACAGTCTGGTCATTCAGGTAACTTTCTTTCTCTGCGCAGCAACACATCAACTCAGCAACTCAGCAACTCGGACTGCTCTGTTCATGGTTCCATGGACTTGTCACATCACAGCGTATGTCCACGCACACGGTGCCATGGACTGTACACGCGCTCGTCACATCATCGCGAATGTTCACATAAACAATGCCGTGGATTGTACCTCCGCTCGTCAATACACCGTTGGCCTCACACATGTAGGTTTAAGGAGCTGTACGTGCGCTGCCTGTTCAATCAGAACCCTTCCTAACCCCCAGACATTCAGAGGAATTAAAGGGCTATTTAGCACGTTTTCCATGTAAACCTTTATTCAGAAATATTTCCATGTAAACTTGAAGGAAAATATTTTAATTCTTAACTATTTAATTTTAAATCATTAATTCTGAATTAAAAAGATAGTGTAAATGTGGCAAATGGTAAAAGAAATAATGAGGAACACATTTCCCTTTTCTTCTTATACAATATGTATTTTAGTCTGTTTGATTTTATTTGTGCTGCAGCTAAAAAATCCTAAATCTCAAAACTCAAAACAAGCTTGTTAAGCACTGCACTGTTACTGCAGCTCCATTTACCACATAAAGTTAATTAGTGTAAAAAAAAAACTCCAAAGTCAAAATTAGGTCTTAACGAGCAAAGAAGTACTTTTTTTAGACAAAAAATAATAATAATAATTTTTAGAACATAACCAAAGCAGACTCAATCCATTTATCAGAAAACATACAGTATATATACAGTATATTTTTTTACATTCTGCCTCAAAGTTCGACGTCAATCTTTCAATTAAAAAATCCACAGCCAAATAATGTAGTTAAAACTTGATCTCTCGATGTTTGAGGCACTAAAGACAAATTAGGAATGACACACAGACTTGATCACTACTGGGGAAAAACACTATTTGTATCAACCAATATATACACAGACAAACAGACACACCGCTGACACACTGGAGCCTGCCCTGTCACTGACTCATCAAAGGCCGTGTTTGAGAACAGCTGTTGACGTCCGCGCGAAGCTACGAGCGCTAACCCGGCCTCCACACCGCACCAATGCTAATCATACTTTCATCTCCCAGCGCAACATATGGAACGCAAGTGTCAGAGATGTTAGCCTTCACCCGCAATCCTTTAAAGAAGCCTGCTGACACCCGGAGCCACGTTTTATCAAGCTGGAATACGCCTCGGGAAAAGTTTGTTTAGATCGGTGACATTAGGTATAAAGGACGAGACTGTGACGTGAAGCAGTGTTGTTGTAGTAGAGATTAGTACAAAAGTAAAAGTAACATTTATAGGTATCTGTGTGAGTACTTTTGACACTGGATACATTTTAGAACAGGATTTTAGAACTTTTTACTTGACTACATTTTGAAAAAGACTGAAAAGTAAAAAATACCCTCAGTTTAGGTTGTTTATTCTTGCACACTTTATAAATCGCACAGCCTAAAGATTTTGAGTTCAAGTCTTGACCTGAAAAAATACGAACATTGCACAACTGACTGGCACAAAATAGGCTTAGTACATTTTGCTTCTTTATCTACACTTTGACCCAAAGGTGCTATACCCAATTTTTGCTTCCTTAAAAATGTAAACAAACAGAAATAATACATTTTAACCTTCCTCCATCAGCCACATGTTTTGTTCACTTACCTAATGCATTTCTGAATTGTTCACCATGATGTATTTCAACGGCAGGTGAACACTGACGGCAAGGCGGGTTTAGGTCATGTGCAGGTTTTTTGTGAAGTGCCTGTGACACCAGCTGCAGTCAACTGTGGTCCTGTGACTTTTTAGTGTAACGTGTCAGAATCGCCGGGCTTGATTGGATCATCCTAACATTGGACGGGGAAATTATTGGCCGAGGCTCAGGTCCCAGACCCTTCTGCATTCAAACAGAATGTAACAGAATGTAAGAGAGGTTTGACTGGTCAGGCAAGTGTGTTGGTGGTGACAACAGTTAGCCTCATTCTAACAACAACAGACATATTTTTGTTCACAAATCGTAGTTTGGTGAACAAACAGACTACTAGATGGAAACAGGACATTGCAGACTCACACCTGCTGTAGCTCGAGTTTGGTGTGGTTCGCAAACCTTATAAAATGCTTCAAATCATTGTGATCTTATACACCAACCTCGGAGCACCGCAAATGCATGTCCAAGAGTCGTGTGGGTCGGTTGAAAGAATCTGAGTCTTATTTTTTCCGCAGCTTTGGGAAAAATACGGACTACACGGAACTGACACTGGTGTACAAGGAACTTTGCTAACTTTGTTTTCCAAACCGAACTTGCCTTGCAGTCAGTGTACGGGAGGCATTATTTTCATCTGAATAGACATTAAACAACAATTTATTTTGAGTTATCTTGTTGCAAAAAATCAAGTATAGCACTTTTAAGTAAGAAATTATATAAAAAGTATTTCTTCCTGGTTTATTGTGTAGAAATGTAACAAGTTTTCTATCTATTTCTATTAGAAATAGATAGAAAAGAGCTGTAAATAGGTTCTGTATCATTTCTATCGTCTTTAATAATGTGTCAGAGAGAAGAAACTGTGTATGTGTAAGTCTGGGCACAGTGTGATAAAGCAGGTGGGTTAGATTCTTAGTGAGAAACATAATCAATGCAGATGTTTTCAGACTGTTTGCACTGTGCGGTACAAGTGAGCAATTAATATCCCATCATGCACTGAGCTCTTGGAGTTTTGAGCTTGACTTTATTTTTCTTTGTTGCTTTGAAATGTAATTACAAGAGTTCCTATTGAGACAAATGACAGTGTTACAGTCTGTGGAGCAGATGCAGAGAGAAAAGGGTTCACTCGTCAGTCACACTGTGGTGACAAAAAAAAGTTAGAGAAGCCACAAATGTTTTTAATCTCTCCAAAATTCATCAGTTAATTCCTCTAAAAATGTTTTTTCTTCTGAATAAGAATCAAAAGCACTAATTGATCATCTGTCATTTAAAATTAATAAATACTCTAACTCACTTCACATTAAATTCTTATGTTTAATATTACTATTTTATAATTTGTTATAATTAAAGTTTACAGCCATGTAGAAATGACAATCTCGGATTGAATTATCGCAGTAGGCTAATTTTATTCTTTTGGCCTGTTCTCGTCCTGCCGGATGGGTCATTTCCTCTGCTATGGACTCTACAGGTCCTTTTCACACAATATATTATTTATGTCGAAACATGAATTTGTAACAGTTACTGACCTCATTGTCCATGTCTGTAAAAATGTCTGTAAAGCTTTTTACAAATTTTGCCTCCAGTAATTCGTCTAATCCGTGAGATGTATTTAAATTAATTAATAACAACTGCTGAGCATTCTCCAAATTGTATTCACTAGCAAGGACCACACCACATCAGAGAATGCAATTAATATATTTATTGATGATTGTTGATTGATCGATGGCTGGATCGAGGAGACTGTGGGTGGGGGCTCTGTCTCAGCAATCCGATCAGCCGATTCAGGACCCCCCCACCTGTAGATGGAGATGTCTTCAGCAGGAGGACAGATGAAATGTGGGGTGGGAGGGTGGGGTCGACTAACTCCCATTTTTTTTTCTACAAAAAGCTAAACAAAAAAAAAGCTTACCTGGAAATATAACCCTGTGGTCGTGGAAACAGAGGGTCTAGCAGATACGTTTTTGTAGAAGTTTTGGCAGAGTGCGACAGGGTTTGGGTGGAGAGACTTGAATTGAATTAGAAGAGCGAGACAACAACTATTTCTGAAATCTGATGGTGTGGATGTGATTCTGATCGACGGACGCAACAACGTGACGAGGAGCCACGTTTACGCTGTCACAGCTCAGGTCATTCATGATAAAACAAATCCAAAACTTAAGAAATGCTCAAGTCATGAATGAAACAAAAGGTTGTTGTCTATAAATCATGCTGTATGTCGCCATTTCAGAATAAAAAAACTTTCAAAACAAGAAAATTACAAGCCCCTTTATCCCAGTGTGAATGTCTGTAATTTTAAGTTTATTGGGGTCTATAGGTAAATAGAATTCCATGCAAATAGAACATAAAACTATATCTGCAAATGGATGTACGTCAGTCCTGATCACATCTACAGCCTGTCCGTTCATGAGAGTGGACATTTGTCACTGTTCTCCTTTTTTTTTGCTGAGGGTCTACACAGAGAGGAAATGTGCTGGGAAAAGTACCCATTTGCCTGTTTGCTGTTGAACAACCTCTTCGGGGTTATGAACCTGTTCTGACAGATATGTATGTTTATGCCACGCAATTTGAAACAGAAATGCAATTTCCTTTTTTTAGCGTGTGTATTTTACGCGTTGCTGTGGTCATTGGAAGTACTCAACAGCCTTAGCACGTGTGCAAGTCCCATTTTGACACGATTTATTGGTAAATTTTAAAATGTTAGTCAATTTCTCAAGATTTGTCAATTTTTGCTAAGTACTTTGGAGTAAAAAAAATACATAACATTTTCTGAGTGTGACTGAATGTGATTATAGTATAGGCCCTATATATATATATATTTTTTTTTTTTTTGGTAGGTAATTAATTACTAGTTTTTCATTGGTGTAATCATATTGCTAACATTTACACATATTTATTTTCTCTGGATTGGTATAAAACACTATTATTATTATTATTATTATTATTATTATTATTATTATTAATATCTTTAAACGATTTCTTAACATTTATAAATCACATGGGCACGTTTAATTCGGTTAACGAAAGTCCGTGACGAAAGGTAGTTCCACTCCTAACCAAACTCTGAGCCGAGCAGTGACTGAAGGCACGGAGAATCTGCTGTTATCGTAAGCACCCATAAAAACGCACACTCATTTTTTAGGAGCGGCTCACTTGACCACAAAAAAAAAGAATAGAGGCTAGCTTGACCGCAGTCTTAAAAGTTATATTCAGGTGAGTGGAAAAAAATGCGAAAAATAGCACTGTCTTAAGCTTCAGGAGACAGACGTCTGTCAGACTGGTTCAAACCTGATGGAAACAGCTGCTGTCGTTCCGTTTCGAGGTTTTATTCAGTAGGGCGGAAAGTGACGTTGGCTGAAATCCCTCTATAGACACGCAAGCCACAAGAACACATTAGGCAGTTACTGTTTCTGATTTTCTATTTCTTACATTTGGTTTGAAAACGATTTGTTTGCTAGACATCAATAATCTTGTGAAGTCTTCTGAGGTGACTGTTGTGATGTTAGGCTCTACCAAATAAACTGATTTGATAAAACAGCTGATGCGTGTTCCTAACTATAGTATATGTATGTATGTATACTGCGACTGTTCATTAACCCTATTCTTTGTTTGAAGAAGCATCTGTAGACCGGTGAACGCTGCATATACTTGTTACTGGAGCATACCCTGAGAATTCAACCCTGCATAGTTTACCTCCTGACTGGTCTATAAATTAACTTTTACAATGAATAAAACATCTCCTCTTCATGTAGGGGGATTTTTAACTACGGAGACAAGCGTCAAAGCACAGAGAGAGAAAATTAATGGCTGCCGTTGCTAACAATACATCTCCTCCATAACAAAGTGCTGCACAGAGTGGGCCGTTATTACCGGAGCCAGCTGAATGCATTGCTTTAGCCCCACGCCCCAGTCAGCACACTTTATCACAGCGCGCTAACGAGAGCTAACCTCCGCTCCACTCGGATCCACAACCACATGCATTTTTTATCAGGCGCATTACTCAGGGCTTGTTGATATTTCCTATTCATTTCATTTGGGAATATTTGCATCAGATAACCAGAGGCCCGCTGTAGGGCTCACCCAGGCGCGCTGCTCCAAATTACAGGGCTGTCCGAGGATCGCGGAGAGGCGGAGGAGTGCCATGCAAATGGACACAGCCAAAGGTCAGGAGACTCATCCGGAGTCCACGCTCCCACCGGAATACTACGGAGAACTGGGAAAGTTTGACACATGTTGGTGAAATTTGAGAAGTTTTTTTTTTAAATTATCTTTCGATTCCATGTTGTCAGTCTTTGTCACTTAGATTATTGCAAGTAATTTCAAATGCGCTGTTAGTAAAGCTGGTCACACACTACATGACTTTTTGACCATTTTTCCATGTCATTTCAACACAGTATCACATAAAGCGTATATTGTATCATAGCGTAAGATAATGACGATGTCACGTCTTTTTTTCGTTTATATGTTAAGGTTAAGGTTAAGGTACACTTTATTGTCCCCGTAGGGAAATTTGTCCTCTGCATTTGACCCATCCTTCAATGCCTCTGCAGCATCTCCTCAGGAGCAGTGATCGCCACAGTGCAGCGCTCGGGGACCCATCTCCAGGTGTTGTTGCTAGGCTTGGTCAGGACTACCGTAGCTGGAGGATATTACCCTAACATGCATGTTATTGGTTGGTGGGGGAAACCGGAGTGCCCGGAGAAAACCCACCCAGACACGGGGAGGAACATGCAAACTCCACACAGAAAGGCCCGGCCCGAGCGGGAATCGAACCCGCGACCTTCTTGCTGTGAGGCAAGAGCGCTAACCACTCAGCCACCGTGCCGCCTAACACAATATATATATACCCTTTGCATGTGTGGTCAGGCTCTTCGAGGGAACAGCCAATTCTCCAGGATGGAGGCAAAAGCGCTGTCTGTGTGCATTACAACTGTGGAAATTTTGCCAAAAACCTGCCTGTTTCTAAGACTTTTATTGATTTCAATTGTGTAATAGCTGTATCTTGTGTGACACGCTGCACTAAAAGGCAGCGTGTCTTTTAGCCTAAACCTGTAGCTTTTTTATTTACATTTTGATGAAGATAAAAGATGCCAGAGGGTGGCAGCAATAAATCGAAAGAACTAGAATCTCTCTAAGTCATTACAGGTTTGATGAACACTTTGAACAAGGTAAATCAATGCTAATGAGAAAAAAATATTATGACAAAAAAAGAGGCACTGAATATCTGAAATAACCTGCATCATGCGTGGCTAACACTCCTCACATGATATACAGCCAAACTACAGCCAAACTCTTGTAGCTTTAAATCTGCTTCAGTGTAAGACAAAACCCTGTTTACCACAGAATGGTGCAGATCATGAGGAGTAAAGTCAGGCAAACTTGTACATTTTATTAAATCACAAAAATAGCAGGAGGAAGAGGCTCTGGATCAGCTGCATTCATTAGCTTTTCCAAATATCTTGCTGTGATGGCCTACTTCCACAGACAAATGAACTGGACGCTTCCTGTAATGCTGCATACATGCACTTCTACCCTCCATCATGGTGCACACACACGATCATGTGACCAATATGAAAAAGTGTAATTTAAACACGATATTTTCATTGTGCAAAATATAGGGTTGTTCCTATACCAATACCAGTACCCGGCTGATACTGCGCTATTTTAAGGTATTGATAACAATGAGTACATAAGAAAAGTTTCTGATTCAATACATCACTGTATATATATATACTATATATATTTTTAAACACTTTTTTATTAAAAATATGCAACAACCATGTACATACATAATCAATCAACATGCGTGAAACTTTAGAACACAATTTGTCTAATTTTTCCATACAGTTCAAGTAAAAAAAAACAGACAGTCATAGACTTGCACTGTTTATAGTGGCAAACATTACTAGACCAGCCACAATGCTCCACCACAGGGCTCCAGATATCATTAAATTCGTCCAATTTTAAGCGTAACAATTGAATTATTCTCACCGTCACAAATATTTTCCTTAGCCCTTCTCGCCATTGATCTTGTGTGTGAGGAAGGGCTTTCAACAATGATTTAGTTATCGTTTTTTCGCCACCAATACCAATTTGAATGAAGTAGATCTTCCTCTTTTTAAATCTTTGGTTCATAAGGACCTCCAGAATGCATTCTGTTTGGTTCAATGACAAATCATGTCCCATATTTGTTTCTATTTCAGTTTAGACATTTTTCCATTATGAATTTAGAAAAGGGCAATGATCTCCAACCATATTACAATTCCTCCAACACAAGTTAGATTTGTTTTTATTGTAGCTAAACGTTACAGAGGGTGTTCTGAAGAATCTTGTCTCGACTTTCCAGTTGAATTCCACATTGGACTTCTGGTCATCTTATGTGTTTTTTACTTGCAATCACCCACTCTTGGTTTTCAATAGTAATATTTATTTTTGATTTCTATTTTTGTTTTATGTCCTGAGATTTGTCCACGCTGTATTAAAACAAGGCAAAAAAAAAGCCTTCTTGCACCTCCAGCTGTTGCAAATGACCAAAGAACCCAAGACTACGCACTCCAAACTCCTGCATTGCCCGCTTCATGTTGCTTGCATTGTTGCGCAGTATTACATGAACAATCTCTTTTTTAATGATCCTTTTGTCCATCATGTTAAGTGTCCCAGCCATAGACACGGGCGGCTGTCTGCGAGCCGCGGAATTCACTTGCTCTTAACTTTAACTTTTTCTTGATTGAGAAAAGTTGAAGGTGCCATACTGATCCAATGTGCTGTCAAACTGAGTAATGACAAAGATGTGACCTCACTGCTCCAAATGTCGGTGGTGAAGCTGATGCTCTTGGCTTTTTCCAACTTGGTAGAACTGTGGTTCGCAAAACACTGATATAGGGAAGCGCAGTTTCAGATATAAATTTTCTACCAGGCAGGCAGTAACCTTTCTCTAAATATTCTATTAAACAGAGAAATCCCACATTCTCAACCACTGACAGAGGCTGGTCGTCCAAAACAATGAATTCAGCAATTCTACTGTTGATCCCGGTCACTCGTGGGGAATCAATTAAAAACTTTGCTCTTGCCTTAAAGGAAGATTGTAAAGTTTGTTGCTTCTGTTGTTGCTCTCTGCTGTTGCTGGTAAGATAAGATTAGAGTAAGGATTTCGTAAATAACACAACATTACAACCACCATACTGTAGAAATGAACTGGGGCTGCAATGCGTGCCATATATACGCAAAAAAGTTGAGTTGGTATTTTTCAGTCGCACTTAGTCACACCTAGTCAAGATTAATTGAATCTGGTCGTAGCTGTGTCGCTCGTGTAGTGTGGAGGTGTTAGTGACTTGTTTAACCAAGTCACAAGTGTTTGCTTATGGCAAAAAATAAAAATGAATTTTGACAAAACAAAACCTGTTTTAGATTTCTCTCTTGCTGTAGAAATTATTAGACCAATAGATACCAAATATAAAATATGGTGTGATTTTGTCACTTTTTCATATCATGTAATATATAGGCCATAACATATACAATCAAAAAAGGAGTCAGATACACTTTAAGTTTACATTCTAACTCTGGTCTGGACTACCATAAATGTCTCGTGCATCTCATTCTACGTCAACATCATCAATCAAACCAGATAATTTTCAGATTTACTTGTACAACCTGACACACAAATCCTTAAAAATCCACAGGAGCATTTTGAGCAGCGGCAGTCGTTTGATCGATCAGTCAGCTAAACGCAGAAATACAGCCTTTTTGAAACCTTCCCGGGCTAGTTTTAAGACAAGACATCACTCATCACTTCTAATTAGCGCCGGTCCTGCTAAATTAGCTTTGCATCGGTGACGGAGGAGATGAAAGGCCGTGTGATCAGCGGTTCCCTGACAGTACGGAGGTGATACGGGCGTTTGAGTGACAGGCGAGCTTCAGCCCTTCACCGCGGGCTGGAGCTGCGCGGTGAACCCGGCTAACTGACAGACAGCCACGTGCGGTCCCGCGCCACTTATGCAGATTAACACGTCAAAAAACAAAACACAAATGAAAAAATAAAAACCGGTAAGCGGCAATAAAGCGTTTAGCCTAAGGGAACGCCATCATTAACAGATTAAACAAATGAACGTGAAACAAAGGCGCGCGGAGTCAAAGGATTCAAGGCTAAGAAGGAGAGTCATCAACGGGAAAATAAGGCGGAATTTATAATTGCGGTGATATTTTTACCTGAGGGAGATCAAATAAACTACACTGGAAAATATGATTGTATTATTTAGAACAAGTTAAAAATGCTTAAACAAGTCAGGATTTAAATGAAATAAGTGAAAAAACTGCCACTGGAACAAGTACATTAGTCTTATTTAATATTCTGGAAAAGGACTTTTTTGACTTAGTCTTTTATCGATTGAGAAAAGATGAAAAGGTTGATTTTCAGAAATGTTCGAGAACTACTCTATATGTGTGTGTATAATCTCATATCTAGTGTTTTTGTCTTAAGACACTGCTCATGCCAGTTCAGTTTAAGTCCTTGTATAGGCATGGTTTAGTCCAGTTTTAGTCGTTGTTGAGTCCAGTTTTAGTCCTTGTATATGCATGGTTTAGTCCAGTTTTAGTCGTTGTTGAGTCCAGTTTTAGTCCTTGTATAGGCCTGGTTTAGTCCAGTTTTAGTCGTTGTTGAGTCCAGTTTTAGTCCTTGTATAGGCCTGGTTTAGTCCAGTTTTAATCCTGGTCTAGTCCTGGCTGGTTGAGTCCAGTTTTAACCCTGGTCTAGACCTGGTTAATTCCAGTTTTTGTTCTGGTCTAATCCAGGTTTAAATCTGTTTTAAAACTGATCTAATCCCGGTTTCGTCCTGGTCTAGTTTTGTTTTAAATCAGTTTTAGAATTTACCTGGTTTAGTCTCGTTTTAATCCTGGTCTAGTCCTAGGTTGCGGGTTCGGTTCCCTCTCAGGCCTGGGCCTCTGTGTGGAGTTTGCATGTTCCTCCCCGTGTCTGAGTGGTTTCCTCCCTCCACTAACATGCAGGTTAGGAAACACTTTCTGGTAGTCGAAGTTGAGGCGCCTCTGCTAAGCTTACTGCCACAGAGGGACGACAGGAGTAGATTGTCGTTGTGTCCTTGGGCATTAACTCACATTTTTAAAAATGAATATGAATGAATATCTCGATAATTTTTTGGCGATTCTCGATAACGATATTTGGACGACATTCTGTCAGTTCAACATAAACGTGTTCAAACCTGTGTTCAAATGCGTTACGCTGGAAAAAAGTGACAACCTTAAATACTCTAATCAGTTTAAAATTGCTTTGACAGACATGATTTGACCATGTTTGACTGTCTTAAATAAAATAGAACAAGTAAATGTAGTTATGATCTCAAAAACAAAAGAATTCTTTTCATAATTTATAACTTGAGTGAATTTTTCTTTAAGTAAAGTGAGACAAAATCTACGTCAAAACATAAAATGCTACTATTTCTAGGCACACATAGTATAGTTTTCAAATTAATCACAAAACTGCAGCAATCTCCCATTATAAACCAATTTTCCTGTATTTTAAAGCTCTTTGAATTGCTTAATGTACAAATTCTGATCATTTATTTTGTTTTCTTGTAAATGAGCTCTTTTGTAGCATGTTTTTACTGAACGATATACTCAATGTTCAATTTTTGCATATCTTCAAAATAATATTCATGATATTATCTAAAATCTGATATATTGCCCAGCTCTACTCACATTGCCTGCGTCTGCGTACACTGGGTGAGTGGATGCTAGATTGTAAAGCGCTTTGAGTGGCTGGAAAGGTAGAAAAAGCGCTATATAAATAGACCATTTACTTACTAGTTTAGTTCAGTTTTAGTCCTCGTTTAGTCTAGTTTCAGTCTTGGTTTAGCCCTGGCTTTTTGAGTCCAATTTTAGTCCCGATCTAATCCTGGTTTAGTTCAGTTTTAGTTTTAGGTCAATTGTAGTACTGGTTTAGTCCTGTTTTTCTTCCAGTTTTAGTCCTGGTATAGTCCAGTTTTTCCTGGTTCAGTCATGGCCTAGTCCAGTTTTAGTACTTGTCTAGACTTGGTTTGGACCAGTTTTAGTCCTTGTCTAGACTTGGTTTGGTCCTGTTTTAGTCCTGGTCTATACGGCATTTGGTCCTGGTCTAGTCCTGGTTTAGTTCTGTTTTAGTCCTGGTCCACCCTTTATTTGGTCCTGATTTGGTCCTTGTCTAGACTTGGTTTGGACCCATTTTAGTCCTGGTCTAGACTTGACTTGGACCCATTTTAGTCCAGGTCCAGACTTGATTTGGTCCCATTTCAGTCTCTGGTTTAGTCCAGTTTTTTATCTTGTTTTAGTTCTGGTCCAGTCCTGTTTTAGTCCGGGTCTAGTCCAGTTTTAGTTCTTGTCTAGACTTGGCTTGGTCCCGTTTTAGTCCTAGTCTATACTTTATTTGGTCCTATTTGGTCTTTGTCTAGTCTTAGTTTGGTCCAGGTCTAGACTTGATTTAGTCCCATTTTACTCCTGGTCAAGTCCAGTTTTAGTTCTTGTCTAGACTTGACTCCGACCCGTTTTAGTCCTGTTCTAGACTTGACTTGGACCTGTTTTAGTCCTGATCTAGTCCAGTTTAGTCCAAGATAATAAGACACTGTGTGTTTTTGCAGTGTAACCAGGAGGACATTATGCACGAGAGAAATGTGAAGAATTCAAACCAAAAAACGAGATCACACGAATGCCATCAATTCCCAAGACGACCACAGGATTCCAGGGGTAAGAGCCAGCTGGGAATACGGGAGGTCGGAGCGGGAATCAAGCCGGGATAATAACAGGAAACGGAGAAAAAAAAAAGGGAGACCTGCGTGGGATGTTTTTTTGACACTAAAAAGAAAAACGCGGCGTTCTTTTGAAATCCAAATGAGTTGACTCCGGGTCCGCAGTGCAAAGCCGCAGCACTGCCCATCAAATGATCCGGCTCACTTTGAAGCGCAAACACGTGGGCTTTTTTTTTTTTTTTGCACAAAACAATTCTCACCTCAGACTCAACTTTTTGGGTGTTGTTGGCTACGAGGAAAAGCTGCGGTCGGGAGGGTGTTTTGGTGAAATTTTGTCGAGGATTTTGTAATATTTATGGAGTGTTTTTGTGGACTGCTTGAAAGGAATGGTTGGGTTGTACAGGCATGTTCGTGTTTAAGTGTTTGTGCTGTAGGACTGTGCAATAGAGCTTTGCATTGTGTTACGTGGCGGCCATCTTGCTCGGCAAAACAGAACACTGCAAAATTAGCTGCCCTATACTTTTTTTTTCCCCACTTACTGTATTATTCCAGTCTCTTTTCCCACGCACGTCTGACTAAAATCTGTACAAATTCCTTTGGAGCACAAATGACTGGAGTCTTTGTGAAGCTGAAACCAGGGCTGCAACAAGTTAATTGATTAATCACAAATCGATTCTTGAATTAATTGTCAGCTAATTTAGTAACTGAATAATTGTTAACTGGTCTTTATAGGTTCCCAAACATGCATAAAGTGAATATCTTAAAAATGTCAGTGTTACTAGTAAATCTAAATTTGATTTTGATTTAAGTACAAAAGTCGTAAAGTCGAATGATTCTGAAAAATGTACAAATGAAATTTGCCAATAGAGGTAGACATACGTGTAATTATTTCATAGAATTTTTTTTATATATATATATATATATATATATATATATATATATATATATATATATATATATATATATATATATATATAATTGTTCCATTGACAAATCTTTTTCAAAGTAGTAAAAATCTTAATTCAGTCAGTTACAAACTCATGGTCTAAATAAATTTTAGGCTTTGTCTGCATTGAAATGTGTAAAAAATCTTGGAGTCACAGGATTTTTGCATTGCACAAATGTTCTATTCAATTTTTTTGAAATTTTTAGGAATTTTGTATTTATTTATAAGTTTAGAGTAGAAACTGAATCTGATTGTATGTCAGGGACATCAAAACAATAAGTGGTTTTAAACTTTTTTTTTTTCTTAATGGAAAAACCTGCTATGTTTATGTTTAGCTTTTAAAGTTGAGATTCTGACTTGTGTATTGGCATCATTCATTTTTGTTTGCTTATACTGGCTAGCTGATTTCTTCATGCGGCTGCTATAAGAGCTAGCCAGAAATGACGTCATACAATTGCAGCAAAAAAAATCCCAATCAAAGCACAATTTTGGGCCGTTTTGGAGCTATTTTAAGCTTCCTGAGAGGTTGCGTTGCCTTAATATGACCTTTAAAACAATCGTTAACATCTCAAAAACTAAAGCAGCACAAAAAAAAAACCTTTTGTAGCACAAAACAGCACAAACAAAGCATAAACAATTGGCATAGTTTTTGTGGAAATGTGTGTATGATGGGGAGCCTCCAGGCTTGGGCATGGCTCGGTTGTACTAGTGTGATGCGCCCTTTTGGTTTTTCACACAGACACAATCCAAACAAACGCAGAGTGAGCATGCACGTGACACATAGCCTAACGAAAAAGGCAAAACATAAGTTGTGCGCGAGTAGTTGTCAAACTCTGATGGAGAACAGATGTTTTCTAATCTCACCTCACAGATTAAACTCAAAGTCTGTTTCCCGCTACAGTCCAGACTTCGTACTGAGGTCACTGAAACTCTTCCATCTTTGTATTCCTCAGTCTAAATGGAAGCTGTTCTCTCTGTCCTGTGTCATTTTCGGGTTTTCCAAACAATTTTTCAGCACACTGATTCGCTGGTTCGTTAGAAGAACAGCTGCATATGCGGCAACTGGCAACGCTTTGCAATCAAGTCCTTAAGACCTTGCCTCCACGACCTGCTCTGACCCCCGACAACCCCAAGCAAAACAAGAAAACTGAAATTAAATTTGCAAAGCATATGGAAAAACCTTCAATATTGGGATTGTAACTGTGTTTTGCTAAAATTTATCAGCCCACCTGACATAGGCATTTTAGGTCTGCGGTCTATGAATCACCTTGAGTCGCCTTATCATTCTAAACCAACAGATTTTCATATCTCCTCCTTGTTTGCTGTTCATATCCCACCTAACCTCAGCATGAACCTCCTCTAAGTGTGGACTAAACTCAGCTGTAAGCCCGTTGCTGTTCCTAAATTGGCCTAAAAGTGCCCCTGGCTGCCTGACTTCCCTCCACGCGCCTCGGACACTGGAATCCCCTGACCTCCACGCCAAGCCTCGGCCCCGTCTTCCACTATTGATTTTTTCTAACTATGTGTTTACTCGTCTTTCCCAGCTGCTTGGAGAGCGCGGTTTGGCCTCGGGGCGACCGGCGGGGCTCAGCCTGTTCCGCTCTTTGATCATCGTTCAGTCACAGGATTAACATATGCACACTATCGTCCTGCTTTTGTCGCAGAGCAAGAGAATAAATGTGTAGCTCATCTCCAGAGCTGTGATGTGGGACGTGCTCTGTTTTACACCGAGTGGATCTGTGTGATGGTCTGCTGATTAAAACAAGATGGCCGACCCATTGTGGACAGCTCATTCTCAGTCTAACGTTTTGGATTCTGAACTAATTGGTTTCATTAACAGCCCATTACAGAAGGTAAGTGGAAGTGAGATGGTTTAGGGGCTGTACTCAGTGTACTGGTATCGCAACATATCGTGACAAACTTTTTGGCAATAGTCATATCGATACAGGAAGGTGTATTGGAAAACTTTAAACATGAAGTCTATATATATATATATATAATTTTTTTTTTTTTTTATCAGTAGCTTTGATTTTGTGTATTATAAGGATTATATTACTAAGTTTTACTATTCATAATGTGCTCTGAAAATAATACTGGGGAAAACAAAATTTCAATGCATTTCCTTATACTATACCCTAACCCTTATACACATCACAATGAGAACATTGTATTGGTAAACACATGTATGACGATACCTACCGTGAGACTCTTGACAAAACCCAGACCTATGGCCCCCACTGAGCACTAATGACATATTTAAGTTGAGGTAGCTAACTTTTTTAGTTGCAAATTAGTAAACTTTGTTTTTCCACTATTGAAATGAAAGTGCACTTCCTGTAGAAGGTAGCTAACATGTTAGCTTGTTGTCAGTCCTGAGGGGCGATATAAATTAGATATAAAGTATAATATAAACCCAGTGACTGAATTTTACAGGACCTAAGTTTTAAACAAGGTACAGCAATTCTAAGCACTGACTGTGATCATTACAACATTTGAAGTTTGATGTAACAAAGAAAAAGGACAAGAAAAGGAACGAGGTGACTAGATAACCACTCACAGGGACGTATGGACAGGATTCAGTTGCCTAAAAATACAGAAAACCAACTTTTATTAAATCGCCTCAAATTCCTAAGAGATGATGATAGAGAAGATTTCTAAAGAAGTCATCTAGACATCAAATCATACTTCTACTGTGGCTTAGATATTTACAGATATACAGTAGCTTAGCTTACATGTCACTTTTTCTAATAAATGACTAGTCAGACATTTTTTATTACATATTGACATCTTTTTTAACACATTTTGAATCAAATATGTTCAAATATGATAAAACGCTGGGTTGGAGAATATTTTATAAAAAATATTGATAAAAATTAATAGTTTAAAAACACAGGGTTTTTCTTCTAAAATAAAAATCTAATTTAAAGCACATAGGCTAACTTAAAGCATGTAAATCAAGTTGAAGATTACAATTACAGGAAGTAGTGCTAAAACAGAACCACAAACTCAAAAAAAAATAGTCAGATTAGCACTTTTGCAATCATCAAATCATTCATTCTTTTGCTGCCGTTTTTTCCTATTTAGGGCATTTTTACGTGTTTTAGAGATTATCAAACTGCGATCAAATTTGTAAGTGAAATCTTTCGCTTAAGGACACAACAACAACAACAACAGCAGCAGCAGTAGTTTGTCCGAGCTGAGTCACGGAGAGCAGATGTATAAGAACAAACCTTCCACGAGCTGAACGAGAACAGAAACGACCCACTGCTGGTAATGCGACTTTAAGCAACACTAATGTGCTCTTTACAAGTAGGACACGAGGAAGAGTGAGTGTGTGCTCGGTGCAGCTGGCTCCTCTGCTCCCTGTTGACTTTATTTATTGCCACCTAATTATACCTGTATGTGAGCGGCGCACAGCTATTGGCCTAAATGTTCCAAGCTCTCCTGGCCTGGCTCAGTCGGCTGGAGTTATGTCTGATGATGTAGAGCAGTTGGGAGCAAATATTTTTTACCCCCCGAGAGCCATGTTTGAAGTGACGAAAAGGTTGGATCGAAATGGTTTAACAAATTCTCCATATTGCTAGCACATATCTGAAAAGCATAGGCTACTTCATGTATTAACCTTTCGGCGAGCCCTTCCCCAAAACACCTTTTGTCCAATCAAACATCGTAGCAAACGTTATTATGTAAATAGGGACCGTCGAATCTTGAGCTCCAAGCAAGAGGGTTAAGCGATGCGCCTACGGTTTATGTAAATCGGACAGTAGATACACCGAAATAAATATTGACCGGTAGAGTTGTGTTTCCATTTCTAAAACCGAAAACACCTGGAGCAGTGCCTACAATGGATTAAACAGCTAAATGTATCAAACATATGTCTGCTCAAAGGTAAGACTAATTACTATCTTGCAATCGACTTACTGTGTTGTTAGATCTAGAGGCAAGAACACAAACAAGACTGAAGTTATACCATGACGAGGATAAAATTGCCAGAAGTTATGCCCTAGGCTGCTAAGTTTAGTGAGCCTCTTAGCTTTAACCAACACGGGTAGGTTTAGCTAACTAAGATACCCTTGTAAATTAACAATATACAATAGACCTGAACACACAAAAGCGAACTTACCCAGCAGTGCAAGAGCATGACAAGTCTGTGCTTGTTGCATTTGAGGTCATGGGGTTGATTTAGATTGAGATCAGCATTAGCCTCCATAGGAGTTATGTCCACTTCGTTGCGTATTTTAATGCTTTGAATAAATCTCTCCGCTGCATAGTGCAACGCCTTTGCCTCGATCTAGAGGATAAAAAACGCTACAAAAAGGCCATTAACATGAACCTGTGTATTTCTTTTTGTCATAGAAATCTATGACACTTATCGCATTTGACGGGCGTAGTAACACTAGCTTGGCGAAAGGTCAATTTGTGCATTTATTTTAAGAACACAAGTACAGTCGCATGTTACAGCTAAGTCAATCAAAAAAGGAACATAAACAAAAACACTTCTCAAAGACGTGAGGGGGCCCTGTTTAAAACATGCTGATGGCGGGATCTGACCCATGGGTCGCAGTTTATCCAGGGTCCTATACTAGGAAGATGGATTTGGAGTTTAGCAAGCTAAGTTCTGGGTTAAATCTGGTCTAGCAGTACTTACAAGGCTAGCTCACTGTCTATCTAGGCAGATCTCTAAAGCAACTTGTAGCAAACTCATAACCTGCTTCTGACCAGGATAATGTTGGTTTCCTTCCTCTGGGAGAGCATCAGACACCAGACCCAAAAAATGACTTAAAAAAAGGATCTAAGGATAAGATGAATTACTGTCTCAAAGAGAAAAAACATCTCTCCCAGGTACAGTTTGCTACACACTTTTATGCTTGAAATTTCATTAAAACATTAACACATTCAGAATTGTTTCGTAAGTTGCTTTTCACTGGGAAAATACAGAAAACAAGACAAACAGGTAATTTTAACTCATTATCACCAATTACAGGATACAAGGACTACATTTACGTTTAGCTACAATAAGCGGTCTTTGAACTTAGGTGTTGGTCATTGAAAGAAAACACCTATTTCACCTATCACACCTAAACACATAAAACACCTATATCAATTTTACCATAATAAAGTTATTAAAACAGAATCAATACCACAATAAGTTCTTGAATAAATTAAAAAGGTGAGTCACTGACCAATCAGAGATGAGGCCTTTATGAAGAGAGCGAAAGGAGAGCGAGAAGAGATATATTCTTTTAGCATTTTTCAATGCGATGTGCACAGATGAGATGAGATCTTACACGTAACAGTGACTGGACTGATTAATAACAGTATCAAGAAATGCAGTACTGAATGACTTAGGCTCAAAAAAAGACACTTGTCTGACCTAAAGACACAGCTCATTCAGACTGTACTTCTCAAACTTTTTTTTGCCACGCCCCCCTTGGGATGGAAAAAAATCCATGCCCCACCCCATAATACCTTGTTAAATAAGTCTGCAAAAGTACAAAAAATGTCTGTCTGATATTTTGGCTTAGATCATTTTAGCAGATGGAGAGCCGCTCTCCAACTTTGACTTTGAATAAAACAAAACAGCGCTGTATAAAATAAAACAAAAATCACATGTATTTCTCGATCATGTGAACTCCTATGGTTCCTAGCGTTCACACTTTTCCCCCCTCTGCAGGTGAATCTGTGAAACTGCATCATGTATTTGATCGTAGACAGTCAGCAGGTGCATCAGAGAGCCTGACATCAACATTTAAAATAAAACTCCAATGACACAGACTTGCGTCATTGGCAGGGAAAGAGTTAATATGTGATTCTGATACTTTTCACAACCCTAATGTAGAGCATGTGGTCTTTTGCAAAGCTCCAAAAATAGCCAATCTATCCGGCTGATTTGCTCCATCACAAGTCCGGCCTTATTAAAAACACATCTCACCTCCCTCCCTCCTCAGACCAGCACACAATCATCCCTCCTCTGACCCGGGCCTGTCTGCTCCACACTGATGAGCACATATCAAACACGAGGGCACCTGTCCGACCCGCCTGCCTGGTGTTTGAGCTGGATTGGTAAATATCGATCAGCACGCTCTCTCGCAGGCTCCGGCGCTCCTCCAGGGCCGAGGTGAGGCCGGGGGCTTGTTCCGGGACCACCTGTCAGGAGCAGACACACAGGTTCAGATGTCTCCTCACATTTGGAAGGAGCAGGCAGGTACAGGGGCTATACACGCAGAGCAGATTACATAGCCGCTGAAAGGATGTGTGTTTTGTAAATCGGTGAATCCACGTCAGGAGCAACATTTATTCTTTATAAACTCAGACAGCAGGCAACGTTCAAAGGCTTTCAAAGGTTTTCTTCTAAGCTTTTTACTGTAACTCTAATAATACTCTAATATTACCCTGTTTTTTCTAGTTTTGACTTAGTTAGGTGTGATTGTCCATGTGGTAAATTGATCATAGTTTGACAGTTAAGTTACAAATTATGAAAAAAATTGACAAATAAAACTTAATTTTACAGGAAGTAATTTAAGTTCTAAAACACAATCTCTCCATGTAAATCATCTAAAAGCACCAACATGCAAAGATAATTTACTCAAAATTGAGTTTCCTGGTAGTTTAAACACGCATTTCGTTAAATAAAGTGTTAGAAGCTGGACTGACTAATTTCAGCTGTATTCAAGCCGCTGTCAGAGCGATGACTCCGCCGCTCCCCACACATGCGCACAAATAGGCTTAGCTTTGTTTTTCTTCTAAAGAGCCTCAGCTATATTACAGGCCATCAGGTTAGGCATGGGACGATATTAAAATTTGCACTCACGATTATTGTGACCAAAATAATTGCGATATCACGATAATTTACTAAACGTAAAAGTGCACGGATTCAAAATCACTGAAATATTTATTAGTGCACAATGTCTGTGTTTGAATAAATACTTATTGTATTTTTGTCTAAGTACATTCAATATTGATTCAAAGTGAACAAATGCTTACAATGTTTAGCAAAAATCTACTAACTTTAACACATGAACCTATTCTTTGTTCAACCATAATACAGCTTTTACTGGGTTCACAGCATTCAGATTTTAGAGGCTTGTGAAGCCACGGGCGAGCACCTGCTGCTATAACTGCAATTATCGTCACGTACAATTATCACAATTATGAAAAAACATCACGATTACTTAATTGCGGCCTTTATTTATTGCTATTAACGATAATATCATATATCGTCCCATCCCTACACCAGGTATCTCTAATGTTTCTTTATTATATAACCTGTATTAGCAGATGTTTAGCTCATGTGAAATCAGCCTGCCTGGATCTTTTTTTTTTTTTTTAATGACGTCATCGACTAGTCGCTCTCGACTAATCGACTACTAAAATCATCGTGCAACCCTTAGTAGATACCGTAGACATTATATTAGTCTAAGTGCAATCGGCAGCTCTGCTCAGCTGCTACGACACAAACTGCGTAATGCCATATTGCTCTGGTATAAATGTGATGATGCTATCACTTGAACACAATGACAGAAGTTGCACTTTTAAAAATAAAAGAAGCTAAAACAAGCGATTTCAGCAAAGTCATGAGCAAAATGGACTGATTTGTGTTTAATAAAGACTTATAATCCTCATCAAGATAGTCAAATTGGCCAATTAAAAAGAAAATAATAATTAGCACATAGATTTAATCGTGCTGAATCTTTTAACACAAGAACTTGTTCTGCCTTAAAGGTTGTATGGAGGATTTTTCAAATCCAACAGCTGTTTGCTGTTTTTCAAATGATGCACATGTGTTTCTCCTCCCAGGGCCACGCCCTTCACTGCAACTGGGCCAATGAGTTACTTAGGAACACTGAGGGTTTGCTTGACAAGTTAACAGGCCAGTAGATAACGAGGTACCTCGTTATCTATTGGTCAACGTTTTTCTGGATTTATCATGTCCACAGTTTATATATTTTAATAATTATTTTTTTGTTTAGCATAAGTAAAAGGCTGTTACAAATCTATGCAACTGTTTTTGACCAAGACTGACAACAAACAATTTTTGAAAATCCTCCATACAACCTTTAAAGCTGAGGTACTTTACATTTTGTGTGTAATTAAACTTTATCTTTTCCACCAAAGACTACTTTGCAAAAGTAGCATTTTGTGACAATAATCAGACTGATGTGCACTGTCTGAAACCAATACTAAATAATCGAGCTGAAAGCAGCATTCTGATTGGCTGTGCTTGGGCGGTCCACCTCTGTTTCACTTTGCTGTTTTAAAAAAGCAAGATTGAAGCAAAAACTAGGTATTAGTAACAACTACAGGTGTTTTCGTACCATGAACTATTCCAAACATTCCTCAAGCCAAAGTTTAGTCAGAGGAACTACCCTGTCGCAATGTCTGTGTTCACACAGCAACAGTTCCTGAAAGTGGGTCTAACCGGCTTTAACATTAGCATTTGTTTTGTCTGGAATATTTAATCTACGCAAGGAAACATTTAGTTTGACTGATTAGTTCCAGTCTCCATTTTAGTACCTAAAATGGCAAATGGAACAAAAAAAAAAAGTACTAGGAACTGAAAAAAAAATACTACAGTGGGAAAGGGTCCCTATGTGCCAAAAAGTTAGTAAGAACTAGTTAAAAAGATCTAGATCTAATTTTGTGGAGTGAAAATCATGTACCCCAACTCTAACTAACTTGTTTTTAAGAGTGTAACTATTTTAGGAATAGAACTTTTTTTTAAATTTAGTCTCATAACATTATGCCTAATACAAATCATATTTACCTGTGTAGACTGCTTCTCAGAGAAGTATTTACAAAAACAAGCAGGTTGCCGTGTTTTTGGTTGCTACTGACGACTGACAGCGTGAGTTTGGGAGTACTGACTTTAATTACCAAAAGCCTTGCCAACACGGAACGCTTTAGGCCACCCGCCAAGTCACTGTCTGCGGGGGAAACTCGCCCGGAATCACACCAGCCAGCCGACCGACCCACTGACGCGCTTTCAGATGCACATATTCAACATCATTTTGACATGGAAATAAGGAAACAACGTCCAAATGTAAAACAGCAGCGAAGAAATTCTCAAAGACTCCCAGATAGACAGGCAGGCGAGACTGGAACAACACGGAAAATAGGTTATGTAGAAAAAAAAAGCCGAATAATGCATGTGAATCCCCCGAATTCAAATGATCTTGGATGGTTCCCAAAGCAGCGCGGGTGCTCCTTGTCTACCTTCTGTCGAGGCCTCCGCGATTGGGAAGGATCGGAATTAGGAGAGGCCCCGTTATTAATTAAGCGGGTGGGTTTGGAGCTTCCCTGACAGCAGCTCCGGAGCGGCTTCTTGGCGCTGACCTGGGCCCAGCAGGGGTGTGCGAGGGTTTGGAAGGAGGGCGCACTGTAAAAGAGCGAGATCCACAGCAGGAGGATGAGTCCCAGTCACTGTCAGTTTTTTTGGCGTTTTTAAGGGGGTGTGATAACTTTTACGGTGTATAGTTCTCACCTGGTTTTCTCGATTGAAATCTAAAGAGAGCGAATGACAAAACAGCGTTTTAAATGTCAGCTGTGAGTGGCAAAAATGAATGAGTGTTAGTGGAGAGTAATTCAACAGTCTCTTTGAACTAGTGTTGTCACAATACTAAAATTTCAAACTCAATACGATACTTGGAAAAAAAAAACTCGATACCGATTTCGATACTACTTTGCCAACTTAATTTTTTTTTTCCTTTGATAGAATTTTTACTTTTTAATACTTTTTTAATTCATGTTTTTCATTTTGATATTATTAAAAAATAGTATTTTAATGTATTATTTGTTTATTATTAACTTAAGTCATGAACCTTTACATTAAGACTGGGCTTTGTTCTATTATCAGACACATTTACTCTTCATGTAGTTTATAGGCTACAGTTTCATCATTTTCATCTCCAATGAGAGAAGAAGGGGGCGGGGCTTAGCGGGCGAGATGGGGAAGGGGGCGGGGCTTAGCGAATATCAATACTTGTTCAAACAGGTATCGAGTATCAATACCAGTTTTAGTATTGATTAGTATCGGGGAATCAATTTTTTTGACAACCCTACTTTGAACTATAAACACTCCCTTCCACCTTGTGATGTCATTAAGTGGTAATGAAGAACCCTGCTGTGTTTTTAAACTTTACTCAACTTCACTTCAATATTTTCAACGTTTTGTTTTCTTCAAGTATGATTTTGCCTTGTTTTGAAACTGCAGGTTAAAACAACAACAACAACAACAACAACAGGGTATTATGTTAAGGAAGTCCAATCCATAAATTGTAGGAAGGTAAATTTGGTTTGAGCCATTTTAAAAACACATTTTAAAGCCGCTGTGAGAAGTACATTTCAAAGATATTTTTTGTTTGATATGTTTTGCTTCTAATAGTGCAGTGAATGAAATATCCTGTTTAAAAATAACTTTAAGAGCATCAAAACATTTTCCCCCAAACTAATCTAATTTAGGACACTGCCAAAATATACAAGAATTGTTGGTATTAATGGCTCCAGAATTTCTCCAACATGAATTAGAAAGACTTGGTCCCATCTTGGCTGTTACTTCAGATGTTCTAAAGAAAAAATCTAGAGATAACTTTCTACTTGAATTCTCACCAAGTGTTAGAATTTGTATCCAGGAGTCTATGCATATCTCTTCCTATAAGTATAGTTGTTAACAGGTCTTTATACAGGTTCCAAACATGAGCTGTAAAAAAGTCAGATTAAACAGAATTTTTTGGTAAATTTTGTGTTTTTTGTTTTTTTTTTTTTTGTTTTTTTTTTTTGTAAAACTAGTTAGCCTGAGCCTAGTGTTTTATGATAAATCAGTTTTAATACTAAGAATTAGACTCAGTTCTTGATGAAGCCTAATTATGAAACCACACTGAGCATGAATGAGCATCGAAATGTTCTCTTTATGTTACATTTCTATAGAGGGATTTTTGGTCGACGTCTCTTTCTGCCCTACAGTTCATGCCCCATGCAGAATGATACGCTGTTCATCTAGTTGGCTGGGGAAACTTCTTTGACAAAAACAACAAAACAGGACGAGAGCAGCTGTTTGGTTCAGGTCTGAACTGGTCTGACAAACGTCTGTCTCCTGAAGCTTGAAACTGTTTTTCTTTCCATTTTTTCACCTGAATGTAACTTTTAAAGGTCGAATTTCATTCATGTTAATTTTGCAGCAAAACTTTTGTTTCTCACAGATAAACTCTTGTAGTTAGCTGACAACAGCGCTGGCTCGACTTGTTGGTACAGCTTTTGTCAATACAAGTACTTATGGATTAAACATTTTGGTTTTAAGCTAGTTTTGAAGAAACTTTTATTTTAACTCACAAGAAAATATCAGATTTTTTCATGCTAACAGTATATTTTTTATAATCAATACTTGTTCAAATAAATATCTAGTTTGACACCAGTTTTAGTGTTGATTATCAAACTTTGGATACTTTTGACAACCCTAAAGTAAACATCTCCAAGATGTCCTCAAGCGAACTTTTGCATTCTAAAAAACGAATCCGTTAATAGAAAGAATAATCGCCCAACTAATTGATTACCAAAATAATCGTTAGTTGCAGCCCTCCTCCACTGACTTATGTTCCTCTCCGCTTCCCATCTCTGTCATACACAGTGGAAATTATTGGTACTCACGGTTAATATTATACAGCTTGCTGATTATGTTTGTACCTTCGCCTTCTAGTTGTTTTACTGAAACTTTAAGACAAATCATCTGAATTCCAGTCTGCTTCAGTGATGTAAACACGTAGTTTTTGCAGTGTACAGAGGTATGGCGGGGCGGGAGAGCGAGCGTGGAGGTGGCAACGCGGGCTGGATCCATGCCGACAGCCAGGCCTGCCACGTCTGCGGAGCCCCTTTGAAGTGTCACCTTGAGGGAGCGATGCGATGGCCGCGGAGCTCGGAGGGGGAGGAGTGGCACGCTTGGCACGGGCAGACACGCCGCTTTAATATTGCATGGGCCGCCGTCCATCTCGGTGTTCGCGCGCAGGACATTCCTTCTGCTTGATTCAGTGCGATCTTTGTTTGTGTCGCCGTCGGTAACACCTGTGCGGCGGAGAAGTTTAGAAAGCGACACGAGTTTTGCACTTCAGTGTCTCTCCGTGATGTGTGAGGAAATGTTTAAGGCCAGACGCTGCAGGGGAAAAGGGAGAAAATACGTTTATAGTCGTCAAAGTGAAACGTCAGCTGTAGTTTGTGACATAAATGTAAGAGAATTGTGTTACTAGTTCAAGAAATAAGGCATTTGATGAAAAAATGCATATAATGGAATCAAAGTAGAAAACGTTTAGGTTTTTACAGAGGCGATAATGGATATCTTGTTCAGCTATTAGAGTATCACTGATTTGATTGAAAATGTGTCAAGTCAAATCAAGTTCCAAGTCAAAGAGAGACAAGTCCGAGTCAAGTGTCAAGTCAAAGACAGACAAGTCCAAGTCAAGTCCCAAGTCAAAGAGAGACAAGTCTGAGTCAAGTTCCAAGAGAAAGAGAGACAAGTCCGAGTCAAGTCCCAAGTCATAGCGAGACAAGTCTGGGTTAAGTTCCATGTCAAAGTTAGTGCCCCACAAGTCCAAACCAAGTCTCAGGTCCTTTACTTTTCAGTTTCACCTCTCTCTTTGACTTGCGACTTGACTCGGACTTGTCTCTCTTTGACTTGGGACTTGTCTTGGACTTGTCTCTCTTTGACTTGGGACTTGTCTTGGACTTGTCTCTCTTTGACTTGGGACTTGTCTTGGACTTGTCTCTCTTTGACTTGGGACTTGACCCGGACTTGTCTCTCTTTGACTTTAGACTTGTCTTGGACTTGTCTCTCTTTGACTTGGGACTTGTCTTGGACTTGTCTCTCTTTGACTTGGGACTTGACTCAGACTTGTCTCTCTTTGACTTAGGACTTGACTCGGACTTGTCTCTCTTTGACTTGGGACTTGACTCTGACTTGTCTCTCTTTGACTTGGGACTTGACTCAGACTTGTCTCTCTTTGACTTGGGACTTGACTTGGACTTGTCTCTCTTTAACTTGGGACTTGACTTGGACTTGTCTCTCTTTGACTTGGGACTTGACTCGGACTTGTCTCTCTTTGACTTGGGACTTGACTTGGACTTGTCTCTCTTTGACTTAAAACTCCACTTGGACTTGTCTCTCTTTGACTTGGGACTTGACTTGGACTTGTCTCTCTTTGACTTGGGACTTGACTTGGACTTGTTTCTCTTTGACTTTAGACTTGACTTGGACTTGTCTCTCTTTGACTTGGGACTTGACTTGAACTTGTCTCCATTCGACTTGGGACTAGACTCGGACTTGTCTCTCTTTGAACTGGGACTTGACTTGGACTTGTCTGTCTTTGACTTGAAACTCCACTCGGACTTGGGACTTGACTTAGACTTGAAGCCAAATACATGTCAAACAATGACATGACCCCTAGTGATGTCAAGTTCGTGAACGATCTAATACTTTTGAACATCTCCTCAAGGTGAACTAAGAGAATCAAGCGAATAAAATGAATGAACGAAATGAGTTTATTTTTGTTGTCAATGTTCACAAAGAAATAACTACAGCCTTATTCATCACAACCAAAAAGCAAGTTGATTTTACAAGCCCATCCTTAACATCACAACAACTTAACTGAGCTATAACTATATTCATATTATCTTTTTCTTACATTTATCAACTATAACTACAGAAATGTATCAAGTCAAAAACAAATACAACAAATACAAAAACAGGTACAGAAAGGAGACTATTTTCACTAAAATATGTGTGCACACTGAACACAAAAACCTCATCTTCTCCAGATGTCACCAAAGATGCAGTCCTCTGCGTGTCGTAACAGTTAAACAAGTGTGCACAGTGATCATCTTTTCACTCGCAGGTCGGGATCACACATGATCCGCAGTATCTTTACATGTAGACACGTCAATGTTTATGTTCTTATTAAGCTCATTTCTCCATGAATGTGAGTCTGTGCAGTCATTCATGTCTCCTCCGTCCACAGTCTCTCTGCATTTGTGTGTGTGAGGAGTGAGAGAGTGAAGGAAAGGGGAGAGAGGAAGAGAAATGCAAAATCACACTTCATTAGGATATATGTAATCTAAATAAAAAGAGAAAAAAAGCAAAAAAAGAGAGATGGATTTCAAACGACTTTGAGACGAACAAATAATGATTTGAATGTTTTTAAAGAGTTGAAAGTCCCATCTTTAATGTCCCCATCTCTGCTGCTAACTTTTTAAACATATCATGACATGACTAAAAATGCAGTTATTTGTTAAAAACTGTCAAAATTATAGGTTTTAAGTTGTTTTTTTTTTTTTTTTTTTTGTTTGTTTTTGTTTTCATTGGTGAGAAAATTTAAACAACTCCTCACACTTAACAAAGAGAAACAAGTGAATGAAATGAGTTTATTTTGGTTGTCAGTATTCACAAAGAAAAAACTATGCAAGCCTATTCATCACAAGTTACCAAATAAGGCTGTGGTTATAGTTTGTAGTTCAAGCAGGAGAAAGTTCCAAGTTTAGGCTCACAGTAACTGACGACACTCTGAGCTGCTTGTAAGTCTATTTTGGGGATTATGAGAAGTTTGTGCTCAGATGAAGCTCAGATGAGCTTGTGGATGATATTCCACTGGAATGTTTCCAGTGTTTTGTAGACCTTTGTGCTATAATATAAAATAAATCTTTCTTTCCCAGGGAGCCAGTGGAGAAAGAGTATGACGGGGGTGATCTGATCATAAGTGTTAGTTTTTGTAGGAAATCCTGCAGCTGAGTTATCAGTTGAAGTTTGTGTGGTGTAGGCAAACCGTATAGCTGTTACGATAAGCTGTCTGGAGATGAAGGTTTTTACTAGGGCACTATTTTCATAGTCATGAAAATGAAAGAAAACACCAGACTTTTGCTATATTTCTTTGAATATAGAATGAAGATTTATGGATATTTAGGGCTGAGTGATATGGCAAAAGATCATAATTTTCTTGGAGTCAGATGATGAAAGTTAAAACCAGACTTTGGGACATTCTGAATGAGTCTAAATACATGTTATGCCATAATGTGGCAAAAATACAGCCACATTAACTAGAGTAGGGTTAGCAAGACTACAAAAACAAACAAATAGACAAAAAACAAACAAAAAAAAAACACTAATCTTACTGCATAGTTTGTAAATGCATTTTTCTTGTAATGAATTTTGGAACAGACTTTTAGTTCGTCGCTTAGACCATTCCATAATCAACCCCACATCTTGAGATGCACTTTTTTTTTTATTGTTTTACGAAAGAAGAAGTTCTTAAAATTAAACTGATTCCTTAGATTATAATTTCCTTTTAATTTTAATTTTAATAAAATTTAAAACATTAATTAAAAATCTCCCATCATAAAACAAATTTTTCTGTTTTATAAAGCTCTATGAAATGCTTAATGTACAAATGCTGATACTATTTTTAAACCTGCCTTGTCTTTAAGAAAGTACAGCATCACTTATGTTATTTGTATTGTAAATGAGCTCTTTTGTGGCATGTTTTTACTGCCACATATTCAATATTAAATTTTTGCATCTTCAAACAACATTCATGATGTAATCTAAAATTTTATTTATTGTCCAGCTTCAATTCAATGGCGATTATTTAAATAATGGATCAGTTGCAATAATCAAATAACTTGTTGCAGTCCTAGAACAAACAAATGCATTAAAAAAAGAATCTCAATAAGACAATTTTATCAAAAAAGTAGAAGGATGAGCTCATCATTGGATTTTTATCACTATATTGTCCAGCCCTATTGATATATTTTTAGAAATTTAGATCAGACTCGAGAAGAACACCTACATTTCTTGCTAATTTGGATAAAGTGACTAGCTCTGAAGCTAGCAAAGATCAGCTCTTCTTTCTTAAAGTTTTCCTTAAGTCCTGGCCTTACCGTTCACAGGAGTTGTAAACGCGCTAAGCTAGCTGCACACCGTCAACCGCCTTGGCTGTGAGAAAAGTCCATAACCACTGCACTGCGGAGGTGTGTGTGTGTGCTTCTTCTGCTAACGTCGCTAATCACCCGCGCTCACTGTAGCCGCTCTTGCTAATTGCTGGTTAAGTCTTTGATGGGCTCCTCACGTGGCACCGCGCTTGAAGAAAAACGAAACCACTTCACCGGGGATTAAACTTAAACTTTTATTATTTCTGGGCAGCGCCGCGTGCTTCGTCTGACCCTCTGCCAAGCTCCTGTACTCACAGCACAATCAAACACGCCGCTAGTTTTTTTATCAACACGCTTTTTGAAGTGCGGAGAAATGTATTATGAAAAAAAAAAAAAGAAAGCCTCGCATACACACTCACCCTTTTTCCCTTCTCTTGAACAAGCGTCCCAGTTCACAAATAGCAGTTTTAGCTCCCCTGATTAGCGCTGACATGTGCCTCCTTTCATCTCTTCCACCATCTTGTTTTTTTAATCAGATTAACCCAATCGGGCATCCTTTTAATGGCCTCTTTTTTTAGGCGCGCGGAAAGAGGAGAGATAATGAAAATAATTAAACCGCTGGGACGGGCCTGGCGCTTTCCTTTTCTCATCTTCCGCGCGCCTTTTTAAGTCGAAGGATCTCGCGCTTAGCAATTCAACACACAGCCGCTCATCATCTCCGCCGTAATTGCATTAAAGTTGGCTCTCCCAGGCCCCATTTCGCACCGGGAGAGCTGTGAGGAAAAGGGAGGGTGAGAAAAAAAAAAAGGGTTGCATTTTAGCGCGTGCACGTGTCGGTTCGGCGCTAGCGCAGAAGGCCGCGCGGTCCAAAGTAGCCTCTCTCTAGGTTGATCATTTATTCATGGAGTTTTAAGCTTTTAATGAGGACAAATGAATCCGTTTTTCACAGTGTCAGTATGTAGCATGCTTACCAAAAATATTCTTGTTTAGCATTTCTTACTAGTTTTTTTTTTTTTTTAAGCTAGCCCGTGAGGGAAACGTTGAAAGGGAAGCGGACTATTTTTGAGACGTCAACGCGGTTTTGACGGCATGGTTTATTTATGATTGTAAACTATTTCTAATCTTACATTTAGAATCATGAAAGCTTCTTGATGACAGAGAGTGTTTTGCCGACAAGTGGGATTTTGTCGATGACTAGTTACATCAAATGTTAAAGAGTAGCGTTCAAGCTAATAGGAGAAGATAGCCTCTGGTTTTGGGCTAAAAACATGTTGAAATGTGTTTTTAAATGTGTTAAATGTGAAATGTCAGCCTGATCTTGTGGAAATGTGTCTTGATACTTTATGCTCAGTATGATGAGCTTTATCAGAAGAACAAAATATATGATTTAAAACGCGTATTTAGCCAAACATTTGCTTTTTTTCACCTAGATTGGCTGTTTTTATGAGATTTGTAGCTGTATTTTGTCCAGTAAATAGTATATAATACTAAACATATGTAGAGGAGAGCACAAAACTGTTACTTGGCAACTGTTTTGTAAATGTGGGCCAAAACCAATGAGTTATTATATGACTCATTAAAAATCCACATAAATGACACAGATGTTATGATTTGACAAATGCTAATATTTTGTAACACTTAATTTGTGTTAAATGATTGTTTAAACTCCCAGAAGACTGTATCAGTTTTGTGTAAATTGTCTTTGCGTTTTGGTGCTTTTTGACGACATGTGGAGGGATTCTGTTTGAAACTCAAACTACTTCCTGTAAGTTTCAACTTTTATGTGTCGATTTCTTCATAATTTGCAACTTAACTGCTGTAGATATTCACAACTGGCGCCGTTGTAATGGAATAGTCACTGCTGGGATAGCGTGACATCAGCTGCAGGACCTCTGATCTAAAACCCAGACAGACATTTTGTGACAACACTAAATAAAAGTAGGATTGTCAAAAGTATCAAGTATCACATAAGCAAATATCAAATCTACGTAGATTCTCTTTTGAGCAAGTAAGACAATTCATTTTCTGAACAGTTTTAAAATGATCTACTACAAATAAAGAGGAATTATGTGTTTATTAACACAGGCGATGCACATGCACCCGACATGCAGCAAGAGCTGTTGCTGATTGACCAGCTGGAGCAACAACGCGAGCTAAGGCTCTACAACTACAAGAGTTTATGACCGTGTGAAAGCAAATATGCTGATAATTCAACATTAAAACTTAAAAGTTAGGGTGAGTTAGGTGAGTGAAAAAACTGTCTCAAGCTTCAGGAGACAGATGTCTGTCAGACCAGTTCATAACTTACTGAAACAGCTCTCGTCCCGTTTTATTGTTTTATTCAAATAAGTTTCCCCAGCTAACCAGATGGACAGCGTCTCTTTCAGCATGGAGCATGCGTAGTAAAGCGGTAAGTGACGTCAAGCGATAATCCTAGAACTAGAAAAAAACATTTTTAAATAACCAAAAAACTAAAATTACTGTGTTGAAACTATAAATTTTGACAAAAAACTTGATCTAACACACAGCATTTTTTGATTCCATTGCAATGTTTGAAAAACAATTGTAACAACACTAGTGTAAAGACCAGTACACAATTATTCGAGTATTAAATTAGTTGACAATTATTTCAATAATCAAAAAACTACGATTCATTTGAAGCAGTCCTAGTGCAAACTCAACTCTATTGCGCAGTTGTTTTCAGTCTAAAAAGCGCATTTATAACTTAAAATTGGGCAGAGCAGCTTAATAACGTTGTAGTTTATAAAGCTGCAGAAACAGATTGTAGATCATATGCTCCTAACTCACCACAGAGCTGATTAGCCTGGAGGACAGTTTCAAACTTTTCATAAGATTTTTGATCAAAATCTTTTTGGACATTTTATAATGGGAGCCTGTACTTCCTGAACCAAGGTGTGGGCTGTCACTGTTGTGCTCCAATCCTAATAAAAACACTAAATGAATGCATAATAATCCATGTCTCGTGTTCTCTCATATACCTGTGCTGACCTTTAGAATGTGAGTCAAATTAATGACACATTTCCCGATCAAATGTCCCTCCGCTCTATAGATCTGTGTTTGTGCCTATGGCTATTCGGATAAATGGATCTCACAGACTGGATAATATGCACCAGCAGGCTTTAGGGCAGATCAGATGTAATGCTTTTTAATGTCATTTTAACACCTCGGATTTCATCGTTTTGAAGCTATAAGTAGCAGACTATTTGAAAACGTAACTGTGCATTTAGACTGTCCAAAGCTGAAAAGTGACTGGAGAACTTGATTTTGTCACTCACAGGTGCACTGCCTAAGAAAAAATCTAAACAATAACAACTCTAACCCTGATCCACTTTTGAAGGGCGTATACAGTTGTCTACACCACATGACTTGGATTGTCATTTAGGATTATATCTCGTGGTAAAAAGGCTTATTTCATGCTGCAGCTAGGCTAGTTCCGGTCTGCAAATATCTGTGGATAGTTCGTTCTCGTCTCATTCACTCCCTATGGAGAATTAGCTGAAACGCCCTAAAATAATTAAATATTTAATAGACAGTTTGTGGTCAAGCTTCAGCCGCCAGACATCCGTCAGACCGGTTCATACCTGATCCAAACAGTTGTCTCAATTTGTTGTTTTTATCAAAAATGTTTCCCAACCAACTAGACGAACAGTGTCTCTTTCTGTAGGAGACAAGAGCAGGAGAGCAAAAAAAGACGTAGACCAATAATGCCTCTATTTTTCATTTTCTTGACCAGTTTTGGGTCTAGTCCTGGTCTAATCTTGATCTAAACTGTTTTACTTCTGTTCTAGTCCAGTTTTAGTTTTGGTTTAGTCCAGTTTTAGTCCAGCGTTAGTCCTGATTGAGTCTAGTTCTAGTCCAGCTATAGTCCTGGTCTAAATCAGTTTTAGTCCAGCTTTAGTCCTGGTCTTGTCCTGGTTTACTCCAGCTTTAGCGCAGTTATAGTCTGGTTTATGTCCTGGTCTCGTCTGGTTTAGTTTTCTAAACCCATTAAATTGATCTAAACAAATAGTTTTAGAGTTTATATTGACTTAATGATCTTAAAAAAAGTCTTTTTCATTTTTCTGACTATACCTGAGATAAACAGGTCTTAACACAAGTCTAACTAAATCTACTCTGACAGAAACAAGCTAAATGAAGTAGAATAAGACGTGTTTTTACAGTGCTTTAGTCTTGTAGGTTTGGTTGAGTCCAGTTTAGTTTTAGTTCTTGCCTAGGTTAGCTTAAGTCCTGATTTAGTCCTGGTTTTGGCCAGTTTTTGTCCTTGTTTAGTCCAGTTTTAGTTCTGATTTAGTCCAACTGTAGTCCTTTAGTCCAGTTTTAGACCTGTCTTGTCCTGGTTTATTCCATCTTTACTCCTTGTCTGCAGATATAATGTGGTTTAAGTCCTTATCTAGTCCTGGTTTGGTCTTATAAATTAATTGCACTGATTAAAACACATATTTTTAGTGTTTATATTGGCTCAACGTCTTTTTCATCTTTGTAACTTTACCTGACATAAACCGGTCTTCTTAAAACAAGCCTAACTAGATCTACTCTGACAGAAACAAGCTAAATGAAGTAGAATAAGACGTGTTTTTACAGTGCGGCCCATTAACTTGGACTATCTGCAGCGTTAGCTTTGACATGCTAATCCCTCGTCTTTGGAAAACTTCTTCTGATAGCGCACGTAGCCATCCTTAACTTTGTAATGAGAGAATAATTCAACACTCCCCTCCTCTTCCTATCACTTTTTCTTTTTTTTTTTTTTTTATTTGTCACTTTTGCAACTTTATCAATAACCTCTTGAACTTGACAGCCAAACTGCTTTGTATCAATTATTCATTTTTATACGCGTGTCTTCTATACATCTCCGCGTCGGGTTTTCAAACATGGCATCTCCTACGCGACAGCAAAGGATCTGCCTCGCTTCGAATTATAGCCGTACACGTCTTGAATATTATAATTACACTAGAAGTTCAGACTTAGCTTCCTGTCAAAAAAGGCTAATAAATTCTTACATTTTTTTTTACCGTGAAGCATCTTTCTTCCTCGCCGCGCGGCCCCCGAACTTTACAAGTCGTCAAGGCCTCGCTTCAGACGATTCCTTCAAAATAAAACCAAAAGTTGAGTGAAAGAGAAAGAGAGGTGGTGAAAAAAAACGAGAAATGCTTAATATTTCTGTTTAAAATTTCATGCAATCTTTGAGAACATTGAGCAGCGATTTCACATTTGCACTGACATCTAATTTCTCAAGTCGAGTCGGAAAAACACAAATTGCCGCGGATTCCCTGTGTGCCCAATTATCCGGCATCAATTTCCTTGACCCTGCGGAATGCTGCTAAATTAATCATGCAATTTCTACTTCTTTCTTTTCGTTTTTCTCTCTCTCTTTTTGTGCAGATGTCCTCTGTAATTTTGATACATATGCAAACGTTTGATAAACTAATAATACAAGGATGGATGAGTTGCTGCTGCTGCTACGGCGGCGGCGGCGGCTGCTGCTGGTTTTCCGGAAACAAAGACGATTGATAAAAAGTTGTGTTCGTTTGATGGAAGCGGTGATTTAGATGTTAATTACAAAGATTAATTCCAGTTAATCTTCAGTCTAAGTCAGTGAGAGCTTTTGAAGACGGTTAAAAGCTAAAGAAAGATTTCAGACGGACTGTATCAAGGCAAATAAAGAAATTTAAATAGGAACTAAATAAAACTGTTCTCTCATTATTAGTTTAGTCAAAGTTGTTTGTATTCTTGTATTGCAGTGTACAGACTTAATATGTACTCAAGGTTCAAGGTTACTTTATTTGTACCAAAAGGTAAGTTGTGCCCGGCAGTGAGACAGCTCATTCATTCATGTACAATACTGTACGTACATCCACATTACATTTAAATGAAATTGCTCACAGTGCATTCTACATGCTAAAATGACCAATACTGCAAAACCATCCAGTCTCATGGTTCACAAAGCAGATAAACATAGTAGGCAAATATGCAGTATAACAACAACTACAATTACAACCAAGATAATCACTTGTTTAGAGCACTAATGGCACTTATAGCCATAACATAACATCTACATTACCAGTATTTAGCCCGTTTTGCCAAGTTCATGCCAGTCCAATAGTACACATTTATGACGATTAACACATTAGTTTGGTCAGTTCTCTCTTGGTTTGGAGTGAGACAGAGATGATTTGCAAAGTAGCACGCCCTTTTGACAGCCTCTTTTTGGTGTGAGCGGGGGGGGGGGGGGGGGGGGTATGGGGTTCTCTCCCTAAGATTTTTTAGGAACATTTAGCATAACAGCTATTAAAAATGCTTGTTGCTGTGTTTAAACCACTGCTGTACCAACGTGACACTGGAGGAGGACAGAAACAGCAAAAGGGTAGAGAGGGGTGCTATTGGGTAAGATAAATTATATAAAGGCAGCAATTTTCCATTTCTCTCTCTCTCCTCTAAAAAACACAGAGAAGCGCGGGGGCGTGAGAAGTGTCCTGGTCCATGCATTAGGGCATTTAGGGCGCCTGTTGAGGCATCAGCTTTGAATGTATTCTGCGTCAAAATTCTGTTCTATGCGCGAAATTGGACGCTTTTGACGCTGTCTGGTCTGGCAGCATTACTGAGCGACTATTCCTGCTTCAGAGAAAAGTCATAAGAATAATCAATCACTAAAGTTCTCAAGACGACACAAATGAACTTTAATTACAGTAGTTGAAACATGTGAACCTGGTCCAATTAAAAGTTGTAGTGGCCATGTGGAAAAATCAAAAATATTTGATGCCAGAACACATCACTAATAAATTTAAAGTGATTACGGAAATTAGTAGTGGAAGAAAAGGACAATTTTGTGTCTCTTTTGCATGCACCTCATTTAAACAGAGAGAGAGGCTTTGTCAGATCAGGAATAAGGATTTAAAAACATTCTCATTAATTTGTAACGCTAAACCACGGATATAAAACAGTTAAATGGAAAGTTATATTAACTGCACTTATAACTAGCCTGCTATTCAAACCCAATAATATGTACGTGGAATGAACTGGTCAGACAACTGTCATGTTCTTTTTGTTAAGTGGAGAACCATGCTCTATAAGACGAGGTCTTCATCATGCTCCTGTTCAGACATGTGTTCTGGATTATTTGGTTAAATACTGACTGAAATTAAATGAAATCAATGAAAATGCATTCTAGTGCATTTTACAGGTTTCCAGGCTGGAAAAAAATGATGTGTTTTAATGACACTTTTACTTATGGTTGTTCAACCCACCTTTGAGCCTATCTTGTAAAAATATATATTTTCAAATAAAACATGTTCAAATGACAGTGGGAACATATTTTGGTTTGGGGGAGATGAGATGTAAGGGGGTCTGTGGGCCCGCCCCCATGAGATTTTGACCAGAATAGATTAATTTTACAAAAGCACGTTTTTAATGTATTTATTTTAGATGATTTAAACTAGGGTGCACGGTAGCAGAGTGGTTAGAGCTCTGGCTTCCCAATAAGGAGGTCGTGGGTTCGACTCCCGGGTCGGACCATACTAACATCTCACGATCTCTCTGGGTGGAGTTTGCATGTTCTCCCCGTGTCACCGTGGGTTTTCTCCGGGTACTCCGGTTTCCTCCCACCTCCAAAAACATGTATGTTTAGGTTAATTGGGCATCACTGTAAATTTCCCTTAGTGAGTGAATGAGAGAGTGAATGTTTGTCTGTCTAGCCCTGCGGCAAGTTGGCCACTGTCCAGGGTGTTCCCCGCCTAAGGCCCAAAGTCACTGGGATAGGCTCCAGTCACCCGCGACCCCTAACGGGACTAAGCGGTAGAAAAAAAAAAATGAATGAATGAATGAATGATTTAAACTAGCTTACACCCTTTAGAAATAGGCCACTGTTCTAATCATGCAGTTTTGAACAGGAAGTGTTTTACAAAGAAACAACCCTATACTATAGTCTGAAAACAGTAGTTCCTGTGGGTGAATTGAGACAGGTAGGTGGGGTTAGGTGATAGGTGAAAACAGGATTTTTGTGAGCACAGGAGCATCAGCTGCAGGACAAAACAAGATTACTGACACGTGCAAGAACAAATACAATTTTTAGTAAACAAATAATGAGAGATATTATTATAACATAGATTCAAACTCAGAAAATCAAATCCCTTTAAAGACTAAAGTAGACTGTTTACATAAAGACAGTGAGTGACCCAGGCAGGCACACAGAGCAGGGTTTAGAGACTACACAAACTTGAGAAAAAAGATCAAATTTTTTGACCACTATAGTTTTTTATGTTTAAATAAGAGCATTTAGTTTAGGGTTCACCTTTTAATCAAGTTTACAAGAACTGACAAATGAATAAAGAAAGCTATTTTAAAAACATGTTGCAGAAATTCAAATATTTGATAATGAAGGAAATTATGACAGTGTTTGTGCTGGGGTTTTGATTCATGTAAATATACAATCTTAGACTTTGTGTGCTCTTGTGTCTTTGTGTGTTCTCTTACTATATCACTGCTGTCTTCAGTCACTGGAGCGTAGAGCAGACGTTCTCTCAACCTGGGGGGCGTCGGCGTCACAGATCACAGAGGGTTTGTCCTGTCAGAAGGTCCAATTAAAAAAAAGTTGTTTTTTGTGCAATTCTATTATTTACTTTATGAGTGGAAAACAAGATAGAAATTCTTGTACATTTGCTTGAAATAAATGCTACAGTTTTTATCATACATTATATTTGTTAGGCCTATGGGCCCACTCTAACAAAACCAGAGACTTATTTAGCGGAACCAGCAGTACTTTCAAATGTGGTTCATGCAGCCATTGTGGTTGTTTTTATGTAGGACGGACTAAGAGAAGGCTTAAGGGCAGAGTGTCCAAACATATATAATCTATAAGGAGGAATAATATGGACTTCTCTATGGCAAGACACTTTTCAGAGAAACATCAAAGTAATCCAGATTGTCACAAAGTGGAAGGGCTTGAGCATATTCATAAAAATATTAGAGATGGTGTCTGAAGTTACTTTTGCAAAGGGAAACATGGCACATTTACAATCTGCAAGCCACTGTTTTGCCAGGCTTAACAACATTTTTCTTTGATCATTGTTACCTTGCTTTTTTTTCTTTTAAAATTAAACGTAAAATGTGTTGATTGTTTACGAGTTTGCACTCCCTGATTGGGCCACTCCCCCTACCAGGTGTTGCACATAGGCCTACCCTAAAGAAGGCTGTGGTGAGCCGCTACGCCTAGGAAGCAGATCAGCACGTTTTTAAAGAAATAATATTTTAACAATGAAGTAGCCCAGAATAATAAAGGCTTTTTAAACTTTTATTGTATGAAGAGTGCGTTGGACAAGTTTAACGTTTGTTTGTGTGGGCTTGTTTGTTTTGAATTTATTTGCAAACTGTACTGGCAATACAAAATAGTGCATTAATTCTAAACTTGTTGAATAGTATGTGACAGAGGGGCTTAAGAAGAGGGGATTTAAAAATCTTATTTTGTATTTAAGTAATATTGACTAGAATGAAAGTGTGCATACAAAATCTTGACAATCTGGAAACCATATAATCACAGTTTTAACCCACATATTGATCCAGCCTCAAAATGCCTATAGCGTTTTCCAGAGGTGGAAAAAGTACTGAAGTTCAGTACTCAAGTAAAAGTACAGCGACTTGTCTAAAAAGTGACCCTCAAAGTAAAAGTCACTTAAACTCGTTCAGCTTTGAAGTAAAAGTACAACTTTATATTTTTACTTTTTACTCAAGTAAAAAGTACAAATACAAAGTTGGTGTTAGGTGTGTTGTGGTGTGAAATGGCCTGAAATGATGCAATTACTATAAAAAAGTTGTATTTAATTGTGTGGTAAATAGTATATTGTTAGATAATTTGAATTTTTTGCGTGTTTAACCGTAAAAAAGCCTTAATATGTGACCGCCCACTTCCTGGTTCAACAAGCGTGGGCTCCCATGGTAAATCTCCATAAGGATTTCGAAAAAAAAAAAAAATTTAAAATCAAAGTTTGAAATGTCCTCAGGGCTCTGTGGTGAGTCAGAAGCATAAGACCTTCTTTTCAGTTTAAAATCCATTTCTGCAGCTTTATAAACTAAGAGGTTATAAAGCTGGGGTGATCCTCCACTGCCGAGCCCCATTGCCCAGCCCTGTAATAAATCATTTTGTAAAAACCTTCACAATCTACTTCAGTTCAAGACTTTGGTGTGTGTAGGAGCTGCTTTAGAGGCTGACACTGACAACCCAGTGAAAGAAATACACTCCTGATCAAAATCTTAAGACCAGCTGAAAAATGTCTTGAATTTACCTTTTACACATTTAGATCTTCATGAGGTTTTAAGTAGAGCTACATTATGCAAAAGCAAGAAGGGGAAGTGTGACAGAAACATTTAGAACTTAATAAATAAAAACTAAAAAATAATAAACTGAAATAGGCTGTTTATCACCTGATCAAAAGTTTAAGACCAAATGCTATAAAAGCCAAATCTGCTCAAAATTCTCCTTTTCTGTCAGGCTTTCAGACAATGGTGATGGTTAAAGCAAAGAAGTTTTCACTTCTTGAACGTGGCCGGATCATCGAGCTGCATAAGCAAAGCCTCTCACAGCGACTCACTGCTGCTGAGGCTGGACGCAGTCAGACACTCATTCTAAATGTTCAAAACTAATTTTGAAAGATCCTGAGCATTATGGAACAACAAAGTCAAGTGGTAGACCACAAAAAAGGACACCTGCGCTGAGCCGGAGGATCCTAATGGGTGTTTGTCAAGACACAGGGCAGTCCTTGACCCAAATTATGGCCCTCACTGGTGCCAACTGCAGCTCAATAACTATCAGACGGATCTGTAGGAAAAGGGTTTCAAAAACACTTTAAAGACCTTGTCTCCTTCAACGCCACAAAACAGCTCGTTTAGACTTTGACAGGAGAAGCAAACATGAGACACTGAAAGGAGAAACAAGTTTTATTCTCCGATGAGAAAAAAAAAAGGAACCTTGACAGTCCGGATGACTTCCAACGTTACAGACAGGACAAGGAGATCCACCTGAGATGTTTTCTACCCGGCACAGTGGAGGGAGCTCCATCATGGTGTGGGCTGCTTTTTCATTCAGTGGAACGCTGGAGCTTCAGGTGGTGCAGGTCAAACGGCGGCTGGTTAGGTGCAGATGTTGCAGGAGCATCCCCTCATGACTGAGGCCCTGGTCTGTGTGGGAACAGCTGGTTGTCAACAGGACAAAACTGCAGAAGTCTTTTGTCACTTGACAAAGGACTTCTTCTGGGAGAATAACATCACGTTTTTGGATCATCCTGCATGTTCTTCTGACTTAAATCCATAGAGAACATTTAAGGTGGGATAGCTGGTTTTCACACTGGAAGCATGATCTATGTTTTAAATCTGACAAAATTCTCATAAATCCCACATGGCTAATATCAACATGTACTCATTTTAGTTGCATGTCTGACTTATAAACTTCTTTTTACAAACAACAAAGTGAAACTGGAGGGGGTCACTCAAGCACAGCCAATCAGAGCGCTGCATTTGGCTCATGATTGGAACTAAAACTCAAGATTATTCAACTCAGACAATACTCAATGGTCTAAATTTGTATCTAAGTTCAACTACTTTTTAGTGGAAAACACAAAGCTAATGCTAATCTGAAAGTTAAAAAGTTAGCTACCCACCTTTAGGGATGGATGGCAAGGGAAGTTTATAAAAATGGTTATCAGATCCTGACAGTTAATGGTCTTTGTGAAGCCATGTTCATCACTTGGAGCAACGTTCCCAATTGCTTTTTATAAACACTCACATCCAGCTGCCCAAATGAATTTTTGACGTGATTAACCCTCTACCGCATAGTGTTGCTTTTAGGCAACAAACCACTTTTTTGGCTTGGACACTGGCCCTTTAAGTTTTTTTTTATTTTTGTTTTTTATAATGTTAGCAGACATGTTTCTGTCCAATAAAATCAGAGGCTGAAGTGGGTGTGCACATTTGACTGAGTCTGAAGCAGTCATTTCTGGAAGCAAAGTCACATGTGACACAGTGCTAGGTAACGGTAAGATAAATAACACTTTTCTCTGGGTTAAATTGGAATAATTTGATACAAAAAAATATTTTAATGTCCAGAAATATGTCAAGATGCACATTTGATTGTTTACATATAATTTTTACTTGTATGTTTATGCTAATACTGTGTTTTAGGTGTGTTGCCCTAGGGCAACATCATGCAGATGTAGCACTTTTGTTGGGAAAATAGTGCTCAAGAAGAGATGTGTTGGAGTGAATAATGAGTATTATTGCTTGTAGGAAATGGACATAAAAACATTTTATGGGTCCAAGAATGAACATGGTAGTGAAGTTCCATCCGACAGTGAAGACAGTGAGCTTGAGGACGAGAGTGATAGTGGAGAAGAGTGGCTCCCTGAATCAGGTTTGACACTCAGTGTAGGTCAGGGGTCAGTCAGGGTTCTGTAAGATGTGTGTTGGTGTGTGTGTGTTGGGATGAAAATGAGGATGAGGATGAGGTGTTTGAACCAGAGGAAGACAATGGCTGGAGAACACCCCATAATGCCAACTTCCCCGACTATCCTGAATGGCAAGGAAGCCTTCCGAGATCAGAAGATTACTTCAAGATGTTTTTTTCAGAAAATATCCTGTCAGTGATCACAGAGCAGTCAAACCTGTATGCTCTACAGGTTTGACTGTTGTTGTTGTTGTTAAATTTTGTATATCTCACCTGCTCAGGGACTGCAGATGGAAACTAGCTACGGCTAAAATCTGGTGCAAAGCATCTTCAATGTTTTTGCACACTGTCCCTGTTAAATAAACTAATAAACTAAACTAAACTAAACAACCCAAGCAGACCTTTAAAACTCAGCACTAAAGAACTTGAACAGTTCATAGGTACTGTAGTCTACATGTCACTGTTTGGGTTACCAGTCACTCGGATGTTTTGGTCCAAGGCCTCTCGGGTGCATCAAGTAGCTGATACCATGAGTCTGAACAGATGGGAGGCCATCAAGAAAGCTCTCCACTTCAACGACAATGAGGCAATACCTGCAGGAAGTCCAGATCCACTTTACAAAATCTGACCACTGGTAGACCATCTTATTTCAAAATTGCAATCCATCCCAATGAGTGAGAAGCTGGCTGTGGATGAACAGATAGTTCCCTTCAAGGGAAAGAATAAGAACAAGCAATATCTACCAGCCAAACCTAAGAAATGGGGATACAAAATACTCATTTTAGCCAGCTTTGAAGGTATTCCACATAACTTTGAGATCTACACAGGGCGAATAGTGCAACTCCTTGAGCTGGTAGATATAGGTGCAAGTGGGAACGTCATTTCTCCTAAATTGGCTCTTTTTTAGGTACATTTTAGTATTATGTTGAATAAAACCTTTTCTGATACATTTTTAGATTATTTTCTCCTATTCCATTCAGTATTGAAAACCTTGGTGTTTTAGTACCCTCATCGCACACTGTTGCCCTGAGGCAACAAACCCAGATTTTTGTGGGGGGGCGTGGGGGGTCAAATGTTATAATTGATATAATGTCAGGGACCCACAAGCTCTCAAAAAGTATCTTGAAATATTTTTTTCCTCCTAAAATAAAAAGTCATGCAGTAGAGGGTTAACAAGAACGGTGGAGCTGCTCATGACTGAGTACTACTGAGAACATTTTTGTTCTGGTTTGGAGAGTTTTATGTTGTTTTTTGAGTGATGGTCTTAAACTTTTGATCAACTGAAAAACAGCCTATTTCAATTTAACTGTTGTTTTAAATGATTTACTTTTTAAAGTGCCTTTTGTCATAATGTAGCTTAAAACTTCATTAGGATCCAAATGTGTAAAAGGTAAATTCTAGCCATTTTTCAACCCATTTTAAGATTTTGATCAGGTCTGTATATTACTTATAGTTTTTAAACTTTTTTTTTGTTTTTTGTTTTAACAGCATTAGGCTCATGGCAAAAGATACATTTCTAGACTGGCTAAATATCTTGAAATCTGGATTTTAATCTTTATTTTAAGATGGTTTTACTCAATGGACCTAGATTATTTGATTTTGGGGTTTGAGGTGAACATTTGTTCTAGTTCAAGCTAAAATAGACATTTTTACTCTCCCCAGTGGCTAATTTGATTCTAGCTCAAATATATTGTAAACAGTAAGAAATCCCTTAACCCTCTGGTAACCTGCAAAAAAGGGTACGTTCGTCACCTCGGGGACCATTAATGGTCCCCATTTTTAAACGGCCATAAAATCCACATAGATTAATATTTTTTTGTACTTTCAAAACTCAGATCTCTTCATCTACTTCTCCTCTGCTCATACATGTGTAACTTTTATATGTGAGATGTGTATTTTTTATTTTACAAGGCTTTTTTCTCACAAAAGTACACTCCAAGTGACCTATAAAAAATTAAAAAATGGCATATTTCCAAAATTAAAACAGTGAAGTGGAAAACTTGAGCTATTTTTATTAGAGCCTTGTATATGTCAATAATTTATGGTGAAAAAAATTTTTGTGCATTTTTGTATTTTGAATGGGAGAGGTTTTAGCCAAAAAGTTACGTTCGTCACCTCGGGGACCATTAATGGTCCCCATTTTTAAACAGCCATAAAATCCACATAGATTAATATTTTTTCGTACTTTCAAAACTCAGATCTCTTTGTCTACTTCTCCTCTGCTCATACATGTGTAACTTTTACATGTGCTATGTATATTTTTTATTTTACAAAGCCTTTTTGTCACAAAAATACACTCCAAGTGAACTATAAAAAAAATTAAAATGGCATATTTCCAAAATTAAAATAGTGAAGTGGAAAACTTGAGCTATTTTTATTAGAGCCTAGTATATGTCAATAATTTATGGTGAAAAAAATTTGATGCATTTTTATGTTTTGAATGGGAGAGGTTCATGTACAAAAAAAAGCATATTCTCCATTGACTTCCATTATAAACGCATGTTTTGAATAAATTATTAGAAAAAGATTAATTTCAATCGAAAGTTGATCAAAAATGGTTTGGTTGTGTTGGTCTGAAGTTAACGACAGTGTGTGAGTCCAGCACAGACACTGTGACCCTGTGACTGCCCCCCTGTGGCACCTGTGGGGAACACAACTCTGCACACAGAAACAGAGACAAAACAAGAGCAGCTCAAAGAAGCACATCTCTGCTCTGATCACAAAGTCTCACTGCTGGATCATGTTTTTGGACGTGTCACAGTGTAAACAAACACAATGAGCTGTTCTGGACATTCTCTCTGTGGATATTCTGTGTAATAAAATAAGTAGACATTGTGGTAAAGATCAGGCTTTGGAGGCTGTTATGCAGCTGATCGGACAAGAGGAATTCTGCAGCCAAGATGAAGAGGAGAAGAGAGCTCCAGATGTGGAGAAACCTCAGAAGATCAGAGCAGCAGTGTGGAGAAGGTGTCAGAGGAGGAAATAGATAGGTTAGAGTCTATGTAGGAGGAGGAGAGAGGAGAAAAGGAGAACGTAAAGGAAAAGACTTTGGAAGATTAGAAGTTCAACAATGTAATAAACAGAGAGGAGGAAAAAGAGAGAAGGGAAGTAGGGCAATGAACAGGAGACAGAAGACTATGGTGATGAAGAGAAGGAGAGAGAAGAGCATGGTAATGAAGAGAAGCATTGTGAAGAAGCAAAGTAATCATGATGATAAATAAAAGTATAGAATGAAAGTAATTATGAAAATAGTGAAGAGGAGAATCTTACCCTTTCCATTCCTGACTCTCCAAGATGGACAACCTCCCCATCTTGTCTGACCCAAGATCTTGCTTCAGTCACAGATGGTTCATCTTGTCCAAGACCTTCTGCTTCAGTCACAGATGGTTCATCTTGTCCAAGACCTTCTGCTTCAGTCACAGACGGTTCATCTTGTCTAAGACCTTCTGCTTCAGTCACAGATGGTTCATCTTGTCTGATGTGGAAGAGTTTGGATATTTCTTCTGTTCCACCTAATTGGCTCCACAGGACTCAGCTTGTTTGTGAAAAGTTTCTCTGCAGTGAGTGAAACTACTTTGTGTCTGTGACACAGGTTAACTCTGAAGTGTTTAACCTTTGACCTTTCACTTGTGGTCTAGTCCCGTGTCAGCTGTGCCCTGTCACCTGTCAGGTGTGTTTCTGTAGTTTTAGTTTTATTTCAGTTCATAATCCTTCTCCTCATCTTCGGTTCTGAAAATCCTCTTTTTCTGCAACTCTAAAACAACTAAGTACCTTGTCTATACCACAATGTCTACTTATTTTATTACACAGAATATCCACAGAGAGAATGTCCAGAGCAGCTCATTGTGTTTGTTTACACTGTGACACGTCCACAAACATGATCCAGCTGTGAGACTTTGCGATCAGAGCAGAGATGTGCTTCTTTGAGCTGCTCTTGTTTTGTCTCTGTTTCTGTGTGTAGAGTTGTGTTCCCCACAGGTGCCACAGGGGGGCAGTCACAGGGTCACAGTGTCTGTGCTGGACTCACACACACTCGTTAACTTCAGACCAACACAATCAAATCATTTTTGATCAACTATTGATTGAAATTCATCTTTTTCTACTAATTTAGTCAAAACATGCATTTATAATGGAAGTCAATGGAGAATATGCTTTTTTTTGTACATGAACCTCTCCCATTCAAAACACAAAAATGCAGCAAAATTTTTTTCACCATAAATTATTGACATATACAAGGCTCTGATAAAAATAGCTCAAGTTTTCCACTTCACTATTTTAATTTTGGAAATATGCCATTTTAATTTTTTTTATAGTTCACTTGGAGTGTATTTTTGTGACAAAAAGGCCTTGTAAAATAAAAAATATACATCACACATATGAAAGTTACACATGTATGAACAGAGGAGAAGTAGACAAAGAGATCTGAGTTTTGAAAGTACAAAAAAATATTAATCTATGTGGATTTTATGGCTGTTTAAAAATGGGGACCATTAATGGTCCCCGAGGTGACGAACGTAACTTTTTGGCTAAAACCTCTCCCATTCAAAATACAAAAATGCACAAAAAATTTTTTCACCATAAATTATTGACATATACAAGGCTCTAATAAAAATAGCTCAAGTTTTCCACTTCACTGTTTTAATTTTGGAAATATGCCATTTTTTAATTTTTTATAGGTCACTTGGAGTGTACCTTTGTGACAAAAAGCCTTGTAAAATAAAAAATACACATCTCACATATAAAAGTTACACATGTATGAGCAGAGGAGAAGTAGATGAAGATCTGAGTTTTGAAAGTACAAAAAAATATTAATATATGTGGATTTTATGGCTGTTTAAAAATGGGGACCATTAATGGTCCCCGAGGTGACGAACGTACCCTTTTGTTCTAGCTCTTTAACTGAAAGTGTCAGAAAAAAAATTTTGGTGGCATTTTAAAATTTGACTCGATTCATGAATCTGTGGACATTTTCACCGGTCTGACATAAAAACTGTCCGAGATCTAAAAGTTTGAAAAAAAAAAAAAAGCTCAAAAGGACCATAAATGGTCCCGAGGTTACCTGAGGGTTAAAAAGTGACAAATGCTACTAAATTTTAGCTAGTTTATTCGAATCTGGGTAAGAGGATGAATAAAAATTCTTATAGGACATTGACTTTTTGCCAAACACTGGCCTCCTAAAACACACATTAGTTTAGATAAAATAACAAGAATAATCTAAAGTTACCACACAGAAAGATAAGGTCCTCTCCTCTCCGACCTGCTGCTGTTGCTGCTATATAGACCTAGTCATTGCCCAATTTGTACCTTTTTAATGCTACTATGCAATAGCAGACAACAATAAAATATTTTAAAAGTATTATTTGTAAGTGTACAGTTAGTATTGGTTTTCTGTATTGTCATTTGAATGTGTCTCACAAATGAAAAGAATAAAAAGCTCAGAACGCTACACTTAGGCTATTTATTATCATTTTAGGCTAACAGTTAGCAATCGGAGCTAGCTTAATCAGGGATGTATGGCTTTGAAATAATGATAATTTCGCTTTACAATCATTTTCTTGGTTGAAATCAGTAAGGTTTTGTGTGGTATAATTTTGTTTTACTTTGTTGTATTAAAATTTCAAAACGAATGAAAAAATATGAGAGAAGCAATGCTAAAGATAGAAAGTGTGTACCCGGTACGAATTGGGCAATGACAGAATATAAATTCATATCGATCCATGAAGCGTTTCTCCGTGTCCTTGTCCACGGTGTGTGCTGTTTCTGAGCCTATGCTGCCCTCTGCTGCGTGCACTGAGACACAACAGCGCCGTGTCATTCTGTTAGAAAAGAAGCAGACTGTACACGAGTCAAACTAAGTAAAGTGAAGTCAACACAACAAAAAAACAACTAAGACTAAATTAACCCAACACTAAATTCTATTCAGTAATGATAAAAAAGAACTACTAATAGGTTTTTGTATCAGTGTCAATCATAGATGTTGGTGGCTGGATTGAATCAGTTGGAAGGCCTAATCTGGCCCCTGAGTTGTATGTGGAAAAACCCTAATCTAGATACATTTGATTTTAAGGTAAGACACTAAAGGCAAATTATATTACTTAAATGAATCCACTTCATCCATAGAGTTACTAAAACTGGACTAAACTAAGACTAAAACTGGACTAAACTAGGACTAAAACTGGATACAACAAGGATTAAAATTGGACTAAACCAGGACTAAATATTGAACTAAACTATGAATAAATCAGGACTAAAATGGGCAAAACCAGGACTAAATCCTAGGACTAAAAACTGGGCTAAACTAGAAATAAACCAAGATTAAAAACTAGACTAAACTAGGACTAAATCAGGACTGAAATTGGACTAAACCACGACTTAAACTGGGCTAAACTAGAACTAAAAATGGTTTAAACCAGGACTAAACCAGACTATAATACGAGGACTAACACTGGACTAAACCAAGACAAGACCAGAACTAAAACTGGACGATCTATCAGGACTAAAACTTAAACCAGGACTAAACCAGGATTAATATGGGACTAAACCAGTAAAAAAAAAGACTAAAACCAGACTAACCAGAACTAAAACTGATTTGAAACAGGACAAAACCAAACTATAGGACAAGGACTAAAACTGGACTAAATCAGGAATATAACTGGACTAGACTTGAACTAAAACTGGATTAAACCAGGACCAAAACTGGACTTTTTAATCAAAGACAAAGTCAAGACTAAATCTGATTTTTTCAAGCTTTACAGAACTAAATAAAAACTGTCTTATTTTAAGAATCTTAAATAAGACAAAATGTGCTTGTTCCACTGGATAATTTTCCCCTTATTTCAAGCAGATTTTAAGTTGTTTTAACCATTCTAACTTGTCATTTTTCAACTACAAAAGAACCACAAGGGAGAAAAAGTAGTGCAAAACATTGAAGACGATCTTTATTGTTCACAGTTAAACACAAGCCGACTGCTTTTTAAGAACTTGCTTCCCGTCTGTCGTCCCGGATATTCTTCCTCCTGTACATTGTGCTGATTGTACCTTCAGTCCCGGATTCGCTGCCAGATACTACGCTTGGCAATTTTTAACGTGGATTTGTTGAACATGCTGCAGTTAGCGAAAGGCAGGGGGAAGAAATGACAGGTAGAGTTCCCAGTGGACAACAGGATTTTTGGTAGTTAGACACTTCGACCTGGGGGGGAATGTGTGAGAAAAGGTTGCGTTATATAGTCATTTCTCTGTATGCAAAATGAATAGGTCTGGGTTAGCATGGCACTTACTTAGGAGACGCGGCAGGTTGTTAAACGCGAAAACAAGCGAGATATGAACCTGCCGCTAGCTTCCTTTTGGCAAAGCAAATAGAAGGATCAGGGAAGTGTAGGGATTTTTAGTGCATTAGCATAGAACGCTATAATTTAGTCAAAACTGAGAAGATAATATTGAAAAAAGTAATGCTTGTTTCTGTGAGCTGAAGTAAGAATGGTAAATATAGATCTAATTTATACAACTTTTCACTGAATATTAAAGATCCACCACATTCTTGTCTCCATCACGATGATATTGCTTTGCGTGGGGTGTTGCACATAGTATGGTATTATCGGAGCTTGGATCGTTCGAGTTTCAACTTGTAAATTCTAACTGGAACAGCCCTTCAACTTGGAATCGGCTCGGTGTGCATAAAGTGTTTTCAAAAATGCTAACTTCCTGCTGGCATGTTCATTTCCTGTTTAGTTCATTTCTATGAAGCTCGTACCGGAAGCGCACTTTGTACCTTTAGCCTCACTTCTTTTACATTGTTTTATTTCTTATTTTAATTAAACACAGACGAAACTAAACTCCCCTTACCGATTTCAACAAAGCAAATGATTTTAAAATGAGAATATTACTGTTTCAAAGCCGTAAATGCCCAGTTAAGCTAGTTTCGGCTGCTAACTGTTAGCTTAAAAAGGCGATAAATGAATAAATGTGGTGTTTTGGTACAACTTTTGTGAGATACATTCATAAATATCAATTAAATAAAAAGAAAACTGACTGTACACTTACAATTAATGTTTTTTAAAAAAAAAACGTAATTTGGGCCTGCGCATGCGTACTTGAGCTAAAAGGTACGAAGTGAGCAGAGGTACGAAGTGGGCTTCACTACCTCAGTCTAAAATGAAAAAAAAAACTCTTAAGATTGGGCAGTGAACAGGGAGTTGGTTGCATGTTAAACACTTTCCAAATGAGGAGAATATTTCACCAAAAAAACAAAATGTGTTTGTCTGTCAATGCTAACACAACAGTCTGACACTTTGAAGATAAACAGCTTCTATGCACAGGGTCAATACCCACTTGGATAAAATTTCAGAATTCGAGTTAGAAAATCAAACATGGCTTTTGAGAAAGATACATCTCTGACGGCTTCATTGGTGATCGTACCTGTGTTATTTTCTCTTTAGTTTGACTCTACCATTCACTGGCCTCTGTGTTAAACGTACTGTTATGTGTTGCCAAACTAATCTTGCAAACAGCTACACAGAGCTAATGTAAAAAAAAAAAGTTGATAAATCGACCTATAAGAGATCTGTATTTTTTATTTGATTTGAGCAATTTCATAGCAATTTATTACTTGATTGGCTCAATACCGTAAAAGTAATCCAACTTGACTACTGGAACACAAATTGCAGCTTATAAAGAAAAAGCTGAAAAACACAGAAAGCAATTTGAGATTTAAAACAATCTATTCACATTTGTTTAAACTCTGAGTTTCCTGAGAGTTTATACAAATATTTAACTAAATTAACGATTATTGTCATTTGTCAGCTCATAACTATTGTGACATCTACGTATGTGAATTTTGGCCCAGATTTACAAGGGCAACAGTTATGGAATTACTTCTACGTATTTACTGGACAAAAGACAATTATAAACTTAAGCAAAAATAATTCACAGATTAATCTCCCAAAAATTGTTCACTTTGTATGTTTGTGTTATTGGAAAAATAAAAATTACCAATCAAACTTACTTACTGCACTCTTAATTCTAGAAGTTAGTTTCAAAATACTGGAGTCCGGACCTCATAGACCTCAATGCTGCATACGGCCATGCTTTTGGTGAACATTATTGTCTTCTGTCCAGTAAATATGACAAATAAATATGATATTGTTTAAACTCCAGGAAAATGTGTCAGTTGTGTGTAAACCGTCTTTGCATTTTGGCTTTTTTGATGACACGTGGAGGGATTCTGTTTTAGAACTCAAATTTTTTTTTACTGTTATTTCAACTTTTGTCTGTTTTTTTTTTTTATAAATTACAACTGCTGTAAAACCATAATAACATTTACGACAAGGACTATCACACGAAACAAAGTGAAAATTAGAAAAAAAATTGTTATCTGCCCTATCAATTCATTCTTACCTCGTCAAAACTACAACATTCAAAATAAAAAAAAAAAAAAAATCTCAATTCTAGCCTTTTTAAACAAGACTAGAAATTAGCTTTTTCCTGTGTATGAAAACAAATGAGTTTTGTAAGGACTCGAAGAGGCATTCGGGGCATTTACCAAAAGCAGATTCTATGAAATTCCATCCAACATGTGAAAAGCTGCTTCAAGTTGTTTGTATTTGCACTGGCCGAGCTCAGCGTTTATGTAGGAATGCGGCGAGACAACCTGTTCACGTTAGCTTACAACACGCTAGCTTGCCAGAATCTTACGGTCTTGAATAATTTAGTTTTAGACCTGGACGGTTTCTTTTGTTTTCCGAGAGAGGAAGGCAAAAAAAAATAAAAATAAAAAATCCTACCGTCTGCTAGCGCTAAATCTAAATAAATAAACGAATCCTGCCGCTATCCAGGTTGGTGTTTTTCAAATTGGAGGTAATTCTGTGTAGACAAACATAAAAAGAAAGGCTTGTACAGTTTAAGTGAGATTGTGTGGGGATGAACGTGAGTAAATACAGAGAAAAATAGCTCAAGTTTGTCTGTCTGGTGGAGTTGATTAGCATTAGCCATATGCTGCGCCTGGAGAGTAAAACTGCACATATGATAGATTTAGTGAACAGTGAAGCTAAATTTAAATATTGTACAGTGTTTTGTTATTGGGCACTGAAAAACAAGCTACAAACTTAACTGGAGATGCGAACATTGTAAAAAAAAAGATTAGCTTTGTCGAGTGGAATTAGCTAAAAGCGCTACACCCGGATTTTCACACTTAAATAGCTTCAAATAAACTTCCCACTAGCACAGATATCTTGTTAATGTATCTATTCATGGAAAAAATGGACCACACTTTACTGTCTACGTCTAATAATGTCTTGTTTCTTCGCCAAAATAAACACAGTTGTTGTTGTTAGCATTGTGGCTAATTAGTCATTAGCATACTGATAAGTTTTGCTCCTAATAGCCGTAAAAAACACTTAGAACACATTGTGTGATCAGATGTGAAAAGCCCAAGCAATGTCTCAACTTTTGTTTTCCTTGTAATAAGAGTTGTAATAAGCTGAGTGGTCAATTACCGGAAAGTTTCAGCTTATTACAACTTTCTTACTACAAAAACAGGCAATGTCTCCTTTAAGGATCTGTCGGCAGCAGTTCCAGTCTGTCCCAGCCCAAGAGCCTTTGTGTGGGACACTGTTATAACCTCCACAGGACTCAGACCTGTGTCACCCCCAGGACTAGAGTCTGTGCCCCAAGCTTTTTACCGTGATGCAAAACCCAACACAAAAAACAACAAAAAAACCTGTATTCTACTTCCATGTGCCCATGTGTTTTAAGTTTTCTAACAGCCATAATCAATTTGGAATTTCTTTTTTTTCTTGACTTGTTGCAGGAGACATATAAACACATTGGTACCACTTTATAATAGCTACACCTTAATTGGCCTTTATTAACCATGAATAAAGCATAAATAAAACCTTAATTATTCATTAACAAATGGTGAATTAATGAATGAAAAAGTTTATTAATGCTTAGTAACTAATAAACTAAGGCCCTAAGGTTAGGATTTAGGGTTAGGGGGCAGGATTCAGAGTAATAAAGTAGTTACTAAGCATTAATCAACTTTTTCATCTGTTAATTAATCAATTGTTCATGATAAATTAAGTATTTATTAAGGTGTTATTAATGATTTATTAAGTCACTTTTTTTGTTATTTTAAAGTGTTACCAACACATTTTATGAAAATAAACATGTACGGTAAATGAGTGACACTGTGTTCATAGCTGGAAGTTTGTGAACTTGGCTTAAAAGTCAAATATGATGCATTTTTTATGTTGTTTTCTTCCTTCAAACATTAACAATAAGCTTATGCTGCAGAAATGGTTTAAACGAGTCTAGATGATCAGATCAGGGACATTCAGAATAGTGTTTTGAGAGGAACGAAAGATATCTCATTGACAAAATTTCAGCTGTGTTTTTGGTGAGGAATGACTTTTAAGAAAAAAATAATCTATTTTGCATTAAGTCCCCTTTAAAGGCTGTTAAAGAAAAAAACTTGGCTGCTATATCACAACATGCCAAACATGTTTTTGTTTTTGTCATATTATCACCAACAATAGATTCTCATCAGCAATTTTAAGAATGAGGCCCAAGGTACTTTCACAAAAAAAATATCTACAAGGGGATTCTGTAATTTTTCAATCTGATTAAATAGTAACTAGTTTGCATTTGCATTACAACAAGAACTGCTTTTAAATCTGATTAAATATTATTGGCCTATAGAAGGTTGTTTTTGCGGTTGTGTTCACATGATGTAAACAATCAGCTTAAAATATTGGCATTTCAAACTAAAGTGAAAAAATAAATAGATTTAGATCATATAAATTAATTTTCAAAAATAAAGACACAGTTATACTTTTTTTTTCCTTTGCATATATTATTCTAATCCAGTTATTTGAAATGTGATAAAAAATATCAGTTAATATCTCCAGAAAAAATGATTTTAAAGTTAATGCTAGGCTTTAGCAACTTTAGCAAACAAGCATCGTCTCTTGAAAGGTAAAAACTAGCTTTAGCTTCTTCACTGGTAATACTTTCTAACATTCTGTGAGGGGAATGGATGAGTAAAACTGGACAAAAACATTAAAACGAAACACAATCGTAATCCTGTTGTCCACTTTGAGGAATGACACATTTAACACTGAATTGCTGACGTTACTCTTTTAGCTCAATTGTAGCCATCTTTGTCCAAAAAGTCTATCCCCGCCATGACCAGATTTGGATCAAAACCCGATTCGGATTCTTCGAGAAGCTTAATATTGCTTCCGTTGTAAAGTTCATAGCTGAATGTATAAATGCATGTATGTAGACTATTCAGTAACAGTACATATATAAAGGGGCATAAGTAACATAATTATATCTGTTGCATTAAAAGTATTTTATAGATATTGAATTGAACTTGTTGCATCAAAAGTATTTTATAGATATTGAATTGAACTTTGAAATTTAAAAAGAACTATCTGACTAAGTAGTGTTACCATAGAAACTTGTGCAAAAGTATCTGGGTTAATGCAATTGGGGTTATGGCGCTAACGTCTTCCACGCTGACTTGTGAGGTGAGGTAGCTAACTTTTTTAGTTGTAAATTGGAGAAAAAGGATATAGTAAGTACAGCACTTTGTGAAAAAAATCAGACTTCTGAGCACTGACTGAACTGAATAATTAAGAATTTTAGTTCTAATCAGGAGCTTAATGCTGCGTTCTGATTGGCTGAGATGGGGTGGTCCTTTCCGGTTTCACTTTGTTGTTTGTAAAAATGAATTTATTAGCCAAAAATGCAACCAAAATGAATACATGTCGATATTAACCATGTGTCGAACAATTTTTGAGAGGAAATTGTGTTTAAAACCTTAATTGTGTTGGTAGTATAAAAATCAGCTTCCCCACCTTTAAAAAGCTACATCTGGATTGTTAACCCTGGTCGTCTAGTCCAGTGATTTTCTAACCAGTGTGCCAGGAGCACTAGTGTGCCTTGAGATGCTGCCAGTTCCCAAAATTCAATCTACGACATTAGATTAAACAGATTTAACTGAATCATTTGCCTTTTGGAGTGTTTTTGCGAAGAATAAAAGCAAAAGAATCACCATTTTCTAATGTAATGAATCATTTTAAGGTGCACTGTGTAACTTTTCCAACAGCGAGTTCTGTCACTACTTTGACCATGTTCCAAAGTAAAATACAAACATATTTAACATGTATTTGATCAATTATAGATCAAATAGCTTAAAAATTGCTTCTCCATAGATCTGGCTTGCTCTTGTTAGCAGTAAGGTCATTCCAAGCACAGTAATACAAAAGCCAGACAATAGGCCTTCTACTAGAAAAATAACATAGTGCCCCTTTAAGCGTAATAGAAATTAATAAATTATTTAGCTTGGTTTGGACATATTTGACTAAGTGGTGTGCCGCTACAAAATGACAACGAAAAAAGTGTGCCGTGACTCAAAAAAGGTCTGGAAACTCTGCTCTAGTCGACATGTAAGTAAGGTTTGATATATCGTTTTTTAGTTGTAAAGTCTCATATGAAGGGTTTATTAATGTATACTAGCTAGGCTAAAGCTACCTTGTTGAAGACATTTTTCTACATTTTTGCATCTAGTGTGAGCGGGATGCTGCACATGCAATGGATGTCGGACGCAGAGATTTTGGGAAAGTGCTGAAAAGATTTTTTTTTTTTTAATTGTGACATCTTTTCTTCTCTGTTGTAGACGACTGTAACAGCAGGAAAAGTGTAATTCTGGAAACACTTAATACAGATGAAAGAATATGTCATTATTTTATCACAAAGCTCTTCAGACTTGCTCAAAATCTCTGTGTCCAAGCATTGCTGCATATTTATATAAAAATGTACAAAAGATTTAAAGGGTGTCAAACTGGCCCGGAATGATTTCTGATTATTTTTGATAGTGGCCCCTGATAAAAGCACGCAACAATTTGAACTACATGTCCCAGAATACACTGCAGCCTAGGAGTAACGAGACAAACTACGTAGGCCAGAATGGATAATAAGCCTATGGAAATATAAAGGCTTATATTGATAAGCATATGTGACTATACATAACATAGAATTCTAGAAGTTTCTTGGAATGACAGTATGTACAATATAATATAATGCAACACAACGTGATGTAATGTGTTATAATGTGTTATACTTTATATAGCCTAATTGCCATATTTGAATATAACACAAAAGGGCCTATATTTTATAATGCGGCCCTCGACCAACTCTGACTCTAAACAATTTGGCCCCAGCTCTATTTGAGTTTAACACCCCTGATTTAAACTGTACGCGTCCTATTACACAACAAAGTATGTAGCCTTGAAATGTACACCAGGAGCTGCAGCAGCACGTATTTCAGAAGCATCAGCCTACACTAGACGCGTCAGAATTGCTCCAACAGCGAGCTGAGCGTCTACACTACACACATTAATAAACTAACAAACTGCCCATGTATTATATATGGTCAGGTGAGGAAGAGCTTAAAACTTCGAATCAGAGGTGGCTGCTACACTTACGTATTATTTCCATCAAGGTTTTACTTATTTCATGTTGTACTGCTACAACTCGAATAGCGCGACGCCATGTTCCTCCGCTAGACAGGATGACACAAATCAATTGAACTCAATAGCAGAAGTTGCACATTTATGGATAAAACTAGCTTAAACAAACGATTTCAGCAAAACTGACTGATTTGTGTCTTATGAAGCTTCTTTAAACAACTTTGGCGATGTGAGATTATATTTCTCAAACTACTATATTCTTAGGCTGGATGCGCCTACACAGAGAAGTGAAGCTATAACTTTGTTTGGTGTTATTTATGTAATTTGTCTGCTGTTCTCACTAGTAACATGTAAAAGCGGACGTTTGGTGATCCCTAGAACCTTAAAAGATGCACAAGTTCGCTAGCTGTTAGCCGTTTTATACACAATTTTTATCTACAATTAAATACTCAAAAGTTTGTAAACTCAATAACTTGTAACAAGGTCGGTAGGTTTGTACCAGCTGACACTCTCTGGATCTTTCATAACTTGCGTTTTTTTGCGGGCTAATGCTAACGGCTATAGGAAAATAAACAGTAGAACACTCCGGACTAGCTCAGATGCTAAGTGTTCGATAGCATCAGAGTCGGACTGCGCATCTATTAATTATATGTCTATGAGTAGAACTTCCATACGAATACATTAGACAAAATGATAAACAAAAAAAGTTGCTTTGATGTCGGAAAGTTTGCAGTGTGTTTCCAAACTAATCCTAAACTTGTTTTAATCCATTATTCAGTCATTCACAGAGCTTCTAGACATAATACAGGTTTTAGTGGCTGTAATCTTTTTAGTTGACGTATTTTGAATAAGCACTGGAACTTTATTTTGTCACTGCGTGGCTATTTCCTGTTTTTCTCCGGCTAAAAAGCGCCTGTCGCAGCCCCTTTCGTACCACAAAAACCCGATTCGTCCGGAAGTTCCTTTTTAGGTCAACTACGCATGTGCAGACCGAAATGACGTATTTTAAACACATTATTTGTAAGTGTACTTTTATAAAATTATTTCTTTATATTGATATTTATGAATGTATCTTGCGAAAGCCCAAAACGGCACATTTACTTATCGCCATTTTAAGCTAGCAGATAGCAGCCGGAACTAGTTTAATCAGGCATTTACTGCTTTAAACAGTAATAATCTCATTTTACAATCATTTGCTTTGTTGAAATCTGTGAGGAGGTTTTGTGTTTAACAGTTTAGTTTAGTCTATGTTTATTTAAAATTTCAATATGTATAAAACATTGTAAAAGTAAATCTAAAGGTACAAATCGGGTCTTCCGGTACGAAAGGGGCCGTGACAGTGCCGTTGACGTCTCACACTTCTGGTGTAAACTGTTGGAGCCAGATCAGACTTGCTGCAGGTACGCGCTGCTACTGCTTTGGTGTAAATTGGAAGATAGCCTAGCTAGCATACACTGATAATCCCATCATATGAAATAAACTTTCTGTAAACAACTACCAAACCGTCTGTTAAACCTTACCACATGTAGACTAGAGGGTTAGGGTTAACAACTGTGTCACTACGGCAACTACACCACTGGCTGTAGCGTCTGAGGTCAATCTGAGACTGGAGGACGTTAGTGCACAACCCCTATTCCATCCAAATCGGGCAAAGATCCAAATCCTAGAATGACACCCCCCTGGTCAAGTTTTAACTGTGCTCATGATGCGTTTCGTTATAGTCCATGATCTTTAGCTGCTGTTGCCGGGGACGACCGCCGTGTCCGCGCCCCCCCACCGCCTTCCTCCGCGGGCTCTCCTGGCTCCCCAATCTGGGCCGCGCCTGCTCCGACCCCGACTCTTTAACGGACACAGTGACGGCGGCGGAGGGTTTGGGAGGGGTTTGCTGTGCGGGACACGGGGGCTCCACGCACATGTCAGTCTTCAAACCGTGGGCCAGGCCGGAGAGGCGCGGCTGGGGCGGGGGACTCTGCTCGCCGTCGCACTGGCTCTCGCTCTTGTTGCGGAAGAGCTCGCGGGCCCTCATGCCCAGGAAGCTTTTGGCGCTGGGGTAGGAGCCCACGGTGAGCGGGGCGTCGCCGTGGGGACATGGTAAGGACGAGGGCTCCACCAGGAGAGGGGGAGGGGGGTGGTGGTGGTGATGGTGGTGGTGGTGGTGGAGCGAGGGGTCCTGGCTGCCGTTCATGGAGCTGGACAGGGCAGTGGAAGAGATGGTGGCGGAGGGTAAAGTGCTGCCGTTGCCTTGTGGAGAGTCGTGAAGATGTTGGGGAGTGGTCTCCTCCAGGCTGCGGCTCTGACCCGGTCTATCAGGTACCAGGACGCTGGGAAGTACAACAGACACAGTTCACACTCAGGCAGAGAAAGGACTAACTTCAAATGCATTTTAAGATCAGTTGTAGATTGAACAGGGCCTACAGCATAACTTTAGCTAGGCTCGAACTGTTGAGCTTGAAGAACTGTTTTATTTTCTTATCAATCTAAATGGTAAATGGTCTCTATTTATATAGCGCTTTTCCACCTTTCAAGGCACTCAAAGCGCTTTATAATCAGGGATCCAATCACCCAGTGTACGCAGACACTAAGGCAATGTGGGTGTCTTGCCCAAGGACACAACAATAATCCACTCTTGTCGTCCCACTGTGGCACCTGGTGTTCCAGCGGTCTCCCATCCAAGTATTAACCAGGCCCTAACTTGCTTAGCTTCTGAGATCTGACAGGATCGAGCTTTGACAAATAGGTATGGCCATACATTAGCATGTATTTACCTCAGTTTTAAACTATTAAAGGTGCACTATGCAACTTTCTGAAGGTGAAAAGTCGGCAAATTAGAACTTTTGGACTTTCTGAATTTAATGCCATAATATGATAAAAAAAATTTTGCAAGATGAACGGCATTTCTATAGAAACAAACATGATCGAGCCCTCCTCCAAGCCAAATAAAAAAAAAAAAAACATTTTGGCCATGCAAGCCTGTTCAAAGTAAAAATGCAGATTTCTATTATTTATTCAGTGCTACAAAGACATATAAATGACAAAAACATAACAAAATTAGAGAGTGGGTCCATGAAGTTCAAATCTTAAGAGTGAGCAGCCTGAGGCCAAGAAGGGTTTTCAGAGCATGGATACAAAATAGTCTAAGGCACAATAAAAGTTCTTTATTCAAGTGCGGAGTAGGCGTCCTGCACTTGAATAAAAGACTATTATTTTTGATGATCAGTGTGCCTCGGATTATTTTACATTCATATTAAAGGAGGAAGTTGGTTTGGTATTACCCTCCAATCCAGACCCTGGCAAGACCCGGGGCCAGATGTGCCCTTCAGCTTATTTTATCAGGCTCTCAAGACATGCATCAATAAGTTTTATTCTTTATTAAAGGAGTTCTATTGTGTTTTTTCTATGTATTTAAGAATAAACTATAATATATGTACGTAGATCAGTATTTTATATTTAGCTTTTTTTTGTATAAATATTTTGTCCGTTTACTTTCTGTGCAAAACTTCAGACAGATAAGCTCAGCCTCCTCAATGCAACATTTAAAATTTGTAATTTTAACTGTTTTAACTGTAAAGTGTCAATGTGACTTTTGTGAACCATAAATGCTTTACTATGAATCTGAATATTTTGAATAATCACAGTTAAATACAGACAAGTGGGAGGGGATAGGTGGTAGGGGAGGACAGGGCTTTTCTGACCACTCAGTCATCAGCTGCAGGACGATATAAGATTACTCAATCATGCAGGAATCATTCTTAATAAAACTTTGAATTAACTAATGATAAGAGAAGGCAGTTATAATAAGTTTATAAACATAGAAAGACAGAGTTTTCTTTAAAAAAAAGATCATTATTATTGAATGAATAAAATGATGTGAGGGGGCCACATCCCGTGCTCTGAATCTCAGATAAATCCTTTTTCCATGGGCCCAGGTTTAGAACAGTTTTTTTTTTTTAGCAGCAATGCATTTTTTGACTATGTATTTTTTTTAGGAATTTAGAGGATCTGGAACAAAATTCCATAATCAAGAAATCTTGTCAACTTCCCCAGACTCAAGTCCGATTCAAAATGCTCCAGTTAATTCAGAACAGTGTGTAATACACTAGGTGAGGTTGTGATTACCTGGAGTCAGCAGGAGTGTGTGTGGCTGTGCTGCCCTCTGCTGTAGTTTTGAAGGAGGTGCTGGTGGGGGTCTCCATCTCGACACGGCTGTACAACTGCAGTAGTTCAGTCTGAAGGAGCTGAGAGATCCTCCTCTGAGCCTGATACCTGCTGTCTGAGGCCTGGAGCTCAGCCCTGCCCACCACACACACAGGGAAAGACAAAAGAAGATTTTATAGGCTTTATCATGGGATATTTTTAAAACAAAAGTTCAATCAAGTGGTTAATCCATTTGTTTAAAATCAGTCTACATTTACGTTTGTCTAATTTGTAAAGATGCATCATCAGTAAGGTGGGGCGTTATGGCCTAAAAATTATCACGATTTAAAAGAGCACATTTGTGATAACAATATGTTTCCCCACGTGTTTTCCCTAAAGCTCCCTTTGCTTGAACCAGAGACTAGTCTTTGTCCTAGGGGCCTCAAACTCACAGCCCAGGGGCATTTTTGATTATTCATTACTTACCCTATTGGCAAGTTTGCATGTTATCCTCATTAAAAAATGAAAACCTATAAATGTTTGGGTGGTTTTAGTTAAAGAAGACATAGCTTTTTCATCTGTGTGATTTTGACAAAGATCAGATCACATTTGATAGTGATTTTAAGCAGAAATGTGAGAAATTTCAAAAGGTTCAGATACTTTTTCATGCCGCTGTATCTCTTTGACTTCAATTATGTCAGCCCCAGCTACAGTTGAGTTTGAGATCCTTGCATTATCATGTCATATATAAGTTCTTTGCTTTAAAAAAAAAACAAAACAAAACACTCAAAATACTAGCTTTTGCCAGTGCAGTTGTGGTGCTGGTTTGTGGACACAGTGAGTCTGACCTTGCTTGTCCTTTGACGTCCTCTAAGAACTTCTTCTGCTCTGCGATGAGGTGCTCCTTCTTGGTAAGCAGTGCCTCCAGCTCCGACACTCTCTGCTGAGCAGCCTCCAGCTTCTGTCCCTGCAGTAGCAGACTGTGCCTCAGCGAATCCACCTCTTTGCCACAGGACGCTGCCAGCATCTGGGCCTCCTGCACGGCCAGCACACGGCACAGCATTAGCACACACACAAGGCCTGCACGCTCATTAGAAAAGCTTCCAACTAACACCCTGGGTTCCACTTACAATACTACACGTTTTAATGGCTGGAAGCAGTGCAATGTCGGTGCACAAAAGGTTAGCTAAATCACTCATTTTCAACCACGGAACACTGGGGTGCCTTGAGGTATTGGTATGTGTGCCTCTGAATAGTGTAGACATTGAGATATGAAATTTACATATGGATATAATTGAAGATGTTCCCATTTTGGGGTGTCTGCGACAGAAATCCAATCTGAAAAAGAAACCATTACTGCATGAACCATACATTATAACTTTATAAACCATTTCCAGGGTTCCTGCACCTTTACAACAAATGTAAGAATTTAAGGGCCAGATTTATCAAGTGTTTGCTCTTGTGCAAACTAAGTTAGAGGGTGCAAAAACTTGACACAGCTGATATTTTTCTCTCACACAGACACTAAAGATGCAAAATTTGAGCTGGTGCACATCTGTTTTGTGTAATATGTTATAAGTGTATGTTCCAATATCAAATTGAATGCAAAACGCTCACAAATAACACATGCCTTTTTTCAGTTTGCACTCACACATTTTGCACCTGGCTTAATCAGGGCCGCTGCTAGCCTTTTTGGTGCCGTATGCAAGATTTCAAAAAGGTGCCCCCCCCCTCCCACAAAAAAAAAAATATAAAAAAATTTCCAGCCTCAAACCGACCCCACAAACGCAATGTATCTATTTATTTAAGAGACAGTGTCTGAAAGTCCCACTACATTTTTTTTGTTTTATTTATTTATTTCTTTTTACTTTTTTAAAAAATTATTATTACATAATAGATGCATTTGTTTTTTATCTGGCATGTTTTAGAACAGTAAATCCATTAATTTAAATTTTTTGCCAGATTGCTTTCCAGTGGGGCCCCAGACCTCTTTGCCCTCCCAAAACTGCCCTCTGCTCCGCCACTGTTCCCTCTCCTGTGCACACTAAATACAGCTCAGCGTAAGCTGCATCCTCGCGCTACAGTTTGAGGAAATACTATAGTCTGTAACTTTGTCAGGACAAATAGACTAGATTCATGGTTTGTGTTTCCCTCTGTAAGAATCTGAACATAAAAGTGAAAAATCCGCCGTATTTCGCCGCGGTTATTTGCGTGTTCAAATCTGCAGCCGTCTTAATTCATCTGCTGTTTTTCCTCGTAACTGACCCAATATGTGTCCTATTGACGCGAAATAAATATTGTTTAAGAGCTCACAAGTTGTAGAACCTGTTCCTGTGTTCGAAACGGTTTCCAGAGTCTTTGCTTTTGCACTGTGTGTTAGGAATCATCAGGCACCTGCGTCTAGACCAAACTTGTCTGTCACTCATGAGTTCAGCAGTGGGACGGCACAGCTCGGCTTGGTGCCCCTAGAGCAGGTGATGCCCTACGCGCTCTGCGTGATGTGCGTATTGGGGGCGGCGGCCCTGGGCTTAATAAATCAGGCCCTAAGACATTAAAAGCACTCAAATTAAATTTCAGACATATTTTAATAAAGTGCTGTATTTCATGTAATGTAAAAACAAAAAAATGCAACATGCCCTTCAGTATGCTCATATCTTTTGAACTGAATAAACCATCTTAAACTATAGAAAAACCAAACCAAAAATTGTGACCAGTGGCAAGTTCACACAAACTTCTTACTTTTACTTTTTCTCATTTGATTTAAGTAGGTTGTGTGCCACAAAATATTTTCAACTGTCTAGTGTGCTAGTGTGACTGAAAAAAGTCCACAAAGATGAGTGAGTTATGTTTTGTTCTTATACTGTGTTGTATTTTCCCCAATTAAATCACTGGTGGGTGCCGAAATAATATGTATAAGTATTAGTTAAATATATGACCATTTAGAATATATATAGTTTGATAAAGAGATATACTGTATATAGAAGAAGTATGTTTTGACTCAGCATGACATGATAGTCAATGTGGTCTGCTCCATGCTCTGTGGTTCTTCATACACTTTTTAACCTACTGTGCTATGAATCGTTTGAACCAGAGTTTGTTATGCATTTTAAATGGTTAGAAATAGGGCTGGGCGATTTAGCCAAAAATCCTAATTGCGATTTTTTCCAGGAAATATTGCGATTGCGATTTTTTTGCGATTTTCTCCCACAGCATAAAAACATGAGCAAAAGTAACACAAAATCAACAGTTTGTTAAAAGAATTTTTACATTTTGCTAGAAATGTACTTGTGAAATGATTTTTGGCTAAATTAGATCCAGTTTTGGGTGTAACTTAGTTACTGTAATTACATGTTTGAGTAACTAGTAGTGTAACTTAGTTACTGTGAAAAGACTTGTAATTAAATGAAAGTTACTAACAAAATACTCCTACTCACTTTTAAGTAAAAAAAAATCTACAAAAGTGACTTATTGTGTGAGATAAAACAACAGAGACACAGATCTGCAGCTGGAACAGTGCACAGAATCATTTTTAATATTGATTTTATTACTGAATTTAAATCTAAGCAACTCTTTTGTTATTTGCCTTTGTTTAAATGCCAATGATACAATTTTAAATCCCATTTTTGATTGATGTTTGCAATAATGCACACAAAGTAATCCAAAACTAAGTTGGGGCAAAACTATTGAGGCAATAACTATAGTTTAACTAATTACATTTTCAAAAAGTAAAAAGTAAAAAGTAATGAGTAACTAATTACTTTTTCAATACATTACCCCCAACACTGATTAGATCAACAAGATTAATTAACTCGTTTAATTGTGAAGGTGGGTAAAACTATATAGGCTATAGCCTAACCAGCTCTGCTTTTTACAGACATGAACCAGTTATACTGAACTTGTGCAAATTAATTCACTGTTAATTTTCATTTAAGTTCAAACGACTGATATCTGTAACTTCATTCCAGAGCTACTCAGTGTAAAATATGCTTTCATATCCAAACTAAGTGTGTTCCCCTTTAACTTTACGCACACGTCTCTCGGCTGCTGCTGCTGCTTCTCCTCCTCCTCCTCTCCGTCTCTGCCACTCGCTCGCTCATCCCCCGCTCCACAGACAGGACAGAAGGCGGGACGATTACCTGTCCCTGTCCACGCAGAGAACCGGAGTGCTCCGTGTTTGGAATTAAATAGTTTATCCTTCGTTTGGCAGCGCGTCACCGCGGACCACTTCATGTTACAGCGCGGACTCGTAACGCGGTGGGATTTCGAAGATAGAGGCTCACGCACGTACGCGCTAAAAGGCAAAGAGAGGCGATAGACATTCACCTGAAACAACTATTATGTCTATGTTTCGTGTCACTAACGAAGAGACTTCGCGGGGAGAGTGGAGAAAAGAGAGAAAGAACGAAGTACAGCGCTGGCTCCAGGCTCACCTTGTTCACCGCCGCTTTAAGCCTAAATCCTTCGCTGTAGTATTGACACAAAGCACAGTTTTACACTGGTGAGCCTGGTATTGTCATTACATGTCGTTGATCTCATGAGCACACGAATTACAGAGAGAAAAGTGAAGCACAAGTCACGGAGGTGTCGGTGGAGCGTAACATGAAGCTGCAGACCGGAGGCGCTGCAGTCACACGGCCGCACTCACACGCGGCGCTTCAATTACTTCCAAAACAAAACGCACGTGGGCAATAATCGCACGTCTCTGCGATTACATAATCGCGTCTTGTCATATCGCGATATAATCGCAAATGCGATTAATCGCCCAGCCCTAGTTAGAAAGTTATAGTCCTGGTTTACTCTTGATGCAGACTTTGTGGTCTAGTTTTGTGTGAAATATTGTATATGTACTGTATCATGTAATTAAAGTTTAGACTATGTTTAGTCTTGATTTGGGATTGAAGTCTTATATACACTGGGTTTGTTTTGGCTTAGTTTTGTTTTTTATGCGGCAGAGCATCATTGTTTTATTTTGTATTTTCTCTGTGTATTATCGTTACTTATCACAGTCCTTCAACAACTCTGGTCCACTGGTAAATATAACTGAATAGTATAGTATATAAGATTATATTAGAACATCATTAACAATAATTTATTAGCTAAATTTTGTTTAAATTCCCAGGAAATTGTATTTGTTGTGTGTCACTTGTCTTTTGCAGAAGAATTGTTTTTAATTTATGAATTATGTGACCTCGTTTTTCGTACCTCACCCTTCACAAGATGGCCACCACAACTGCCGCAACAACAGGTTCCACCCTCTCTCAAGTCATTACTGTAACTCATTGTTTTAAAGGTTGTATGGAGGATTTTTCAAATCCAACAACTGTTTGCTGTTTTTCAAATGATGCACGTGTGTCTCCTCCCAGGGCCACGCCCTTCACTGCAACTGGGCCAATGAGTTACTCAGAAACACTGAGGGTTTGCTTGACAGGTTAACAGGCCAGTAGATAACGAGGCACCTCGTTATCTATTGGTCAACGTTTTACTTGCCTCATTATGTCCACAGTTTATATATTTTTATAATTATTTTTTTGTTTATCATAAGTACAAGGCTGTTACAAATCTATGCAACTGTTTTGACCAAGACTGACAACATTTTTTTTTTTTTTAATCTTCCATACAACCTTTAAACAATCAATTAGCTAAATTTAAGTGTCATAAGTTATTATCATTTGTCAAACCGTAATGTCTGTATTTTTTAAGTGGACTTTGGACCATATTTACAATGCTAGGTAACAGTTGTGAAACTACCCTTACTTATAATTGGCTGGACAAAAGACACTTACGAATTTGAATCAAAACAGCCAAACTGGGTAAAAGCAAGCAAAATATTTAAATCTTAAATCATGTTCACTATATTTTTTTGAAAATTTTATTTTAACCTGTTATATGCACTTTAATGTTATAAAGCTGGACACATTCTACTTTAGATTTGACAGTGTACATAAGAGTTATTAAAGGTTACTGAAAAGCAGGACCTTTCATAAAGAATGTATCTAAAACATTACCATTACCGCAGGTTTTAAGCACGTTCTCCTTCGTCTTTAGTGTAATTTACTGCCCTTTTTCAGATGAATGGTCCTGTTCTAAATGTGACCCACTTCACATGAGCAGAAGCAGCGAAGGTCCGTGCCCCGCTGTGCTCGTGTTAGAGAGAGGAGACCGTTATAGGCTCGGACAGGTTGACGTGGGACAAACTCAATAAGCGCTGCTGTTCTCACCTCCGCAGTGTGTTTGTGTGTCTCTGTGTGTGCCCTGCAAAAAATTCACTAGTCACTTTATTATTGGTTTATTTTGAGTAGGTATGACCACCGTAAATTCTGGACTACTTTTTTCACAGGCTTTCAATCCTTTGCAGCTAATTTATAGATTTTCATTGACTTTCTAGTTTGGTTAATACTGTAATGCACTTTGTTACTCGATTAACCTTGATTTGTCTTGTGTCACCATATGTGTATCGTATGTACACGTATCTTTGTGTGTCTTTAGCGTTGTCTTGTGTCCCCTTGTGCGAGGGTACTTTTGTGTGTCTTGTGTCCCCATGTGCATGTCTTGTGTCCCTTTGTGTATGCGTACCCTTTTGTGTCTTATGTCCCCATGTTTTGTGTCCCTTATGTATGCGTACCTTTGTGTGTCTTATGTCCCCTTATGTATTTGTACCTTAGTGTATCTTGTGTCCCCTTATGTATGCGTACATTTGTGTCTTGTGTCCCCTTGTGCGTCTTATGTCCTCTTATGTATGCGTACCTTTGTGTGTCTTGTGTCTCCTTGTGTGCATACCTTTGTGTGTCTTGTGTGCATACCTTTGTGTGTCTTGTGTCCCCTTGTGTGCGTGCGTACCTTTGTGTCTTGTGTCCCCATGTGTATGCGTGCATACCTTTGTGTGTCTTGTGTCCCCTTATGTGCGTACGTACCTTTGTGTGACTTGTGTCTCCATGTGTATGCGTACCTTTGTGTGTCTTATGTCCCCTTATGTATGCATACCTTTGTGTGTCTTGTGTCTGCGATACCTTTGTGTCTTGTGTCCCCTTGTGTATGCGTTACCTTTGTGTTACTGTGTCCCCTTTGTGTGTCTTGTGTCCCCTTGTGTGCGTGAGTACCTTTGTGTGTCTTATGTCCCCTTATGTATTTGTACCTTAGTGTATCTTGTGTCCCCTTATGAATGCGTACCTTTATGTCTTGTGTCCCCTTGTGCGTGCGTACCTTTGTGTGTCTTATGTCCTCTTATGTATGCGTACCTTTGTGTGTCTTGTGTGCGTACCTTTGTGTGTGTTGTGTCGTCTTGTGTGCGTGCGTACCTTCGTGTGTCTTGTGTCCCCTTGTGTATGCGTTACCTTTGTGTGTACTGTGTCCCTTGTGTGCGTGCGTGCGTACCTTTGTGTGTCTTGTGTCCCCTTGTGTGCGTGAGTACCTTTGTGTGTCTTGTGTCCCCATGTGTATGCGTACCTTTGTATGATTTGTGTCCCCTTGTGTATGCGTACCTTTGTGTGTCTTGTGTCCCCATGTGCGTTTGTACCTTTGTGTGCCTTGTGTCCCCATGTGCGTGCGTACCTTTGAGTGTCTTGTGTCCCCTAGTGTGCGTGCATACCTTTGTGTGTCTTGTGTCCCCTTATGAGCGTGTATTCATCACTTTGTGAGGACCAAAATTTGTATACACACTCACTTTCTGGGAACCTGCCTTCCTTATGGGGACAAAAAGCTGTTCCCCATGATGCAAATCCTTCATTATGAGATCAGCAACATGGTTTTAAGTTCAAATAAGGTTAAGGTTAGGATTAAGGTGAGGGTTGGATTAAGTTTAGGCAAGTAGCCACTGAGGTTAAGGTTAGGGTAAGGGTCCATGAAATGAATGTAAGTCAATGTAATGTCCCATGACAGATGGAAACACAACATGTATGTGCATACGTACCTTTGTGTGACTTGTGTCTCCATGTGTATGCGTACCTTTGTGTGTGTTGTGTCGTCTTGTGTGCGTGCGTACCTTCGTGTGTCTTGTGTCCCTTGTGTATGCGTTACCTTTGTGTGTACTGTGTCCCCTTGTGTGCGTGCGTACCTTTGTGTGTCTTATGTCCCCTTGTGTGCGTGCGTACCTTTGTGTGTCTTATGTCCCTTGTGTGCGTGCGTACCTTTGTGTGTGTTGTGTCCCCTTGTGTGCGTGAGTACCTTTGTGTGTCTTGTGTCCCCATGTGTATGCGTACCTTTGTATGATTTGTGTCCCCTTGTGTATGCGTACCTTTGTGTGTCTTGTGTCCCCATGTGCGTTTGTACCTTTGTGTGCCTTGTGTCCCCATGTGCGTGCGTGCCTTTGAGTGTCTTGTGTCCCCTTGTGTGCGTGAGTACCTTTGTGTGTCTTGTGTCCCCATGTGTATGCGTACCTTTGTATGATTTGTGTCCCCTTGTGTATGCGTACCTTTGTGTGTCTTGTGTCCCCATGTGCGTTTGTACCTTTGTGTGCCTTGTGTCCCCATGTGCGTGCGTGCCTTTGAGTGTCTTGTGTCCCCATGTGTATGCGTACCTTTGTATGATTTGTGTCCCCGTGTGTATGCGTACCTTTGTGTGTCTTGTGTCTCCATGTGCGTTTGTACCTTTGTGTGCCTTGTGTCCCCATGCGCGTGCGTACCTTTGTGTGTCTTGTGTCCCCTTGTGTGCGTGCGTACCTTTGTGTTATCGGAGCCGGCGTGCTGGAGCTCTTGCTTGGCCAGCTTATGGGCCTCCCCCAGGAGCAGCAGCTGCTTGTTCAGGAAGCTCATCTGCTGCTGGGTGCTCTCGCTGGTGCTCAGCTGAAGGACACACGAGACAGACAATGACGACGGAGGGCAGAACGGCAATTAGGCTACAAATCAAACGAGCGGGCGAGCATTTGGGAGTACAGCAGACCGCGGGTTTGCTACTTAATGATCACACGCTGGAGACCAACAAAGGATGCTTAACAGGCAAGTCACCTACAGGAAAAACTTTCAGCGCAAACTTAGAATCAAACGGGAAAATGTCAATATTTAAAAAGTCTGTTGAAAGACAAAAGATGATTTTATTTTTTGGAAATGAAAAAAAAGTAATAAGTAATATGGTTTAATAACTGTTCAAAACAAAAGGAATCAGTGGTTATTAGTACTGGAAAAACTAAAGGAAATGTATTGTGTTTTACCACTTATTTAGTCGATATACAGCAGGGCTATTCTTTTAAAAAACCTTTTATAGCAAAGACACTTGCCACAAAATGTGCTTATTTGGTATTATAAATTACACCTGCAGTTGGAGATTTAATACTTTTTACCTATTGCACAACAAATAATTTCTTCAAACTAAATCAAAAGCATTTTATTTAAGGTTAGAAACTCTGTGTGATCCGGAAGTCTATTAATAAAAAATATGAGAGAAACCTCAGTGTTTTTGTTGTTTATCTGGTTATAAACTACAATAGTTCTGTTATTTGATTTGGGCAAATTCTATCGCAAAGCCTACCTGCAGAGTTTCTGCAGGAATAGAGGTCAAATGTAAGACTTTCTGACATTTTATCAGACCACAAACCAATTCACGTGACCTATAGTATTTCACAATGCCAGTATAATAAGGTATGATGCTATATTTTGCTACAATTATAAAAAATCTAATGAATTAACCAAAAAGAACGCAATTTGACCGTAGATGCAGCAGCAGCTAGTTCCAGCTAATGGCTAATGCTACAGCTAACACTCAGAGCAGCTGCAAAAGACTCTATGGAGACTCTTCATAGCATAGAATACTCCATATATACACACAAATATTCGTGCTTCCTCTGTGATGTTTCATTTACCCTTTATAGTAGAAGGACTATGGTTAAATTAACAACTGCAGCGCTGGCTAGCGGCACTAACAGGCTAACTTTTGTTTAAATTGCATTTAAATAGAATGAGCGTTTTTTTACAGGCCTCACTGTTGTTTTCATGATACACAGAGGTGGGAAGAGATTAAATAAGATACTCAACACATTTATGTTTAATGACAATTATATTTGACTTTAAAATTGTTTTCAAAATCTAAATACATAAGGGTTACATTAAAGTTCAAACACATTTTTATTTTATTTATTTTTTTCTGCTGTTTGAGTCTAGTTTACAAAAGCCATTATAAATAGCCTACTAATAATTATTTATTTTAATTTGAGTAAACTAATATTAGTTTAGTTAATATTTGGTATCAGGACTGGTTTCGAAATCGGCACCTACCCTGAGACAAAGTATCAGCGTCGGATTGGTTCCAACAAAAAAAATGGTATTGGGATATTGTTAAATATAAATAAAAATTCCAGAAATACGACTTCTATGTATTTGTGAGTTTCGATATATTTGAATTGTCCAAAAGTGAGCAGAAATGGCTTCACACGTGTCATCTGGATAATGTTTCTGAAATGCTTCTCTGAGTGTTACCTTAAGCAGCGTCTAGCTTTGTTATTGCTCAGTCTGGGTCAGCTGAGGCAAAAGAGGCCAGACAAGCCCTGGGAGGCACCAAAACACCCAGACCCCTGTCCCGCTGACCCAAAAATAGAGAACACATCACCATGGCAACCAGCCCTGGTCCTCAGCTATATCACACACAGGCTGTAAGAGGCCTGCGCTCAAAGTAACTAATTACAGACAGAGCACCTATAACAGGGTTCGTACAGATTGTATTTTATGATTTTCCATGACTTTTCCATGACTTTTCCAAAACAATTGTCAACATTTCCATGACCTATTCACATGACTTATTTGCACATCAATTATGCTTAAATATTTGTTTTCATTAACTTAAGTCCTAAATATGTTAATTTCACAGATTTATAAACTTACATAACAGTAGGCCTATAGCCCAATTACAACAGGAACTCTATTTAGCTCGTGCTTTTTCTATGTCCAAACTAAACAGGGGACAGTGTCAAAGCAAATTATCCCAAATCGGAGAATTGCTCAGGGCTCCAAACTAACTTTTTTGGTAACCATCCCGAATTTCCTCTCATATAATCGGCTATATTAAAAAGTTAAAAAATATATATAGCTGTAAGATATGAAAGTATGTAATTTGTGACGTAATTTCAGTGTGTTTCTTTTAATAAAGCTACAGTTTATAGAACCCTTTTAAATAAGGCTTTAATTAATTTTTTTTTTTGGCCATTTTGACATTTCTGTGACATCTTTATACCTAATTAAAGGCGTTTTAATAAAATGTGTAGTTATCTACTGAACTTAATCTAGAGTCCTAAATAAAAACATTTCATTTGGATTTGACGGCAACCTAGAAACAAAGTTTATATTTGTGCTTGTGTGACAGTGGCAGGTTAAAGCAGGACAGCAGCACATCAGATTAGCTGTGTTAGCATCATAGTTTAGCTTCTGTTAACTCTTACACAAACTGTCTTCTGTGTGGACACGATGTGTAGTTAGTGTAGAAGAGTTTTAATGCAGTTTGCAACAAAGCTGCTGTTCAATTGAGTCGCATGCAGCCGTTTTCTTTTAAGACATTTTAAAATTTGACTTTATAATTAAAATAATTTTAAAACTATGTATTTTTTCACCATATCCCACATAATTTAATTTTATAATAAAACCTTGTTTTTCTTATTAATCATTCTAGGATAATGTTCTTTTAAAAATGTAGTCGTTGGATAAATCTAACCTGTGCTGTGGAGGAGAACAGTGTTTTTACACTGATCAGAGCTGATCACTGAGTCTGTGAAGGACTTATTCTAACTCTGTTCTGACTCGACCCTGTTCTGTCCAACGTCTGTCTCTCTGTCCCACTGGGCCAAAGCAGTCACTGAATGAAGCCATGTGATTGGCTGATTAGCAATAGGACACACGCAATAACCCTTCCCAACTTTACGCATGTAGACACAAACAGCGCTCTGAATCGCCTTAACTACACGCACACACTCGCGCACTGGCGTTCTCTAAATACAAATATGAATCTGCAGACCCAGAGACAACACCGCACCGACATGAACCGCGTGCGTCTGTCTTTGGCGCTGTGTCAGATGTGAGAAGAAAGAGTCACAGCGGCGATGTGCGCACGCTTCTGTTGATGCGCTCAGTCTGCACAGCGCTTCTTTAACAGAATCAAGTCTAGATTCTCCAGCCTTTCAGCGAGTGTTTGGCAGGAGGGCTGCGGTCCGAACGGAGCGGCGCTTGGGTCAGATCCAGACCGGAGTCCGCCTTTCGGTGACCTGGGCTATATAACTTTGCATCGGACTAGCAGTGTCGCGTGTGCTCGCGTGTAATGCCTTTTCTTAAAAACTAAAATGTGAACAAAATGAGATGAATCCCGGATCATTATTCCCGTAGATCAAAGACGTGGAGCGCTTTGGGCCAAAGAACAGACAGGAGTGGACAGAACACGCACAGCAGCTGCATTAGCATCAGCCTCCTCCCTCCACTCTGATAAGGAGAAAGACGCAGCAGGCTGGAGCGAGCGAGGTTTACCGACTTAAAATGAGTATTGGTGGGAAGGCGTTAGTCTCGAGCCCTGTTTGTTGTCATTTTCCAAAACTTTTCCAAACCCAGTAAAATTCCAAAACTTTTCCAGGGCCTGGAAATTGGATTTTCATTTTCCATGACTTTTCCAGGTTTTCCATGACTGTACGAACCCTGCTATAAGTTTTAAATAAGGCTGAAATTATGTTGTAAAGCAAGATTCCTATGTTTAATCTTGAAGGGAAAAAAAGGTAAAATAAACCTTTTTTTTTTTTCTTTATAAAGTAAGAAAACTATTTTGATGTTTGCTGATTGCAAATATCTATTCAGGATAATATTATTACCTCAACTTGCTTTTATTTAGGGATGGGAATTGAGAGAGTTTTTGCAGGGTAGAAGAGATCAAATGTAACAATTTTTAAGACCACAAAATATAGAAATTAAGACCTGTCTCTAATATGATTTGTAATATTTCACAATGCTGCTTTATTTCCAGAAAGCTTCGTGAGACGTAATTTTATATTTTACAACAATGACAAAAAATCTAGCCGAATTAACAAAAAAAAGACAACACAATTTATATAGCAATATATTCCATAAACCAAACAACAGCACAGGAAACACAAATTGTGCTACGTTATTGAGAATGTCCCACAGGAAAAGATGCAGCAGTGTGAAATAGATCAGAAAATGCGTCATTAACAAATTTTAGACATGTGCAAACATTTATAAGACCTACAACGGCATATTTAAGATTTTAGATTACATTCAAACTTTTCTATTTAAGACTAGTATAGACTTTTTAAGACACAGCAGAAACCATGTATACTTACATTTAGGGCTGGGCAATATTGTGATTAAAATCAAATTGTGAGCTCATTTCTGTGACAATCTGCTTTTTTGGTGAAATTGTCAAATCGTGATTTGATTTCCCTTCTCTATTTGATGCATCTGTCTGTTCAAATATAGACCAATTTTTTCCAAACTATTACTCTTAGTCTTAAAGGGGCACTGTGTAAGAAAAACAAACAAACAAAGTGATTTCCACTTTTGAACACCAGAGGGAGCCTTTCACATGCATTTTGCCTATTTACCATGCTGACATCTAGCGTCAATAATCCACATTCCGGCCCGTAATAAAACATTTCAAATACGTATAAATGTATCACAGTTGATGTGGATTGGTTAACAGTGCTCTCTTAAGTATTCATGTTGTAAAGAATAAATATGATTTAAATGTTTGTGGACTATATGTGATAATTAAAATTCCTCTCAATCTTACACAGTGCCCCTTTAAAGTTGCCAATACCAAATCTTTATGCGACATTGGGCTTTTTTTTTTTTTTGGAGTTTCTTTTGGACTGCGTTTTTAGTTCGTAAAAGGAGTAAATTTTAGCAATTTTTTAGGTTTGACTTATGGAAATATATTAATTATTATGAATGTTTAGCATGTGTTCTTGTCTAAAAGTTGCTACTAATGTAAGAAAAACACATACACTTGTTTTGCAGCACACACTGACTGAGGTCGCTTGTTTCTCTCTGAAAATCTGGCAACACTGATCTGATTTTGACAGCTGGATTCAGCTGTTGATAGTGAATTGTCAAAAACAATAGGAAAATAAACGGTCTTCAAGAATCATGATAAAATCAAAATCATGATTTGGCTCCAAAAAAATCGGGATGTTAATTTTTTGCCATATCGCCCAGCCCTACTTAAATTTTTAGCAACCCATCAGAATTACTATATTATTACTCTAATTGATTCTTCTTATCGATACCACTTTGGGATAGCCTGATGTATCAGCAGGTTTCGTTTCACTTCCTGGAAACCGTCGTCTCTGCACTGGAGTTTGTTTGTTCTATGGTGGGCGGGTCCGCATTAACCAATCACTTTGTTCGTTACCAGACGTTACGTATGTACTGCAACCAACGCATCACTTGTAATCCCAGAAGTACAATGTAAACATGGACGTTAGTGATCGTTTCCACAGAGTGAAATGAAACCGGTTGATACATCAGGCTAGAGCGGCACCATCACATCATAAAAAAGAGGAGATTTAAATCTAAATTTCCGGCAGCTGAACTACAAACAGACGCTTGACTTTGAAGTCACCACTTAATTTCAAGCTTGATTCAAGCAGCAACAAACACTAAAATTCCTAGTTGCTGGAGTGAAATGAAATGAAGCGGAGGCACTAGGTAACTTTGGGCCACTGTGCAGTTAAATATTGTGTAAACTTTGACCCTGCGCTGTACTCTTACCTTTGTGTTTTGTTACAAGCCCACACATTTTAGTATGGGTATCTCATATACAAAGTTTGTGTAGCTATAAGATTTTTTTTTCGCATGACGCACATGGAAAAGAAGCAACAAAGCATGCCTCTGGGCAAACATGCGGCTCGCACACCTGCGCAGTGACCAGATCACAGCTGACACAAGCCTCCTCTAACACAAGCCTCAGTGTCTCTGGATAAGAACGGTTTGGTTCCTGCTCCGTCTATGTTTTAAACGTTTATGCCTGCACCTCCGAATTTCTTTGTAGCTGGCCTATATTTAATTCATAACCATCATAACAATCATAATGTATTTAGACAAAGGTTTCATATTTACTTGAAATAAAAAGTGTACTACGTGAACATGAGCAGAGCATTTTCTGTAGTGACTCTTACCTTGACGGTCATTTGGTTGAGGAGGTGCCCAGTGTGACAGACTTTATTATTAGACCTCTGAAGCTCCGCCTCCAGCTCGTCCATCCTTTTCTGACATTCCTGCAGTTTGCTCTGGAACACAGACACAAAAACATTTCAATTCTTAGTTAAAATATATTGTTATTGATAATGTGTAGTTTTTTGTTTGTTTTTTTCGAAGGGTGGTGACGTGAGCTGCATGTTAATTACTTCACATTTTGATAAAAAGAGCTTTTTATAGAATTGTGATGTCAATTGTGATCCAAACATTTTCAAGAGTTCATATTTTAGTTTGGCTTTGGTTTATATTTGCAAAACCAAAACTGATAGAAAGATTAAACCCAGCTTGGTTAGAACGTGGCAGCCATAAGTCAATGCGATTTTTTTTTTTAGAATTGTCCAATCCCAAATGTAGAGTTGGGCGATATAGCCAAAAAATGTATATCACAATTTTCTTGGAGCTAGATCACAATTTAAATTTGAGCACAATTTTTGTAGACTGTAAGATCATCTGTTTTTTCAAAAAGTTCCTTCACTGTCATTGGCTAGATCCAGCTGACCAATGATTCCAGATTTTCAGTAACGAGCAACCAAGCCTCTGAAAAAATCCCAAAGCAAGTGACCTCAGTGCTTCAGTAAAAAGTAATTAAAATAATAATGTAATTGTTAAATTGCTTGTCAACAATTTTTAACATTAATGACAACTTTGAGACATGAAATTTGCTAAAAGAAAAAAACTAAAATTAATTAATTAAAAAAATCTATGTTTCAGGCATATTTTGTAAGTCAAACCTTAAAAATTGCTTAATTTCAACTCTTATGATTTTATAGTGCAGCCCAAATAACTACAACCTAGTGTAGTAGTATTCGAGAACGGTCTTGATATTGCTTTTTAAGGTCTTGGGCTAGTCTTGGACTCAAGCACATTTGGTCTCGGTCTTGTCTTGGTCTCGACTGTGCTTGGACTTACCACAACGCGCTACTAACATAAACTGTGCACAATAAGATTATTTATACACCAAGAATTGTATAAAAGTACATGGATGGTCTTGAATTTGTCTCGATGGACCGCGGTCTTGGTCTCGATCTATTAAAGTCTTGGTCTTGTCTTGTCTTGGGACTCCGTGATCTTGGAAAAGTCTCAGTCTTGATTAGTTCGGTCTTGACTACTACACTACTACATAAGACACTTTGAAAATAGAATCTAATGTCACTATAAAGAACCAGACTAAGTGAAGCATGTTGGGATTTCATCTAAAAAGGAGATTGTCACAGTTTCCCAGTTCTATTTATAAGTAGATAAGTCTGAACAACATAACATTTGTCAAAATATGCAGGGAAAATCAAAACGAATAATGAGTACACATTGCTCAAGGCTATAAAAAGTTGCATATCCCCGCTTGTCCACTGGTCCGATGATGAACCTACCTGGAGTTCCTGGTTCTTGGTGTAGTAGTCATCGCGGCCCTGCTGCAGTTGGCGGATTTGGCTGTGGAGCTGGGTCACCACCTTCTCGCGGTCATCCCACAGCTGCCTGTACCTCTGCTGCTCCACGTGGAGGCTCTCTCTGAGGGAGGAGATGTCCACGCTCTGGAGGTTCAGCTGGTCCTTCTGAACATGAGCACACACACAGCCGGGATTTTGAAAGATTTTAAAAGTAAGAAGAAAAAAAAAGGTATGATTGAACAATTTTCATTTTAACTGCCAAATGTGTATAAAATCATTGGCTTGTAGAATGTTGTGATCTAAGTCTATTCCTCTGATTAGAACCATCAAAATAGTTAGTTACTGATTCAAATATTTCAGATAAATGAGTTCCTCCAGCTGATTGGCGTCTCAGTTTCAGTCTGGAGACAGTTTCATTAGTTCAGCTCCAGACAGAATGCCTTGGTTTCAGTCTCTGTTCATGTGGGCAGAGGAGGCACAGATTACTTGACAGCTGCTTTCTCACAGACACTCGTGTTTCAGAGAACAGTGGACTGGTCTGTACAGAGTTCTGATCAGTTTTCATACGTCTGAATGAGAGGAGATGAGGTTTTCATAGCAGAACCACACAAGCTCAGACAAAATGCTCCCATTTTTTCAGAAATAATTCACCAAAGTCTGTGTCAGGTCCCACAGAGTAAGTCACAATACATATCCTGGCAGTTCCGACCAGAATCTGCCATTTTTTTCTGCTTTTGTGTTTAAAAATTCCTCCAAAAAACAAACTAGTTTACACTGGTTTAATGGAGGAAAGGTCGTCTTTTGCCTCCGGCTAAGCTCCGCCCACTAGAATTCGACGCAATGTTTACTAACATGCTAGGGGTCTATTGGTTACGATTTGAAAATATTGTAGAACTGGGACGCAATGGAAATGTTTAATTACATATTAGGCATTATAACTAAACTTAAAAGCAGCATAGCGCCTCATTAATAACAGTTTGAACCATGCTCATATGTGTCTGTAAGTCTAATCCTTTGTGGTCTAAAACTAATGTTTGTGCACAACATGATGCCGCTGTGCGTCTCATGAAAATCACTTTCTAAATGTGTATCTGTGCTATATAGTTGATGAAATCTCCTGCATTTTTACCGTGATGTTCACACATTTATGCTGCGCTGTGTATTTTAAAATGGTATATGAACCTAAAGGAAGCAGCGTTTCAGCGCAGTCTGACATGGGTGAGCAAGTGGAGGAGAGAGAGCAAGGCGCGACGAGGTTTAGATAAATTAATAACTAGTAGTGTAACGATACGCTAAAATTAAATTAGGTAAGATTTTCAGTTTTGAAAGTTGTCGGTTGTTGTTTAGAACCTCAATTAGAGCTCAGTCTCGTCTCATACTAAGGCTGTATACAACAGGAACAATACATATTTGTCATTTAATGTTACTATTGAGCTAAATCTTGGCACCGCAGAGTGTTTATATGAATTGTGGTTTTGTGAGCGTCCTTTACCATGGCGTTGTTCTGCTCCTCCAGGGCTGTGGCGTTGATGATTCTCCGGAGCAGACGGCGGTTGCGGACGGCGTGCTGCTCCCTCTTGTAGCGCTCGTACAGCAGCTGGTTATGGAGCAGGAGAAGCTGACTGCGCAGAGTGTGCAGCTCGTCCAGAGGGGCTGATCCTGGAGCCACACATCACATTTAAGTTAACATAAAAAAATAACACAAAAGCTACTGACATTATGAGATGTGCCTAAATATACAATGTAGATATACATTTGGTGAAAACTATATTGATATTGTGAGCACATAATCATATACTGGGACATACAGTACAGACCAAAAGTTTGGACACACTTTCTCATTCAAAGAGTCTCCTTTATTTTTATGACTATGAACATTGTATATTCACAATAAAGACGATAAAGGAGAGTGACGGGTGCTGCGCCAGATGAGCTGGCCTCCACAGTCACCAGACCTGAACCCAATCCAGATGTTTTGGGGGTGAGCTGGACCGCAGAGTGAAGGCAAAATAATTTCCAGAGTGATAAAAATCTCTGGGAACTCCTTCTAGACTGTTGGAAGAGCATTTCAGGTGACGACCTCTGGAAGCTCATCAAGAGAATGTCAAGAGTGTGCAAAGCAGTAATCAAAGCAAAAGGTGGCTTCTTTGAAGAGCCTAGAATATGACACATTTTCAGTTGTTTCACACTTTTTGGTTCTGTACTATACTTCCACATGTGTTAATTCATAGTTTGGATGCCTTCAGTGTGAATCTACAATGTTCATGGTCATGAAAAAAAAAGGTCTGAGAGAAGGTGTGTCCAAACTTTTGGTCTGTCCTGTACATCACCTACAAAATATGATATGAGAAAATGAAGCATGACATATGGAATATGTACATTTAGTGTTTCAAATTAATCATTATTTTGTTTGAAAATATGTTCCTGAAGAGGTCCTCAAGCACTGTTTTTATTTTTACAAATTCAAATTTGAAAAAGAAATTGTCATCAAAACAAAACCTGTTTGACTAACCTGTCGCAGCCCCGTTTGTACCGGAAGACACGATTCGTCCGGAAGTTCTCTTTTTGTCTAAATAAAAACAGAAATGAAGGGCTGTTTTTCTGTTCTTTTTTAAAACACATAATACTATCGTCATCCACAAGCCCTATATTCATTACCCACAGCCGTTATTTGCCTTTTAGCAGTTTATCTAGTGTAATACAAGAGTTTGATCTTTCCGTTCAACCCTTGAACGCGTCAACACACGTGACCTTACGTGCCACGGAAAAAAATATAATTTTCGGCGATTTCTTAAACAACACTTACCGTTATTTGTTCATTAACAGTTAAATAATTCACAAATAAAGACTGTTTAGATTAAAAACAAGACATTATTATTTTCAGTGTGCGCATGCTCTAATCACACTTCCGGACGGATTGGGTCTGCCGGGACGAAAGGGGCCATGACAAACCGATTAACAAAATGATCGTACTTGCAGTTCTAGTATGCTTTAGCAAAAATAAAAAAATGTAACAAGGAAATGAGTTGCAACAGTGCTACAACTCATTTTCCTTGTTTAAAGAAAATAATGAACTCTTAAAAATAGTGTGTTGTCTAATGTGTATGTATTTCATGCCACGCTTGAGTAAGTTATGGGCAATTTATTGAGTATCAGATGTACTGGGGAAAAGTGATAAAGCCATGTATAAAAAAATGTATCCAATTGCGAAGGAGGATTCTTGGCCCTATACAGTGTATTTAAATTCTTAAAGCAGACTCTATGGCCAGCGGGACAAATGTGACCTTCAAAGGTTACCAGAGAAATGTTTGTTACAGGTATACCAAAACTTTATAGGTGTCATTCCCTAATTCGAGTCATTTTTGGTCGAAACCTAGTCAATCATGCTAGTTGTTAGCTTGACTATGTTTTCATTGAATAAACTGCAAGAAATGTTCTCATAGCCATAGCCTTAGATTGCCAATCACATGAGATTAATATAGTCTGTGAAGAAAGTCTCATAGCGTTTATAGTCACGTGAAATTGGGGAGTGACAATAGAAACGCAAAACGAAGCAAACAACAAAGCAGCCCTGAAACAACCAAATAAACTGCTGAGTCAAAACTGGTTCATGTATCTCACTCTATAGTACCAGAATATGCTTTGATAAATGTATCAATTTAAAATCTCTATTGGTTTAACACAGTGGCGGACCATCAGGGCCTGCAAAGCCTTCTCTGCTGGCCTAAAATATCTAAATAACAAACTGATATAAATCATATTTAGTGCATGCATGCTTAATAAATATTAAATAATTATTTATCAGCTTCTTCGTAGCATTTCCCATCGTTTCGCAGCTTTCAGGCGTGTGTTTCAAAATATATTGCTTTAACCAATCATATTTCAGCCATCAGTTGTTGTCAGGGTCAGTGAAATCTGCCCGAGGCCTTCACAGTCAGTTTTGAAGGCACAGTATCTTAAAATAAGTGCGTATCAAACTGTTGCTTCAACCAATCAGATTTTACGTCGACGACGCCAAGGCCTTCTAGCAGTCAACCATCAACGTCAGGATAACTACGGCATTTGATTGGCTGTTTGTGCTTAATGTTTTTTGATCGCAGTTTTGTCACAGTGGCTAAAGGGAAAGAAGAAATCGATTTGGTTGCAAATTTATTGGTAAAGCCTTTTTCAAGACGGACTTTTCAAGAAAAGCTGAACATTGTTATGGAGGACCGGGCAACTCCGAACCTAGCATCTCTCCGAGCTAGCCTGTCATAAGCGGGAAAGAGATTTGTTCTGTGGGACACAAGGTGCTTTCCAAATGTTTTGGTAAATCCAGAGTGGATTTACAGCTAAACGAGCAAGTGCGGAGGGAAAGATAGCTGCGCAAGAGAGGAGTCGATATGAGGAAATCTACGAGGCCACTGGAAGCGGCGCGGTGCCCAGGGGGCGAGACTGGGTCCAGCGCAAGATCTGCGCGCACACTTCACCAGCTCCTTTGCGTGTACAAGTAATTCAGACTCTTGGTGAGTAAATATTTTTGGATGTGTGTGTGTAAATGCGTTTATTCTGGCTATAGAAGTAATGATGCTTTGCTCTTTATCGCGTGCCTGCGTAATAGAATAGTTTAATAGCCGTCAGCTGGTTATTGACAAGTGAATATATTTAAAAGAAGCACCACTGAAGGCCTAGGCAAGAAATGCACTGCCCGCCACTGCGTTTAACATTAGGCAAACTAAAACTGCCGTTTAAGTTTAACCTGTGCTAAATATTCCCTTTACAAAAAAAAATCTGATTCACAGTAAAAATAAAACATTGCATAGAGAAAATAACCGCATAGATAAGTCACTCTTTTGACTCCAGAAGTCCAAAAGTTGCCAGGTCGATCCATTCTATCACTTTCTCATTCCAAAAAGCCACAACACGAACCGCAAGCCTCAATCCAAACGACATGACTCGTATCAGTAAACAAGCTAATTTGATCAGCTCGTCATTACAGCGCTGGCAGAGGACCGTGACAGAAACAGCCGGCGCAGAAAACGCGATCGGCGCTCTGGTCCGACCGAGGTAAACAAACACAGACAGGCAGACTTTGTGTTGAGACGAGGGTTCAGCCGGTGTGTGCGAGTCATGTGACAAAACTGTGACCGCTCAAGCTCAAACACACTTTTGTCTGGGAGCGAGCGAAAAGAAGACGGTTACCTCCAAAGTGTGTCCAGTCAGCTGACTTACTTGGCAAAGGTAATCTGTGGAGAGAAACGGCATTTTAAACGGTTGGAAGAAATCCGTGAAGGTTCAGTCAGGTCGACTTGGAAGAATTGTGCAGAAGTTATGAAAATACAAATGTGGATTACATTTAGGAGACTTGTTTTAGGTATTCAGTAACAAACTTTGACATACAATATATACAGGATTTCAGCAGGGATCGAGAGGTTAAAGTTACGACTTTTTAAGATCTTTATAAAACCACAAAACATACAAATTAATACCTATTTGCAAGTTGCGTCTTTTCTAGAGGCTTCCTAAGATACAATTTTAAGTTAATTTATTTTATTAACAAAATTATTATTAATTATTAATTAATTATTAACAAAAATCAAGCCTATTCTATCTGTTCCACCACCAAACTGCTTTAGACTTTTTTGACCCTGCAAAAACCTTGTATGTAGATCAGTTATATTGATTTTGTTCTTTGTAAAACACAAAATTGATCTAAAAAAAAGTTTATAGACTGAACTGATAAGTACTACCACTGTAAAATGGAACTGTAACAAGCAGCAGTTTTGAACTATTTCAGTTAATTCTGAACTCTACATGTTTTGCTTGGAATGTGAAATTCTTAGGGGCAGATAAAAGAGCAGAGATAGGTGATAGGTGAAAACACAGACAGCATCAATCCAAATACAAGTTTGAGTAAACTAAAGATTAGAGAATATAATAGGTCTCCTTTAAGGCACTTTTATTAACTGCTACAGCAGATGTTATTGGTAAAACTAGGATTTTGTACGTTATGTGATTTGTTTAAATTCTAGAATCAAAATTTTATTTGAACATGTGAACACAGATAGGTAACCTAAAGGTACTTTGAATAATCTTAAGAATATAACTAGTGCTGTCAAGCGATAAAAAAATTGAAGAGATGATAATCTCACCAAAATATTGCTAAGAAAAACACTCAACCTAAGTGTTTTTGTTTTTATCCAATTTAAGTAATAGGTTGGTTTCACGTGACATCACAACATTAGACTGGCCAATGTTATTTCAATGAGGTGGAGGGCAGGTAAAATTAATATTGTTTAAATGCAGTTTATTTTTGCAATGCAAACCAGTAATGTGTTTAGTCATCCTAGAAATCACCACTTTTTAAATTAGCAAAATACTTTTTGAATTATTCCATGGCAAAGTCCAATGTTATTAATATGAAAAAGTGCCTCTTGCCCTCCATCTGGCTTGTAACTGCCAAGAATTCTAGAATGTGAAACCCACCTATTACATTATTGTTGCAGATGGGAATTATTAGTAATTTGCCAAAAAATACTTTAGCAAGTCATTTGTTGTCAAGTTGAACAACCCTTATGTCCATTTTGAACTCACAGATGGAAACAATGAAATTAAAGATTTTAAAATAGATTAATGCATTTAAAAAAATGTACTCAATTAATATGTCTGTAATTAATTAATCTCAATTAATGCACTAATTTGACACCCCTAAATATAACAGCTGCAACACATTTTTTTTAGCAAAATCCGACACAATAATGAAGTTTAGAAGACATCAGGTAAGAAATACATTAGAGAAAGAATCACTTTCACCTAACAACATTTTATATGACAATCATTTAAAGGGGACATTTTATATTTTAAACCAAAACAGTGCTCTCTCATCATTAGTTTGCTCTAAGTTGTATTTGGATTGAAGTGCATAACCCTTTTGAATTGCCCACTGTCATAAAGCTGTTCTTGTCAGTAACAGCTAAAGCATTCTTATATTCCATTCCTCACTACATCTACCATGACTGACCTCTTGAGCACTTTATCGTGAGCGTCGCTGCCCTGCTGCACCAGTCGGTCCAACACTTCCAGAGGTGACGCAGACATGATCCCCTCCTCCTCCCCGTCCTCCAGCCCCTCCTCTCTCTGCAGCACCCTCTCGATGGCCGCCTTGTGCACCGCCTCGGACGTCTTCTTGCCCACGAAGAGTGAGGCGGCGCGGGGCAGGGCCAGGTCGAAGAAGGACTCGTACGGGACGGGGGCCGGGGGCGTCTTGCTGCACGGGCTGGGCGAGAACATGCCGTACTTGGAGACGTCGTCGTCGGGAGCGGAGGGGCTGCGGTGGAGGTGGTGCTCGATGGGGGTGAAGCCGGACTGAAAGGGCCAGGATTGTTCCAGGTTTGACTGTCTGCTCTCGGAGGCAGCGTTGAGCCCGCCGCCGTCTAGCTTGTCTGGAGTGGATATGGAGTGGTCCCGGCTGGAGATCCCCGTCTGGGAGTTAGACAGGGTTTTGTCCTGGCAGCCCGTCAGAGTTTCGGTGGTGTGGTAGAAGGGAGAGTCAAAGCCCCTCATGCTCAGCGGCTCCTGTTTGTCCTCGGTCAGCTTCAGTAGTTCTTCAGTGATGGCGGCTACAGACACAACAGTTTGTTTATGTTATTTCTAGGTTGCATTCACGTGACAGCACAACTGACAACACAATTTTCAAGAACTCCTGCAAGGTAACATTGAGCTTGAGTATGGTAGAATTTGCAACATAATGCATCTTGTTTTTTGTTTTTGTTTGTTTGTTGGTACAATATTAAACATCTTCCCTGCCAATACATTTATGTTCATAGTAACCTCAGAAAGTGGTTCAAAGATAAAGAGTGACATTGACGGAAAGAGACAGGCAGACAGAGGCCCTGTTTGCATAGGTTTGGGTCGCAGCAGAATGGTACAGTACAGTACTACAGTAGTGTTTCCACTGTGTAAAGCATCCTGCTCCGTCCTGCATGCTGGGTCCATAGTGAACCGCTTTTGGCCCTGCTTTTACAGTGGACCCAGGGCGTTTACATGGAGGCCAGGAAAACCGGATAACTAGCCTAGTCTGATTTAAACTAGTTTTCCAAAGTGCATGTAAACCCGGGCAGACCTATTAAGGAGCTGTAAAGCGGTTTTCGGAAAACCAGTTGGCGCACGTGGTCCTGACCGACTGTAGTCTGATTTCAACTCCAACTTACCGGTGTTAAAGGGACAGACCCACATTAAGCGTAAATAGACTATTAAATAAAAAAAATTAAAAATATAACTAATTTAAATTTTGCTTTAAATAAAAACGAACTATTCACGTTGATATTACAGCATTTAGACAAAAAAAAAAACTTAGATAGGCTGAATTATGAAGTAGTGAATCTGACACAGCAGGTCTTGTCTCTCCAGGGTAATCGGTTTACTCTCTTGCATGTAAACAGGAGCAACACCGGTCCGACCGGTTTGAGGGGAAAACCAAATAGAGTCCGGTTTTCTAGCCTAGTCTGATTTCCCTGTGCATGTAAACGCGTCGATTGTGCCCTCCCCCCTTTAGGCACAATCATTTGACAAAAGAAAACATGAAGCATGAATTAATCTTTCTCACCAAATGCTGACTTAATCTTGTGACAAAATCTTTTTTTGTTGCTCTGATAGACTTAACAAACCAAAGCTAGCGCATTAGCTTTAGTTTGTCGAGGCAAAGAAAGCACTGCATAAAATTGTAAAACCTGTGCGTACTGTGTCCAACACAATCCATCAATGCATTAAAGATAATGCACTTAAAATGCAACATAGTCACATAGGCTTTGCAAAAAAAAGTAGAATAAATGCAAAAAAAGTGACGATAAACCGAAAGTAGTCACTGCGTCATAGACAAGGAATTATTACACTTCTTTTTGAGAATCACTCAGATCTGTCAGAAGCACGATGCATTAACCATGTTGTAAGTAAAAACAAGTACCGCTGTAGTAGGCGGTGCTAAAAAATGACAAATATTTTAACCAGGGTGCACAAACTGAAATAATTGCATTTTGATGTTTTAACCTCTCATGGGCCGGTCGACAAACTAAATTTCCCAGGCTGAAAAGCGGTCCCAGCACGCTACTGCTATGCTTTAAAAATAGTTGTCCTCCTTACTCATCATTAACCATAGAATTGCTATTAAACATATTTAATTTTAGGTAAAGTGTATTCAACAAAAAACAGCCCTCACCCTCCTCTTTCTCCTTCTCCGGTTTAAGCTGGAGCTCCATCTCTTGTTTCTTCATAAAAACCGACAGCTCATTCAGCGTCATGGAGACGTTCTCTTCTGCTGCTGGATCTGACCGACAAAAACAGCCCATTACATTGACCGCATCATGTTTGGTACTGCGGTGAAAACAGTAATGACTCCTAATGTAACCTTGGCCCGTGGAGACCTCTACACTCTTCTCCAAATCCTTCACTTGTTCTTGTCGCACCAGGGCGGGTTTGTTGTCTCCTTGTTTTCGATCCTAAAAAAAAAAAATAAAAATTGAAGCACGACAAGAAGAATCATCATTAGCTTTTTGACACTACAGTAGAGCACCTCCTTTAGCTGTCATAACCCCAAGCACTGTTTATTATATGGAGTACAAATTATAGATCATCTTTTCATATATCCTTTTCAGATAATCTGCTTTCACAAATTGCACAAACTGTTTCTAAATTAATCAATTGAAGACATAATTAATTCAGTATGTTAATGCTGAAACAGTCGTAGTTCAGTTGTGTGCTACTACTCTCAGATTACCTCAAATATATTTTGAAGGTTTAAACTATTTGGAAAGAACAAGGTAAAGGAATAACTATTTACTGTAATTTTGACACTATTTACCTCATCTGAACTAAGCATAAAAAAAGAAAAATATATATATATATACTGTAAGTACGCACTTGTTTATACTAAGTCTATGAATTCATCTAATCTATCAATCTATCTTATTTAGGAATTTATCTTATAAATGTGTACTTTATTTAATATAATCTATTATTTAGCACCATCATTGTATAAGTTGCAGTTTAAAAAAAAGTAGCGGTTCGTAGTTCGTTTCATTTATGAAATTTCCAAGGGAAATTTATTCTTAGCCTAACCTCATTTTACAAGATTTTTTCTCTGTGCTAATAGATTCTGGCTCTACAGACTTTAACTCTATTTGCCCTTGGTGCTGATGGCCTGGTAATAAACTTTAGACTCAACTTTGCCACAAAAACATTTCTTTTTTTCTGTTTTCTTTTAACAATAGACTGTTTAAGCTAAAATCCTACATTAAAAAGACCAGTGATCAGTGTGAATGTGGTGTGTTCCACAGAGCAGAGACTCAGGTGGAAACAGGGGTCACAACAGTGTGTGTCTTCATGCGCTCTCATGGAATGGGTCGTTCACAGGCACACAGAATCAATCAGGCTGAACCACAGCCCCTCGCTCAGTTTTATTTTACAAGGATTTATGCACTTCTCACTGGCCAGGTAGTCCTTTAGTCGTACAGTCTATTCATTGGTTGATGCAGTCTTAGTCGACCAACATTTTCTTTATTTAAATTATAAGGACTTGTATTGTTTTTTTATTAACTGTTTTGTAATTTAGTCAAACACAGATTGGCCGAGATCAATAAGATACTTTTTAGCTTCAAAGTTTTTGCCACACCCCTTTTAGTTGATGGGACATGTCATAAATCGACCAAGAATTCTTTTGGTCGACTACAAACCCATAAACATTAAATTGGTAGACGCGCAATCAGCAGCTCTGCTCTGTTGCAACAACTTGAACAGCGCGACGCCATATTCCTCCGGTAGAGGTGATGACACAAATCAATTGAACACAATGGCAGAAGTTGCACATTTATAGATAAAACGAGCTTAAACAAGCGATTTCAGCAAAACGGACTGATTTGTGTCTTATGAAGCTTCTTTAAAAAACTTTGTTACATTATATTTCTCAAACTACTATATTCTTAGACTGGAAATGCTACATCACTTGTCGATGTGACAGACGCCTCCACAGAGAAGTGAAGCTATAACTTTGTTTGGTGTTATTTATGTAATTTGTCTGCTTTTATCACAGTAACATGTAAAAGCGGACGTTTGGAGGTCACTAGAGCCTTAAAAGATGCATAAGTTCGCTAGCCGTTAGCAGTTTTATACACAAATTTTATCTACAATAAATACTAAAAGGTTTGTAAACTCAACAATAATTTGTAACAAGGCTCTGACCTTTGCTAAATGTGGTCGGTAGGTTTGTACCAGCTGACACTCTCTGGATCTTTCATAACTTGTGTTTTTTGCGGGCTAATGCTAACGGCTATAGGAAAATAAACAGTAGAACGCTCCGGGCTAACTTAAATCTTACCGGACTAGCTCAGATGCTAAGTGTTCGATAGCATCAGAGTCGGACTGCGAGTCTACTAATTATATGTCTATGTACAAACCTACTGCTCTGTCACCACAAAGACTTAGTGAAAAAAATTGTATCAATCAGATTTACGCCTCTCAGACTTGTAGGCCTAGCGCTGTGAAAAGCCTAGTAGTGGCCAACAGGAAAAAAAAAAAAAAAAGTATGCTAGCCTCTGTGCCAATAGCAAAAAAGCGGCCAAAATTTGCAAATGGATGTGCCTCAGACCTGGTCCCATCATTCCTGGGAGTGGTATTTTCCTTTACTGTGGTTTTCCTCAAGATATTTCTTTTTCATGCTGTTTTTTTAATTTATTTATTTCTTGCCAAGAAAGACTAAGAACAGAGGATGCTTTGATGCTTTGGGTAGGGCTGGGCGATACTGACAAAATATCGATTACGATATTCAGACGATATTACTCCAAACCAACCGGAAAATGTTCATATTTAAGTGTAGTAGTTGAAGTTTAATGATCAGAAAAATTCGGTTGCTGTTGACTAAAGACATTTTTGGTCAACTTATTATTATATTAGGCTCTATAAAAATAAACTGAACTGAAAGGTTAGGTCCAATACTTTGCGCTGACGTCGTATCTTGGCCTGTGGAAGTGTCTCGTGCTTACCTTCCTGGGTGGACTGGACTGGACTGTGTTGGCGGGTAAGGAGATTATAGGGAAGTCATCTGACAGGGTGGGAGGGGGTGAGGAGGTGGCCGGAGTGCTGGAGGCTGGTGTGCCTTTCCCTCCTGAAATCACACACGCATGATTCGTTACAGGGCTGCGCTATTTTGTCACAATCTAATCTGCTAGTTTAATGGACGCAATTAGCAAATGGCAAAAAATGCGTTTTTTTTTTTGAAGAACCTTAAATTTATTGTCGTGTCACAAAAACATCTGATTATGAAGATTGGAAAACACATGATTGTGTAATTAGATTGTCAGTTCTTATTTCAATATTTTTGTCAATCCTTTAGAACATTCAGTCGGACTTTTAAAGCATACATTGTACTAAGATGTTGGATGAAAGAATCAATAAAACCAACAACAGCATTGTATTAGCAAAAGTGGTAGAGAAGCCAAAGAATTTTTACTCGACTAAGATTAAAGTTACTTCAAATCAATATTACACAATATTAATATTGAAACTAGGCTTATTTCAGTTTTCTTTGCAATGTTCCTGGACATGTTTTACATGTGAGCAAAATGACATTTTATAAACATTAACTGCAAAGCAAATCATAAATGTAATACTTGTCTGAAAAATTGTAATTAGACAGTTTTCCCAAATGAATGCAGTCTTATAGAGTTCCTGCAGCTAACGTCACGCTATCCCAGAACGCATTGCGTTACCATTGAGCTCAAAAGTGTTCAGTTTCATCAAAAATAGCTTATTAATCTTTAGCTTCGTCTATAGCGCTGCTCGCTCTTGCAAACTCCTGCACTGATTGGTCAGCTTGGGTCACGTGTTACATGAGCCTGCGTAACTCGCAGACGTTTGCGTGAGAGAGAAAAATACTGTGCATGTTCGGTGAGCGGAGGTTAGATGAATCCGAGCTAGCTAATTAGCAAGCCGTTGACACAAAGCGGCAGCCATCTTTCATCATCGGGTTTGAGCTAATCCGACGAGAGGTGAGTCTTTAAATAATTTATGGTTTAATAAAAGTTAACCAAGTGAACTTATTTCAAATGAGTTTTTGAATAATTTATGGTTTATGAGCATAATGAGCTGCTGTCATGTACAAAAGCTCCACATTAGTCACAGCAGAACTTTTTCAGTTTGGGCCACAAAATGGTCAATAACATTTAATTTTGATGACAAAGATAAACTACAGAAGCTAAATTACAGACTTTATTACATTAGATACTATGGTTCTGTCACTGCCGTAATAGCAGCCTCAGCAGATTTAGTCACATGGGTACAGGAGTTCGATAACAGAGTATACATTCTAAAGCTATACTAAATCACATGACACAAGTCACATAAATCCTACTCTGTAAGTAACATATAATATTATTTCATACTGTGTATGACTTCTTTGAGAGCTGTAGTGTACCTGAGGTGCAGTGGAAGCGGCTGGGCAGGTGTGAGGAACTGTGGGACAGCTCCAGATTGGGCGACATGCCCCTGGACGATGGGGGCGTGGCCATCCCGCACATGGAGGAGGGGCTCCACAGAGGGTCCTTCCCACCACAGGAAGAGTTCAGCTCGCAGGCCGAGTTCTGGGACGTGAATAAACACAAGGCAAGGATGAAGGGCAGAAATCAGGAGGCCATTAGAAGAATGAGTGTTATTTTTATATTTTTCAACATTCTCTGGAACTTTCTCATCACCAGAATTTCAAACAGGGTGAGTCTAGGGCTGGGCTATAATGACAAAACTGTATATCTCGATAAGCTTTTGGTAAAATTTGTTAACGATATTTGGACAATATTCTGTCAGTTCAACATAAATGTGCTAAAATCTGTGTTTCAAAAAGGCTGCTCTGGAAAAATTGCTTAAATAACATAGTGTTTATTGTCAGTTGAGCAGCTTTGACTGTCTACTAAACTTACCTTGTCTTTAAGAAAGTACAGCATCACTTATGTCATTTGTATTGTAAATGAGCTCTTTTGAAGCATGTTTTTACTGCACAGTCTATTCCATATTTAATTTTGAGATATCTTTAAAACAACATTCACAAGATTGTCTAAAATTCTATATATTTCTCAGCTTTAGGTGAATCTCAAGCAAATTATCCAATCAGAATATTGTAGAAAAAACAAAAGAAGAACTAACAATTCATTTTGAACGATGCAGGGTTATTTGAGTTGGTATCTTAGCCTTCACATTTGTGAGAGGCAATATGTACAATTTTAGATAATGTGGACTTTTGAAAATATACACAGAACACTTTTTGCATAATTAGTAAAAACTAATTATGCAAAAAAAAGCTAAAATTACGAAGAAGCCAGAATTAATTTTTCAAACATTCCACGTTTTAAAATAAGGTTATAGGGTGATATTGACAATTCATTTTTCATATTTTTAAATTGTCAGACACTGAAACTTTATACGTTTTAACATATATACATATTACTGGGAATTTACACCAGGAGCTGCAGCAGCACGTAACTGCAGCAGCACGTCATACGCGCGTATTTTCAAAAACTTCAATCTCCACTAGACGCGTCAGTGCTGCTCCAATAACGCGAGCCTGAGCATCTACACACATGAATAAACCAAAAAACTGCTCCATATTATGAACGAGGAAGAGCCTAAAACTGTGAATCAGAGGTGCGGTGTTCATTAACAGGCCGCGGCTGCTGCATTTGCATATTTTACATCTGGGCTTTTTGCCTACTTCACGTTGTACTAAGAACCTTAATTGTTCTTCTATTTCTCACACCATCCCGCAAATAATAGCGTAGGATTTCTCTCGCCTGCTCTCTCATCCACGTGCACGCGCCTTAGCACCCCAACAGGCACGCGCAGCACCGAGAAGAGCAGCTGGAGGGAGAGCATGACCCGCCGGGGGAGAAAAAAAGACGTAGGTACGGCTAAAACGGCTCATATAAAGCGATTGTGGACAGAGAGAACAGCGTTGTTTTCACAAACGCGTTCGTTACATGTTAAGCTGTAAAATGATGTGTGGTTTAAAATAGTCTGACGCATATTCATGGAGAAAAGAGCCTCTTAAGGACGTAATTTAAAGAAATCAGAAAGTTTGCAATGTTCACGGTCGTTAACGGTCGTTCACGGAGCTTCTGGGCACTTTACATGTTGGTTTAGTGGCTGTAATCTTTGTAGTTGACGTATTTTGAAAGGGCATCGTACTTTATTTTGTCTCTGCGCGGCTTTTTCTTGTGTTTTTCCTGCTAAAAAGCCCGGGAGACGCGCCGTTGACGCTGGTAAATTAGAAGTCCGACCTATTTTGAGACGCGCGTCTCACACTTTTGGTGTAAATTGTCAGAACCAAATCAGACTTGATTCCATTATGAGCGTATCCTGCGCGTATCCTGCGCGTATGACTGCCGTATGACGTGCTGCTGCAGTTACGCGCTGCTGCAGCTTTGGTGTAAGTTGGGGGTTAGATATACATTTTTGTTAATATTTTCCAGCCCTTTTTCCAACCCTCCAACCCTCGCTAAACAACAAAATCTACTCTACTTTTATTTAATCATTTTAATATTACCTTCTTCACAACATATTAGCCTCCTCTAGATGCCATTTTGGAAATTGGCTGAATTCAGAGAACATCAAAAAACACAAAACACAGCCCTCACACTACAAACAAAATGAAGGCGCTATCGGCTGACTAATAACTTGATAACATTTGTGTGATAACAAAAGCAGCAGCAGTTCCATTAGTCTATTGCGCAAGCCTGATTTGGTTTAGAATGTGGGGTCAGTAACAATACCGATCTAAAAATACCAGCTGACCAATGTTCCAAGCACCAGAGGCAGCAGTCTAGCACAGCTTTACTTAAAATAGTCTACGGCTCAGGCAAAGATTGGGTTAAAACAATTGGAATAATCTCATAAACTGTTGTAACTTTAGGTTCGAGTCAGTCACCGGCTGCACACTAGTGGAGTTTAGGATCTTTTTCAATTATTTGACGCATCAAAAAAAAAAGAGAAAAAGGCTACAGACATAAGGACATTTACAACAGGTATTTGTCTCAGTCGCATCATCGTCGCAGGAAAAACACAGACGACACAGACTTGGGGAGTGAGCGGAGAACAGTGAACAAGCACATAATTGTTTTCTTTCATGTGTGCGGTAACAAAAGTGAATGGATGGGTGGATTAAACCAGGATATATAATCAATATTTCTTATTTATTTCACCTTTTAAGAGTCGTCGACAAGCACCAGATGCTGTCTCCTTGTGCTCTGGAGTTTCCAGTGTCTGCTCATGATGGAGCACTTCACTTCACTCATTCTCATTTAAATATCAATGAATCTATCATCACTGTTTTCTATTTTCTGGCTTGAAACTAATTTGTAGTTTTGTAGATTATATTTGCACACTTTGGCATCTTTTCAGAATTTTGCAGACCACATACTTGTCTGTGAACTGCTTCTATTTATTTATCTTTTCCACTTGTCAAAGCGCTCAAAGTGCTTTTAGGTCAAAGATACACTCACCTGCGGTACACAAATATGGAGGATTAAAAATGATTTAGCTATAAATACAAGAATAAATACATAATCCAAGGACTATAGCCCAAGGATTAGATTTTCTCTCTAACCCAAGCCCACTGGTGTTCCAGTAGTCTTCTATTGAAGTACTAACCAGGACCTGACTTGTTTAGCTTAAGATCTGACAGAATCAGGCTTTGACAACAATTAATGCCAATCCTCAATGTCAGGTAGTTTGCACATTATTAATAATTTAGCTTAAGTTAGGGTAACTAGCTTTTTTAGTTATAAATTAGTAACCTTTTTTTTCTACAAAAAAGTATAAGGTAAATTCAGAAAAAAATTGAAAATAATTTTAGGAGTCGAATGCAGCACTCTGATTGGTTGTTAGCGAATGGTCCACTCCAGTTTCACTTTGCTGTTTGTAAGAGGTGTGTTTTAAGCAACAATTGCAACTAAAAACGAAGACTAATCGATTTTAATTATGTGTAGAAGGAGTTATGAGAGGAAGTTGTTAGAATTAAAACCTACATTATGCTTGTTGTGTAAAAGTCACCCCACCTTTAAAGTTCAGCTAAAATTTGATTTCATATTTAATAAAGACAACAAATACAAAAAAGACAGAGAGTAAAAGAGCAGTCACGTCTGTGCAAAAAAAAAAAAATCTAGTCTAAATCAAGAATTAAACTTTGCATTGTGATATAGGATTATAACATAAAACATATTGTTTATTCTTAATGTTCAATGATTATATTGCTCAGAAAGCAAACATGGGACCAAACCAAACCAAACGGGCTAATGTTTTCCTTCCACTTGTCCCTGTTTCCTCAGACTGCCTTTTGAGACCACAAAACCAGTCAGACCCCTCCACCCGCCCCATGTGTCTGACCCAATAACAGACATTTCCGCAGCAACCAACCCAAGGGAAAGATACCAGGGCCAAGTGTCAGCCCCAGTGACTTTAAGACATTGCAAGGGTTTAATTTTGGAAAAAAAAACACAATAAACAGCGAACAAGTGACAGAAGATAAATGTGACGTAAACAACAGTAGTGAGAGGCAAACACAGGCTTAAGCTCTCTGCTCTAACCATCATCATTTACAGCCAAATCTGGTGCCACAAAGCCAGCAGTGTGACAGGCCTTGAGGGTGTTATGGATGCTCTTACCTGGCGTCTGGAGGTTTGCGGGCTGCGGTAGGAGGAGTGTGTCCCTGAGAAGGGGGCAAGGACAGGGGAGGGGGCTGCGCCTGCCGTGGCGTGGAGAACGGGGTCGAAGAGGAGCTCCCTGTTGTCAACAAGACAAACAGTGGTATCAATCTTTAAACACACGCACCTACACCCCGCCGGCCCTGCTACTGTTCGGACAAGGCGTTTGGTGTCCTTTAGGCCACGGACATAGGATTTTGGAAAATACAAGGACAATGCAAGGCAAATGTGAAAACATGCAGTCCCAGTCAGACAACTTGCTGTTTTCACAATATCTTGTTGTAAAAAAAAATTAATAAATAAAAAGTGGACAGCTGTAATTATTGTTGGCTAGTTATGACATTTATCTGGTTAATAAATACATTTTGGACATCTGCCAATGGTGTGCGCAAAATTATGTTTCTATTTAGATGCCTTCAGTCAACAATAAATTTTTAAAAAAAAATTATTAAAGCTGGGTTACCTGATGTTTTGATTATTGTAAATAATCTTTTTCACCAACAACAAGTATATTGTACTTTGTGACAAAAGCAGACCACCGTGTAGGGTCTGAAATGAATACAGTAGTTTGTATTCTCATAAATAGTCAAAAGCAAAGCTCTGATAGGCTGAGCTTAGGTGGTCAACTTCAGTCTCACATTGACGTATGTAAAAAGATGCATTTAAAGACCTATTGTGACTTTTCTGTATATTTATGAAGATCAATAATTCACATTTTGTTCATCGTAAAAGACAAAACAGAGTTAAAACCGAATATAAATAAAAACAGGATCATTGACATCCATTTCAAAAGTGCAGAACGGATAAGCTCGCCTATTCATTGTAAAACTTAACTTTAAAAGGCCACAGATTTATAAATTACATTTTTTTTGTTGCTGGAAAGTGTCTACATGAGGTTTTTAAACCTTACATGTTTTATTCCCAATCCTAATTTTTTCCTGGACCTCGGATTCCACCTAATCTTGAGAACCTGGACCTCTCTCACTGCTCCACACCTGCCTCTGTTTGACTGGCTGTCGTCGTCCTGCTAGAAAATTCGTTTCCCTAAAAAAGTGACTTATGGCTCTACTGACTTAAAGGTGCATTGCGCAAGTTAAAATGCTCAATATTACGAAATATCAAATTACCGTCCATTGGCACAGGCCTGGATGTGAGTTATTTTTTCTGTAAACTTATCGATGTTTCCTCTGTAAGCGCAAACAGGCTCATAAATGTGAGTGGCGCTGGTCGCATTTTCCCGCACTAGTCCTCCTTCACTGGATTATTGTCATTATTTCTATTTGTTTCGCAAAAGCTCTCCGTTTTCTACAACAGACGAGTGTTGTAAAGAAGAATTAGGTCCGATTATAAAACAACTACCGCACTGGCATGAGGCAGACTGCAGGGTTGATTGCACTCGGACATGTTTTTGAGAAAGAAGAACTGTGCTGGAGATCAATAAGATGCTCATCTGTTAATTATTATCATTAGAATGTAAAAGTACATTGCACATTTAGACACAGCTTTAGCTTAGCGCTTAGCTGTTTGTCTGGGTAAGGTTTATGCTTCATTAAAGTAATAAATTGTCATTGAGCATTTAGTTTATGAGAAATGAGTCCTGTAAAGAATATAATCTTATATTGTGTAACTTTTGGAGTTTGAAAACTGATCAGTCAGTCAAAAAGAACAAATAAAATAGTCAGCATCTACTTTTTATACAAAAAACGTTCCAAAAACATTTAGCAGAAAATAACGATGTGTCAAGAGAATCTTTTAAGCCTAAAATACGTCTTCAGCTGATGATAGTAGGGAGGGTTCAGTGCCACAAAATGCCAAAGATGGCGCCCTTGATCAAAACCTTTGCCTCTTACGCCATGCACCTTTAAAGTTCTAATTGCATCTGGACATGCGTCAGTCCTGGTCACATCTACAGCCTGTCCATCCATGGGAGTGGATCTCCTCAAGGTTTCTCTTTTCCCCCCGGTGTTTTTTTGTTTTGTTTGTTGTTGTTTTTCCTTGCTGAGAGGGAGGGTCTAATGTCAGGGGATGCTCTGGGACAATTTTTATCTGTCTATTTGTTGTTGAAAAATCTGCCTGCATTTCCTAAAACATTCATGAATCAATCCAAATACAACTTTGGGAAAAACAAATGTTGAGAAAGTTCTGTGGTTAAAATGAAGATTTTAAGAAGTTACCTATTTGTAAAAGTAAATTTTACAAATAGGTCCCCTTTAAGATGTTATCTTGTATTTTTTTTTTTTTTCCAGTTTGTTAATATTGACAATAGAAACAATAACATTTAACAATCAAATGTTGCTTCAAAGTGGAGAAGTTGCATGGAGGTTAAAATGCCAATGAAGCACTGCTTAGATGTATTAATTTACCACTTTATGACATCACAAGATAGATAGAGCAGAGTGTTTTGAATTCTAAAGAAAATGACCTACATATCCAGACGAGAAAACTGTTGTTAAAAAAAAAAAAAAACTAGTGCAAAAGGGCATTTAAGGTTAAGATCAGTTTTGGGGACAAGAATGTAGGTCAATGTACTGTCCCACAAAAGCGTGAAAACTGAACGTGTGCTGACCGTAGCTGCTGTGGAGGTCCGTGTAGGGGCTGGACGTGCACTCCTGAGGCCTCACGTGGACTTGGGGGTAGAAGTTTTCGGGCATGGTGGCGTAGCCCTCCTCACAGGACGCCTCTTTGGGGTCCAGCGACACTTTGGCACATTCAATAACTATGTCGTGGATTTCGTACTTTTTCCACCTGCGAAAAGAAATCAAATTTAAAAGAAGATCAATCGTGTTTTTTCTATGTTTTTTAGTGAAAAACTAGAACATATGTTTATCAGTAATTTATACTTTGTTCATTGAAAAACACAAAATTGATCTTTAAAAGGTTTAGAAATAGAAACAGGTTCACTGATTGAGAATCTTTGCCTCTCATGGTAAAATTAAACTCCAAGAAGCAGTATTTGGATTACTTGTTTTTAAAGGATTTTCTGAACTCTCGGGCATCAGATGCAGGACAATAGATAATAGGATCACTCAAACACGCACGCATCCATCCAAATACTTCTGTGAGTTAAACTAATGATGAGTGAACGCTGTTTCAACACAACTAACCCGGAAAGTGATGTCTACAGGTGATAGATCCCTATTTAAAGATAAAAATCTAAATTGTTTTTGGACGTAGGGTTGCAAAATGATCAAAAATCTAATAATTGTGATGAAACTAGACACTCACGTGAGCAAATATTGATCCAAATGAATTAATTAAAAGACAAATTAAAAAACGTTTTCAAACTATCTTGAGTGTCAGAACTAAGCCAAGATTAAAATATTTAATAAAGGAAGAGCTCTGATTTTGTGTCACAGGCAAAAAAAAGAGTGTTATATTTATTATTGTGGTGTTGAAAATCTAACACAAACCTTAGTATCAAAATGGAGTTTTAAATAAAATAAAACATTTTTAAATTAATTATTGTGACAGCACTAGAGTGTTGATTTAAAAAAACAATAAAAAATAACTACAGTACTTTCCGTGTCATTACACTTGACGAAGAGCCAAATCAACTGAATGTGACGCGGCATGAGAGTGCAGTCTCCTGTGTGCAGTTTTATATGATGGCCGCAAAAGTGACTTCCACTCGCAACAGTGAATCTTGAACCACACTTTAAGGCAGAGGTGGGCAATAGTTTTTTCCCAAGGGCCATATTCAAACTCAGACAAGTGATGGAGGGCCAGACTTAAAATTAAACAAACAAACAAAAACAAAATGCTATAATTCGATTCTAAGCTTATAAATTCATAATTATAAGCGTAGGTTATATTTTTATAAAAATAAAAAACATAAATTAAGAAATAAAATAACAACATTTATGCTCTAAAATTAGTTTTTATACAAAAAGGTTATAATTTTACAAGAAAAAAAATAATAATAATGTTGTTTTTAGAATAAAGTTGAAGCCGGAAAAAGTATAATTTGTATAGAAGTTTTACAAGATTAAAAGTGTAATTTTATGAGAGAAAAGGCAAATCTGATCAGGGCTTGGATTTGGATTGGTCAAACTTTTGCATAAAAACACAAATCAACTTTATAACATGCAACTTTTTATAGCTGCAACTTTATTGTTTAATAAAAATATTCTTGTTAAATTTGATTTTTTTTTCTCATACAATTACAAAGATTCAAAGCTGTAACTTTATTCTTATAATATTGTTAGTTTAATTTCAAAATGTTAGTTTAATCTCATTTTTAGTTGTCCTTATTAGTATTTCATACTTTTCTGTTTCTCATGTCGGGGGCCTGATTAAAACAGGTCAAGGGCCGCATCTGGCCCCTAGGCCGGAGTTTGCCCAGGTCTGCTTTAAGGCTTCATTTGACAAAGTTTTGGTCTGAATTAGTGATGATTCGTTTTCTTGACCATGATTGCTAAAAGGGCAAACGTTGATGTTTTCTCAGATTCATATACATAGTGCTTTTTGCTGTATTTTTTTTTTTTATTTTGCTGTTATCACAATCACAATAATCTCTATAAAATCTGTAAAACGTACCTGGTTGGGTCTAATTCATGGTCTTTAGTTCCGGTTACTAATTCTGGGTGAATACGAACATGTTCAAGCATAGGCTGAAAAAGAAAATGTTCACATAAATTGAAAAAATGCCGTAATAATAGACTACAAACATATTAGGTCTGAAAAGTGTGTTTACCTTGACCACCTCCTCAAAGGTCTCCATGTTCTCCTTCATGCTGTAGTGAGAGCGCAGGTAGGACACAAAGTTGCAGGGATACATGCCGTAGAGCCGGTGGAAGAGGGAGTAGACGCTGGCGTGTAGATGGATTAGGTACACCTCCGAAACATGGCCTGGACGTGGATGAAAACATAACAGAGGTTGTCAAAAAAAATAAAAAAGCAGTATCTAGCTGTGATAACCATGACCAAAAAAAAAACATGGTAGCTAAAACGAGGGACTTTAGAACTTCACAAGGTGTCTGTTTTGTTACTTTGTTATGATTAGTTTCACTGTGGAGAAATATGCTGAAACAAAACAAATCAGTGCAAAAAATGTACATTTTTGGTCCACCTAAATTACTTGCCTGACCAGCCAGTCTCTAAACGCTTTGACAGACAACTTTACAAAGATGCGAGGGTCTGGAATTTCAATTTTGAGGGCAGGCTTTCCGAGCGCTGAGTCAACCAATAACAGAAAACCCCGAAATTCCACCAAAACAGCAACAAGTTAAACCGGATGTTTTTGTTATTGTAAATATGTAATGGATTTTTTGAGTCTGAAGGTAAGATAAGGTAATGTTTATTAAGGACAAGTACAATTAAAGACACAATGGCAGAGATGCTTGTACCAGATTCTAGCTTTACAGCTCATTTCCATCTGGGGAGAGGGGAGGCACATTGAATATGTTTTTTAGTTGTAAGTAACCCGGAGAAAACCTACGCAGACACGGGGAGAACAAACTCTACATAGAAATGCCCCGGCCTGCCCAGAACCTTCTTGCTATGAGGCCAGAGCGCTAACCGCTTCGCCAACGTGTTACTCTCACTGGCTCACAACACGATTTGTTTTGCTCAGATTTTAAGGGACCGATACTTCCCTAATTGTTCAAAACTGATGGAAAAACCCAAATAAAAAAAAAATCAACTTTGTCCGCCCTCTTCAATGTTTTGAAACAGTTAGAAAAAAAAAGTGAGATGTAGGGGAGGGGAGCAGCCGTTTGAGATGGAATCGTCCTAATTTTGGACGACGAAATGATTGGCTCTGTCTTTTGTTCCAGCCCCTTCTGCACTCGGACAGAATGTATGAGGGGCTGGCTGGTCAGGTAACTAAGTTATTATATTGACCGTATTTTGTCCCGCCTACTTTTCTACAACGTGCACTTCCTGTTTAGCTGCATTTAGCCTGTAGATTTCAGTCGATGGGTTTATTTGAACTGTCATTGTATTTAATTAAAATTGCCCCACAAGACAGACAAACAAACATGTTAGCAACCTTAACAGAGCTAAACAGGAAGTGCACTTCCAAGCCAAGTGGGCGGGACAAAATAGGGTCAATACACACCCAATGAAAGTCTGAGTATTTTTTCTTCACATTACATTTTATAAATACCTTATCAAAAATACAAATGAATATAGAAGTCTTGAAAGACTTCAGAATATTCCATTCTGGTAATTTACTTTACTTGTGGTATATGACACCTGTCTTATGACTTATTTAAAAGTTCTTAAAACTGTAAAAAAAAAAACATTCCATAAACAGTGAAATACAGTCAGAAACCATTGAAGCCTAAAGATTAGTTACTTTTGTTCGATCACTAAATTAGCTTTCAATTTTTTCAATAATTTATTAGTTGCGATTAATTCATTTAAAAAATATTATTCAAATCACATCACACAAAATTTGTGCAAAAATGAAAAGGCCCTAACAATGAGCTTGCGGTCTTTACCGGGGTTTTTGAGGTTCCAGGAGGCCAGGCGTCCAAAGATGTCGAAGTATTCCCACAGGTGCTGTTTCCCAGCTTGAGGGATCATGGGAAGCAGGGTGATAAGCACCAAAACTCCAGTGATCAGCACCACTACGTCTGTATCCGTCTGTCAGATAACAACATGTTAGTCTTAATACATGCACTCTTCAGACAGATTTGGAGAGCATTTAATAACTACACCTTAAATTGTCATAATAAACCATTAATAAAGCATGAACAAAGACTTAATTCATCATGAACAAAGAAAATGTATTCAACCCTAGTTACTAATACTAACAGTAACTACTTCATTACCCCAAATCCTTATAACTCTGAAATAAAAACTTTTTCATTCATTCATTGATAATTTGTTCATGAATAATTAACAATTTGTTAATGTTTTATTGAAGCTTTAACAAAGCTAATTGAGGGGTAGTTATATGTTTTCAATTTCTTATGTCAGAACACCGTTTGTTGTCTGAAAAAGAAATTTAAAATACATGCAAAGACCAAAGAACAGGACTGAAGTTTGCATAAAATGGTCGCACATGCAATTGTTTTTCAAGGTTTCTGCAGGGATAAGGAGAACAAATTTAAGATTTTTTAAGACCACAAAACATACAAATTAAGCCATTTGTGAGACATGTCCCATAGTATTTAAAAAGCTGCTTCTTTTCCACTTGGCTTCTTAAGAATTTTTATTTATATTTGGATATTTTCATGCAAAAACGAATAAACTGACAAAAAGGAACGCAATTTGTACAGAAAATCTATCTACCAAATAACGTTTTAGTGTGTTATACTAGTGAGACTTTTCTGACAGACAGAGGTGTGAAATGATCAGGAAATCTGCACAGATCTATAATTTTTAAATTAAGCAATTTTTGTCAAAGCATTTTTCAGATCTACAACAGCAAATTTAAGACCATGACCTTAAATTCAAACTTTTGTACTAAAGACCCCATACAAACCCTGGTTTTAGTTTCAAGAGCCTCTGCAACTTACTTCAAACCCATTCAGTGGGCGGTACGGGTCACTTTGTGCAGTGGAAACAGCACAGGACCGTACCATGCCTGTTCCGTGCCTCTGGAAACATGGCTTATGTGACCCATTTATCTGTCTGTCATTATCAAGTTCAGCTTGTCTGGATGCATTCTTTTTTTTAAATATAAAATTGTGTTAAATTCATAGCCTTTTCTATTCCCTTGATTTGCACACTTCATCTCCATGTTCACAAGTTTCCAGACTCATCTACAAACTCTTCAGTACACTGTAATCGTCTCTGCTGTTTCTCAGGCTGCTTTAAGAACTCATTAGCATCAACACGTCAGAAGTGTGCTGGGCCTGTTTGCCTCAGAAGCGAGACGTACCTTGAGACATTTGAGCAGTGACAGGAGAAGGGGGTAGCGCGCTATCTTGTGGATCCAGGACGGCTGTCTGCGGATGACGTGGCCCAGGAGGGTGAGGGTGGGCAGTCGACACGCCTGTTTGGTCATGCACTCGTTCATCTTATCCAAAAGGTGCTGCGATCAGAAAGAGTAAAGGGTGATAAAAAGTGTTCTAAACATTTCTTTAGATTTGTGAGGCTACAGTTACGACACAATGTCACATTTTAGTGCAATAATTAGCTCTATTATTAATGAGAAGCAACAACACATTTGACTGACATCATGACTTGACAAGTTAGAACATTTCACATTATTTACCACAGCTTGTCTGTGTACAGGGTTCTCACTCATACACCAAGTATGTTTTCCAGGACATTCCCAAAGAGGATTTTAAGTAATCAGCCCATGTCAGCTCAATGTATAACATATCCAGTAAAATCCAGAAAGGTCTATAGACATAAATGAGGACTCCAAAAAGTGGGGGGTCTGGGGGTCTACCCTCAGAAAAATTTGACTCCAAATGATGATATTTCATGGATGCTGATGCATTTTGGCAGTCTGACCAAGTGGACAGCATAAAGGTTGATTAAAGGAAGAAAAATAAGATTTTAGCTAAGGTAGTAATACACCAGTTATATGTTTCAGTGAAGAAATGTAACAGTTATTCAAGGCCTAAGAAGTTTTATTATTGCTCACCTTATTAGAAATGGCAGTAAAAATATAGTTTGCGCTATAATTTCTAATAGACTAAACCATATTCCATGCGGTATTTTTCAGCTTTTTTATTTCCTCCCTCATACCAAAACTAATCTTGTGCCTCCCCATTTTGTGGGATCCTGATCAGCGTAGTCCACTTAAAGAGTCCAAAGTTGAAATATTATTATAAAGATTCGTACAGACTTTAACTTAAGGTTTTCCAGGTCTTTTCCATGACCTCTCCAGTGTCATCCTCAACTTTCCATTACCTTGTACAACTTATTCACACTCGTGTTCCGTGTTGGTTCCAATGGCATAAAAAACACCCAAGTTCACAGTTAAATAATACTTAAATAATAGCACAAAAAATTTTTATAGACACATTAATTAAACCCTAAAGGGACAAATACACAGTAGACGAAGAGCTGATTTTTGTGACAAATCATGTCCCACTTTCTCAAATTTAACACATTCTAAAGATCATATTTTGGCTCTTCAGATACATTAAGAGAAAATAATTCAACTGCAGAGTGTCCTTATGTCTGGGTTCCATTTAGTCGTGGCAAATGATCCCAGATTTTTTTTTTCAACCCAAAATATTAAAACATTTTCCAAAACTTTTTGATTTTGATTTTTCAAGAATTTTCCAGGTTTTCATGACTGTACGAACCCTGTAATTTAATGCGGGTTGTAAAATCACTAAATATTCTTGACCTATCTCCATGTGTGGCGGTGTTGCTTCAGGCAGTAGAGAAATTCCACCACAGATTGAGCAGTAATCATTCATGAGACACATAAATGATTGACACGACTTTTTTTACCAAGCTCGTTTATGACCACCTCACTCTTTACTCCAAACCTACTGCGGGTGTTTATGCCAAAAGACGTTTCTCATTTGGCAGTTTTGAGCGCATGAGAACTATTTACAATCAAATCCTTGGAAAACATTCATAATTTTTGTGCCTTCTATGAAAAAGTCTGCTCCTCACTGTAGGCTTTTTGTCATCGATGTCCTCAAGCTGTAGTCGGCTTTCGTGGGGTAAAAAATGTATTCAGTGAATTAATGCTTTGTTCTCACTTTCATTTGTCATTTGCTGTAAAATTATTGAATTGACTTGACTAAAAGCTGTAAGTCTTAGTAAGAATGCAAGGAACATTTTCAGTTTGCAATGTTAAACAAATCAAGTTTTGAAGATGTAACTGAGCCAAAGTTGAATCAGAAAATCAGAAATGCTGTAGTGCCAAGATTCAAACAATGAGTCTACTATTTATATTTGGGATCAGAAGGTTTCCTGGCTGCTGAGTTCAAGGCTGATCTGAAACAGCTGCTGCAGTCAGAGTTTAGACTGAGGATGGTTTTCTCACACCTACACTGTCACACTTTCTGCTTAATCACCCGAGAAGACAAACTGTGGCACAATGGAGGTGTTACACTAACTAACGCAACTTTTTCTGTTTGTTTTTTGATTAGTTTGCAAGTTATAATAAAGAAAGTAATAGTACAAAACATTCATAGACAATTGTACAAAATGAAAACATTATGGGTAAAATGTTTTTTTTTCTGAATTAATTACACAATAAATAACTGTAAAAGCAGAATTTCAGACAGTCCACAGGAGGAGCGCGAGCTGCTCCAACTCACCTTGTCATGAGGCTCTCTGACGGAGCACAGGATATGCAAGGCCTGGGAAGAGTTGGTTTCCAAATAGTAGTCGACTAACCCGTTGAGCAGCATGGACCCTCGCTCTGCAGGAGAAGAGACAAACCTTTTACATCAGACCATGGAAAAGAGACAAAGTATAAAAAAATACGTCTCTGAAACTGTGTATGTTGTGGCACTTGATGACACTTAGTGCAAACTAGACAAATGAGCAAGTTTCAGGTTAACCTCACTGTCTCTCACTGCAAAGGTCAGTGCCATTTGTAGACTCTATGTGACATTAGCATTGACTTGTCCACTCACAACTCTGTGCTGGTCACACTACTGAACTAATCACTCTGTTGCTCTCCACCCTCACCTCCTCACCTTCTCCTCTGTTTTTTCTGGCAGAAAAGCTTGTTTGAAATATGTTTACATGAGGAGTTCAGGGAGTCAGCTTCAATTGAAGTACAAAATACTGTGATAAACCGACTAATTGCTTAACCGAGTATGAGCTATTAGACCGGTTAACTGACACTACTATACAATTACTTTAGCAGATGGCACAAACTACTCCTGAAAAGCTCTGGCTTCTGTCAGAGTGGATAAAAAAAGATTGCTAAAACTTGAGGCTGTCAAGCGATTAAAAATATTAATCGTGATTAATGGCATGTCTTGAGTTAACTCGCGATCAGAGGTTACGCTAGACTTTTTTTGTGCCGGTCACTTTGACCGGCGGGGTCTGGAAATTCCGGTCATTTAGGAGAACAACCGGTCACATATTATTGCCTCATACAAACAACTGCACATGAATTATGACAGTAGGTACGCGCTTTCACCTGCTCTACATGTCTCTATTTGATGATAAGTAAAAGTAAAAGTTTGATTCGCGCTCATCTGCGCACTTAACCAGAGCCAAGCCTCCGCGACCTCCCCGGGGTGTTTGAGGCAGGAGAAGCCCGGGACAACGCACGCGCTAGACCCGGGCCAAGCCAGCGTCAACCCCGTGTCTGAGACAAGAACCTGGAGCCTCAGGACCGCGCAGCACAGCCCACTTTTAAACCGGAGATTTCGAAGTTCAGCGCGAGGTTTTAGTCACCGTGTTTCCACCCCCTTGTTTTTAATGCACATTAAGAAGTATCGAATAAGTCCTGGGAGGTGGCAACGGCAAATATCACATTTAGAATCCCTATACGCATAAAAGTTTATACGCATAAAGGCTGAAGCGAATTTTGAAAGCTGGAAACGCAGTTATTCCCATTAACTCATGAAGCGAATTAAAACCCACTGGACCCTCGGGTTACATACCTGCTGCAGCGGCTCTGGAGGAGGGATTTAGGTGATGAACAAAAGCAAAATAATCCACACAGACTGAGTTGTTTTGTCCAAAATGCTGCAGACACGCAGCACCGTTACACCACAAAAACAACACGTTTGCTGAGGTCTGCCGATCAAAACTAACCTGGAGAAACACAGCGCTGTTTGATCAAAAAACTCCGTGAAACTTTATGTTTGTCCAACACTGCGGTGATTCAGAGCTCGTCCTTTCCACGACGGAGGGTTTGTGTTAAAAACAAAGACAGCAGCCTTATATTTTCGCTGTTAAACAGATCCATCGCATTAATAAAGTGATAACCGGATAAAGTTTGCAGAAGACGGAGCAGTCTGCCGCTAACAACTTAATATTAAAGAATCTGCGGCTGTGAAAAAAGTGAAACCAAACAGACTGTGCATGTACTGCCCTCTGCAGGATCAGCGGTGTTATGACAGCTCATGTTGCCATAACAACCCCCAGATATGCGCTTTGATGGAAACGGAGATGAATTCGCCTTTTTTATTCGCTTTACTTATGCGAATTTCAACAATATGCGCATTTTATAAGGGTGGAAACGCAGTGACAGTAAAGGCACATTCTGATGGGCTTCACGTGCAAAGTGTTGCACCTGCTTGTCTCTAGCAGCAACACTCGTCTGTTTCCTGATTATAAGCGACGCACTTTCATTGCATGTACGAATTCTCTTCACTTAGCGCATTAAGCCACTATATTTACATGCAAGTAAAAGTTGTCTTGAGTTGAGAAGTAAAAAGCCTGGTCAACGAAGCACTCGCCCTCGCTTCTCTGCAGAGCTGTCAATCATAAGCGAGCAGCGCCAGGATCACGTACAGCGCCAATCTTGTTTATAATCTCTGAACCCGAGCAGCGCCCGGACCGCAGAACGAACACATGTGGAATTGCAATTAAATAACCTATAGTAAATTATCTATTGTTCCTCATTTTACTTTTTTTTGCCTATTATTTCTGCCGGTCAACCTGACCGGGGACGTCTAACGTAATCTCTGCTCGCGATTAATCGCATTTAATTAAATGTTTTTCTTTTCTTTTGCATTCTAATAACATATTTAGCTTTCACTCCTGTTTTATTATGTTTTTTTATTGTAGAATGTATTACTTAAAAGTGTACAATGTTTTGTAGGCTATCATAACATTCTTGCAATTTGTGGTATTGACATGTCACACTCATTAAAAGCATTTATTACACTGCTCTTTCACAATAAAGCGCTTTCTGTAACTGGAGATTATGAGACTTTTATTGTGTAGGAGTCACAGGAAGTGTTAGTTATAACTAGCAGAGCCTTACCAGAGCCAAACGTAGAACTTGGAAAGTTTTTGCCAGAGTTTTGAAAGACTGTTCTGGATTCCTTTAGTGAAATATCGGCTCCTGCATGCTATCACTCATTCACCCAAACATTAAAGGTCAAACCTCCGCAGTGAGAGCCAGTGTTCTAACGAGTGTGTGCTGTTACCAGTGCTGAGCTGCTCGTTGATAAGGCCTCGGATCTCGTCCAGCTGCTGCAGGTCGGAGGTCTCCAGGTGGGGCAGCAGGTCCCCGACGCTGGGCTGCTCCCGGGACATGGTGGCAGTGTTCTGTGAGGGGGGTCCACCCGGCAGCCCCGCCCGCCCACGCTACAGTCTGCAGGCACCACTGGAACATCACAGAGACAGAGGAGGATTAGGCTTAGAGGAGTTACACTAGGCCCAGCTCAAGTCAAGAGTCAGACAGGGCAAAGCAACAGATTCAAGTTACGGCTGGTCGAAAACTTTATATCAGTTTTCTTGGGGCTAGATCACAATTTTCAAATTTATCATGATTCTTGTAGTCTTTTTTCTGGGCGATATGGACAAAAATGAATATCTCAATAAATGTTTTTGCACATCTCGATTACGATATTGGGACAATATTTTGTCAGTCCAACATAAACAAGTTAAAACGTCTTCAAAATTGTTACTGCACTGAAAAAACGACAACCTTACATATGCCAAAAGTTTAACTTTGGTTGAAGTTAGCAAGGCTTAAAGATTTGCCAAAAGAACAAGTAATTTTAGTCTTTATTTCAAGAACAGAAACTTTTTCTTTTTTTTTTCTTCTTCTCATAATTTCAAGTTAGTGTGTGATTTTCAAAATTTATAAAACAAGCAAACCTAGTTTAAAACTAATCAAAATGTACTCAAAACATGTAAAACATTACTTATTCCAGGCACAAATTATCTTGTTTTCTAATGTTTTAATTTTTATCTAAAGTATTTTTTCTCTTTTGTGAAACACTTTGAATTACTTCATGTACAATTCCACATAAACCAACCGTGTCTATTAGAAAGTATACAGCATCACTTATTTAATAGTAAATTCTACTGCACGATATACTCGACATTCAAGTTTTGCATATCTCCAACACAAAATTCACGATAATATCTAAAATTCGATATATTGCACAGCTCTAGTTCAGAGCAGGACAAAAAGGCTGACCAGCGTTGCCAGATTTCAGAGAGAAACAAGCGTGAAAAAAAAAACAAAATAAAAAAAAAAAAAAAACAAGCGACCTCATCCTTTCATCAAGAAAACAGAACATTTTGTGTAGCCGGCTCATTTTGGCATATTTTATGACTTTTTAACTCTTTTTTTCTTTATTTTTGTAGATCAAATGTTATGTTATTGGGAGAAGAAATAGCCAAAATCACCTCTTGTTTGACGTTAAAGTGCAGCCCAGGAGCAAGCACAAAAACTGTAAAATACACAAGCAACTTTCCCAAAAAACAAAGCCCGAAGTCGCTATAAAGAGGCCGAAGCAACTTTGAGGCCAAAAACAGAAGCAGCTGGGAAAATTAACGTATTCCCCACAGAATAGAAAACTTTGCTTCTAAAATGATCACAATTATTATTCTTTTGATCTTACGGTTAGATTTGAATTGAAAAATCATCATTATCGATTAATCGGCTAATCTTGACATCCCTATTTAAAAGTAAGCAGCAGTTTGTTTTTCAGATTTTATATTTTTTTAATAAAACATGGGTAGAACTATAATTTAAATTTTCTTGTTCTCTTTTGATTTCCCTTTTTTCTATTTAATGCATCTGTTTGTTAAAATACAGACAATTATTTCCAGCCTTCTTCTCTCAGCCTCAGAGTTGCCAAGTTTGTTTCCTTATAACGAATTTGTTGTTTTTAAAAGTCGTATGAGTTTTGAAGGTCATGTGTTGAGGTCTTTTGTGTTGCAGCTTCAAGTCAAGTTCCAGATGATTTTTAGCAAATTTTCAGGTTTGATTTACAAAAATATATCTATGTATGAATGAAACATAGATTTGAGCATTTTTCAAAAGCTGTTAGTGTTAGAAACGCCCAAAAGTGTATTATCACACAATGTTCTAATTTATCGATAATATGAATAACTTTATTTATGGGCTGAGGTAATTTTTCTGGAGATTTTTTTTAAATGGTCATGTATTTTTTCTGAAAATCTGGCAACACTTCTGCTCCGAGTGAGTGACAGCTAGATTTAACCAATGGCAGTAAAGTAGGAACTTTCAGGGTAAGCAGATGATTGTATTTGTCACGACCCTTTTGGTACCGGAAGACCCGATCCGTCTGGAAGTTCCCTTTTTGTCTAAATAAAACGTAAATAAAGGACTATTTTTGTTCTTTTTTTTAAACACATAATACTATCGTCATCCACAAGCCCTATATTCATTACCCACAGCCGTTATTTGCCTTTTAGCAGTTTATCTAGTGTAATACAAGAGTTTGATCTTTCCGTTCAACCCTTGAACGCATCATCACACGTGACCTTACATGTCTCGGAAAAAAATATTACTTTTGGTGATTTCTTTTCGCTATTTGTTCATAAACAGTTAAATAATTCACGAATAAAGACTGTTTAGATTAAAAACAAGCTTTTTACATTATTATTTTCAATGTGTGCATGTATTAATCACATCCGGACGGATCGTGTCTGCCGGTACCAAAGGGGCCGCGACAGTATTTACTGCAAAGGCAAAAGACAATAGTCTACAAGAATTGTGATCAATTCGAAATCGTAATCTGTCACCAGGAAAACTGTGTTAATCATTTTTTGCCATATCGCCCAGCCCTACACCAAATACATGATGTTTACGACACATCCGTCTGCAACAGCAGCAGTCATATGTCTGTGAGCAAAACAACGCAGCAAGACAAAACTCAGCTCTTTGTTATGCGAGGAGAGCTCACAGGCCGATTGTCCGGGCTGGAGGTATAGCTCAGCCAGGGTCCGGTCATGTGCTGCTGGTGTGGAGGGCTGAGCCACGCCGAGGACAGGTCAGAGGCATATACACAAAAACAACACGAAGGAGAGCACAAAGAGGGCCTTTATGGAAGCGCCGCCCGCAACCTTCCGCTCAACTGTGAACAGCTCCCAGCAGCACAAGATCTGGTTCAAGACTAGGATTCTGTCAACTCACTAACTGCTATTGTCAACCTATTTTCAACTCACGGCCCGTTACAGCGCAGTATTACACGCTTGTTTGACTGAAACACAGTAAAGCATTGTGGTAAGATATAGGGCTGCATGATTAATTGCAAGATGGAAATTCCAATTTAAAAAAAGAATCCTTCAGAGCAAATTGCTGCAACTTTTGAAGAACCAGGTGAACAGTAAGGATGTCATGTCATGATATCAAATTTTAGAATCATGATTATTAGGGATTGGAAGAGATCTCGTGCCGCGAGATCAAACTGTCACGATACTGTGCGCACACGTACTGAACCATCTCGTGAGATTTTTCCATTATCATGAAATTAGGTTTTGTATCTTTGAGCAGCTGTAGTAAATATTCTCCTCCACACACAGACTTATTCTGACAGAAAATTGTCTAAACTCTGTCTCAGTTTTTATTTGGTAAAGATAGGACCAATATTGACAGAGATAATTAGTCCTAAACATTGTAAAAGTTAGCGCGAAAAATACTGTATATAAACGTCAAATATACAGCGCAGTGTTTTTCACACTTAAAGTTTAAAATAGATCCACAAAGAGATATTCTGGCCTTTATCATCAATAACTGCAAAAAGTAAGAACGTCTCCTCATCTGTGTGTGTCTGGTCCCTGTCAGCAGCAGAAAGGGGGCGGAGTCTGAGCTCCACACGGGAAGGGGGCGGAGTCTGAGCTCCACACGGGGGAGCGGATCAATTTCATTCAAAACTCATCTCGTTCAAATAATACAAATCCAAGGTGATACACAATGAAAGGTAAAGCTAAACTAAAAGAATATAAACTAACAATAATAAATAATACAAATCAAATTTTGTAATTTGCCTTGTTTAAATTCTAAATTGAAACAATTAATGCAAATTATTCAAAAATCTTGTCTCGTCTCGATCTCGTGGACCCAATCTCGTGGCTCGTCTCGTGAAAATTCTGTCTCGTCCCATCCCTAATGATTATAGCAAAAGAAAAAATCTAGATTTTGCGATTATTCACGATTGTCGGCATAAATAAATAAAAAATTAAAAACATTTTTAAATCAAAGTTAGTGACATTTGATTAGTTGACAGTGACAATATATTGATTGTATTAGGCTTGGTAACGTGACATCATACATCATTAGAATGTTCAGTTGGTCTAATGTTAAACCAATGGAGATTTCAAATTGCTAAACTGAAATCATATTCTGACACTACAGGGTGATAGATACATTTACCAGTACTGACCCAGCAGTTTATTGGGCTGCCTCACGCGTGTTTTGTTGACTTTTTTGAATAGTTTTGTCTAATGTATTCCTGTGGAAGTTCTGCTAAACTGACAACAAACATGGCAGATTCGCCATTATTTCCATAGCAACCACAGATGCTTCCCGAGTCTAATTACATAATGAGGTAGAATAAAAAGAATTAATGCAATAATTTTACATTAATTATGAATAAATGATTCATTTAATGTTTTAAATAGATAACATCAATGGGTGATTCTCGTGAAATCTGTTTTTTGACGTGTTTTCAAGTTTTTACATTACTAAATCAAATCACACAAAAATAAAAATAACATGGTTATAAACATCTCTCTCTGGGGTATCCTGGACATATTATTAATAAGTGTATACTATTTTTAATTTTTTTTATATTTCTACATTTTAGGGTCATTTTCTCATTACCGAAACAGGTTCTCAAAAAAAATATGGTAGTTTCAGAAGTAAATATTTTTTATCAAAAATAATAAAAGAAAATGTTTCAATTCATGTTGTACTATGTTTCGTTGTGGTAATAACAGTATATAATTTGTTAGTAAAAGTATAAATATTTCGTGAAAAAAATACCAAAAAACATGGGTCCACAACATTTTGTCTCATCCTCCGCAACATAATTTGAACCACTGTCAGGTCAACAAGGAACCAATATTTAAAATAAAACATTTCTGCCTGGGACACTATTAGCCGTGACGCTCAAGATGGCCATGAGGCAAGTAGTTAGTCTTTTGTTGTTCTGGAGAAAAGTTTAAAAACATGACTCAAAGAAGGCACAAAACTTTTTTATTCTCATTACCGCAATTCAATTTTTTCATCTTTTCAAAATGTTTGAGTTGTAAATTTTGACCTGCAGGTAACTTATGGAGGTCTTGAAAAAAACAGCATGAAAAAGTTTTGCTAGCTCTTATGTGGCTAATAGCATTAGCCAAAAAGTTCAAAGTCGCTCATCCTCCGCAACATGATTCTCATTCACCGCAACAGTTCAGGGCTGTTGCGGAGGAGAGATTCAATATTTCGGTAATGAGAAAAAACCATAGTAGCTGATAGGGCTTTCTGCGCATACTTGGTCCGAATTTACTCAAATTTGAACCAGTTGTTAAACTTACTGGCCTGGACCCACTCATTGTGAAAAAAACAAAATTCGATGTAATAAAAATTTGAATGGAGTGGCAAAAATTTACTTTTTCGAAAATGCATAAAATTTTACACAAAATTTTATTAGGTCCTCCCAATCAAAAAAGCCAATGGGAAGCATTTTGACTGTGTTGCCATGGCAAGGCACAAAAGCGCCCATGTTATTCTAATGAGATTTTTACTAAATGTTCCATTTTGCTCACGTCATACTTTCATCAACTCCTCAGAGGATGTTTTGCCCACTGGGCTCAAATTTGCTGTACATCAACAACAAAAGTGGGGCATCAAAAGTTTTCCAAAATAATTATGATATGTCACACGGTTTACGTGCGGCAAAGCCCCAAATTCTTGTAAGAATCAGGGCAAGGAGCAAAAGTGCCCATGTTATCTTAATGAGGTTTTGAACTAATATTCTTGTTTCATAAAATTGCATTACTTTAGTGAAAGTGTCTGAAATTTGGCACAGTGAATCTTCCTGCCACAGAAGGCGAGGTCACAGTTTGAATGCCGCTTGCGGCTTTAATTTTGTTTTGTTTGCAAATCATTTGCAATAATTGTGACATTTCTATATTATCTGACTGTACAAACTGTCATCAAACAAATGTAATCTTTTGCATTATAATGTGATTGTCTTAGTAGTTTAAAAAAAGAAATATTTTTCAAGTTTTAGCTCCCTTAACTTTTGAATCAACTTGGCATCTCATCTCCGAAACACAGAATCTCATTACCGAAACAGCAGAAATAGCAGTCTCATTACCGCAACATATGTTATTGCGGTGAATTATGTAAATAAATAATTTACTTATTTTATTCTTTTGTGCACACATAGACAAAACTAATACAAACTTTCAATCAGGCAAAATATAAATAGAAAAACATTGCAATTTTTAAAAATATATTAAAAAAACAAAGTGTATGCCAACAACTGTGTTTCGGTAATGAGATAAAATTACAAAAATATATATATTTAAAAAGTTTGAAAAGACATGTTTTTATTGATATAGTTTGGTTTTACTATACTTGTTACAAATCAACTTTTAAAATATTCTAAAACACATAAATATAAGAAAAAATAAAAACAAAATTTGTGTTGCGGTAATGATAAATTCTATGATCCTTCTCACACAACAGCTTAAAAAAATACAAGAAAATGCATAAAATGCAACGAAAAAATATGTTTGCTAGTAATTTCAACTCCTAATCTAGTGCTTGCAGTGAAAAAATTGTATTTTCAGACACTTTAATTTTTGGGGTAGGGTCCCTTTTTAATGGGAAATTCACGAGAATCACCCCAATGTCCTTAAATGATTGCTTTAATGTTGGCAATATATTTACAATGAGGGATTGATCACTAACTAATAATACTTATATGTGACATCTGTCATGTGACTCACGAAGGCGACGTCACCCACGCCTTTTGTCATGCGATGCCTGCACATATCTTTAATTTCGTTTTACTTTCAGATCGGAGTTTATTTTTGACATTGGTCTGCGACACTCTTTGGACATTTTGGCTCGAATCAGAATTTGTTTGCGCGTTCACAATTGTCTAATCAAACCAGACTGTCCTGGCAAACAAATCCTGATCCAAATCAAAAGTGTATTGTGATTTGTGAATGCATTTATCTGTGAGGTGTTGTGAGTTCTGAAAAGTTTAGGAACCTTTTAGATGACCGTCAATCAGCAAGGTATGTTTTTGTCAATCAAGCATTTCCTTGGTCGACTAAAACTCTGCTACAACTGACTTTAGACAGTAACACACCATTACAAACCAATAGAAACAAGACTAGCTGGGTCACGGTCAGGACACACTTCAGCTGTCTCTTCACATTCTCCCATCAATCACTCTTTGAATTCTTCTCTGGCCAAACACTTATTTAGGGCTGAAACAAGTTCATCCATTAATCGCAACTAATCGATTGTTGAAAATAATTGTCAACTAATTTATGAATCGAATAATTGTGTTAACTTGTCTTTCTGTACAAACATCCATGAGCTGGAAAGAATCAGATTTAACGGAAACTACATGAAAATTGTGTACATTTTGTGTTTTTTTTTTTTGTAAAAACTAGTTTGCCTTGAAACAAAATTTTAGTTTTAAGAAATAGATTTTATTCTTGATCAAGCCTAAGTACAACAATGAGCAATCAAAACGCTTTCTTCACGTCAGACTTCTATATAACAGATTTCAACAGAAAATACAAATCCTTTTTTTTTTATTAAACATTTTGGTTTAAGATAGTTTTGATCAAATTATTATTTTAAAACTCATCAAAAAATAGGTATTTTTTAAGCTAATATATATTTTTATCAAAGCTTGTTCAAATAAGTATCTAGTTTTGACACCAGTTTTATTGATGATTAGTATCAGACTTTCGGATACTTTTGACAACCCTAAAATCTACATCTCCAGGACGTCCTCAAGCGACGTTAACTCGGCTCAAATTTGGCAGAAATCTTGTAGTCAAGTCACTTTTATGTTCTGTAACTAAATCGAAAGAATAATCGCCCTACCGGCAATCGATTATCAAAATAATCTAGAGTATAGTCGGAATCATATTATATTTGCGGACATGGCCTGCTGTGGGGGAAAGTCATAAAAAAGTAAAGTGTATTTTTAGCACAACTAATTCAAGGCAGTGCTAGCATTTGGCTCGCAGCTACGCTTTAGCATTGTTTGATCACATACTTTACTCATCTCCGTGTCTTTGTATATTTGACACATTATTTCTTTTTAAGTCCACATTTGCTGTTGTAGTTGTTGAGCAGTGAGTGATAAAGCTGTTGTTCTGATTCACTGTTGTTTATGTTATGTTTCCCACACAGAGGTCTGATAATGGGCGTGGAATCTGATGTCAACTGTATCTATAGGCTTATATGTTTGGCTAAGAAAAACCTCAGACTGACAAACTTAAAAATTGTGGACATTTTGTGTTTCTGATGCAAACGTTTGCCTGTAATCTACACCTATAGAATGATTCAGATTTTTATTTAATTTGCTTGGTCTTTAAAAAAAAAAACACACACACACATTCTTGCCCATACATAAAAGAGAGGACATTCATTGACATATTGTATTACCCAGCCCTTTACCCTAACCTTAACCATCCAAACTAACCCCCTGACCCTAACCCTTACCCTAAACCTAACCTTAACCCAATTCTAACCCTACCCTTAAAACCACATCTTGACTCTCATAAAGGCCAAAACAGGCCCTTCAGAAAGTGAAGACTAGGTAAAATGTCCTCACTTTTCAAAAATGTCCGCACTTTGATAATAGAATGCGAATTTTGGTCCTCACTTTTATGCATGTTCAAGAACACACACACACACAAAACAATGACCTATAGTAATATTAATGGGTCTCATTTGTGAAAGTGTTCTTAAAAATTGTGTGGAACTTCCATTAAAAGAATGCTCTATGTCAGATTCACAATGTGTTCATAAAAAGCCATATTCCTTCTTAACAGCCTTAGTAGTAGTAATGGTATTTGTAGTAGTGTAGGTTTATCAATGGAGTCTTTCCCTGCCTGTTTTAGCATAACTGATGACTTTTTTGTTTTTTTTAAGTTATTTTATAGACATAGACAAAAATTTGAAAAAAATGCATGACCTACAATCACATAGGAATGACTGTTCTTTTTGACTGAACTACACATGTATTAAAATTCTGAAACAGCAAATGTATTGTTGTTACAAGTGCTCCTGAGCGTTCTTAGGATTTGTTCCTACAGGCAAACATTTTCAGTTAAGAATACATTTTGTGAAGACCAAAAGTTTTCGTAAGAAGCCTATTAAGAACAAATTTGTTCATAGGAAAGTAGTGGTGTAACGATTTAGGAATTTCACGATTCGGTTCGATTCTTGATTGATTGTAAACACTTTAACCCGGTGTTGACCACCGTTTTTGTGCTCGCGCTCTGTCCCGCGGCACTTTTCTTTCCCCCTGTGCGTGCGCACGTGGATGACAGCTGCGCGTGGCCGTGGCGCTGCCGCCTCGCGCCCATGTCTCTCCTCACAACTCGTCTCTTTCACAAACTGAGGAAGTTTAATGAGCGGAGTTTGTGACATGGCGCGGCTCGCGCTTTCAACGCGTGTTGAGTAGGTCGCACGCATATGAGAGAAGGGACAGTCATTTGATTCTCATAGGCCATTTAGCACCGAAATGTAGCACGGATGTATAGTGCGATTGTGTAGCGCGGATTTGGTGAGCTACACAGACCAACGGGACGCATCTGCGGGGTTCTTTTAATAATATTATTAAAGCGGCTCCGCATCGAGCCGCATCGAGAGAGTGTACGATGCGGAATCGTAGCTTTTGCGCATCGCGGTGCATCGTGGTTCGATGCATCGTTACACCCCTATAGGAAAGTGTCATAAACGAGGCGCAAATAAAACCTAAGCAAAACAGATTTTCAACATGATTCATTTAACAGAAAACTAATATCAATAACTCTGCCTCAAAGTTTGACTGCTGTCCATTTTTCTATTCAAAATCACCAACCAAATAATTAACGATTTGACACAAGAGAATCTGAATCTCTAATTTTTTTTCGATGAACTGCCCAGTCTGATTCTTAAGCACCAAAAATACTGCTCAAATTATGCAGCCAGTTTGTATTCAAGTGACTTTTGCATTTTAAACAAATAATCGATAAATCGTTATAATTGCCAAATGAATTGTTAGTTGCAGCTAGGGCTGGGCGATATGACAAAAATTGCATATCACAATTTTCTTAAAACTGTATCACGGTTTCAATTTTATCACGATTTACAGATTTATTTTGAGCGAAAATAAAAAACCCTCTGATTCTTGGATTGTATGAATACTGCGATAACAATCAAATCTTTGTGCAATGCAGTTCTGTACTGAAAAACAGATACATTTTGACATCTTTTTCTGTTAGTCAGCCACTGTAAAACGTTAAATAAAAGTTCATTTTCAATCAGAAAATTGTGAACTTTCTTATTTTTCATTTGCCTTCAATTACATCATTAAGGTATTATGAATAAGTCTAAAGAAATCATAATGAAATCAAAATGGTTTTAAGAAAATTATGATCCAAATCTTATTGAACGGTATGAACACCCCTATCTGCTTGTTCAGAAAGTTCTCACTTTATTGTGATTGGTTCATCAACATTCAACATCAACAATCAACATTCACAACATCAACTATCAACATTCAACATTCAAAGTATGACAAAGCCCGACCAAAAGGAAATGTGGATGAGAAATATAATCCCTAATTGAACAGACAGCAGGATTACGTTGAGAAAAGGTGAATCACGATGTGACGATTTCACTAAAAAAAGCAGATTGTCACTGGCATAAGATCATGATGGGATTTTTATCACGATATTGCCCAGCCCTAGTTGCAGCTCTAAACTCGTGTTACTATTTTGATTTTCTATTTATGGATGTAAGGTCTGATTAGAGTGAACTGCATCAGTATATATAGATGTGGTTATTGTCAAAGCACCACTGTAGAAAAAAACGAGAATAATAAAATGAGGTCCAGTGATATTATTGGTCCACAGAATGCATAGCTGCTGTTCTGTGCCTTGTGCCTTTCCCATTCCACAAGCTCTGACACATGCAGCAGAAGGTGGGTTGTGTGCCCAGCGACACAAAGGCAGAGGTGAGGCTCCAACACTCTGAAAACACTGTTCTCTTTCAGTAAAACACAAGCTTTAAATCATATTCACACGTACAGTACAGTGCAGTAGTCTTGATGTTGGATGATCCGTCTGAGCATTTTTGCATCTTATTTGCAATACCAAAGGCTTGCATTTAAAAGAGCGTCTACTACATGCACCATTTGTCTTAGCAGTACAGCAGACAGCTTTGTGAAGTACTTGGGTATTTTACGATGAGAAAGAGGTTCTAAAGGAGTCCGAATTTGAACTCTGACACGATTAGAGCGGCTGAGTCATGGTACAAACTGAGTATGACAAGGCAGAAAGTCGTGCACTGTCACCTCTGAGAAAACGACTTCACCAATACGAGTTAGTAATAGTGTCTGGGAGCTGGCAGGTTCAAGAAATGACTGTTATAATACAAAAAATAAGTGCTTCAGTGCTTTGTTGTACTTGAACATTAATATTGGAGGTTTAAGTGATACAGGCAGTACAGTGAGGTCAGAAAAAGATTCATTCCTACATCCAAAGCTCTTTTTTTCCCCAAAAAAACACACCTAAAAAGGGTTGCGCTGTAATCACATTTCTGATGGTGAATGATCAGTTTGGGTCTTTTAGTAAACAGGGATCTTCCATCTACAAACGTGATAATTCCTCATTTCTCTCAGCTTAGGACTCTTTCTGCTTAGGGCTGGGCGATATTAACAAAAATAAATATCTCAATACTTTTTTGGCGACTCTCGATCACGTGATTTGGATGATATTCTGTCAGTTCAACATAAAAGTGTTAAAATCTGTGTTCAAATTAGTTACACTGGAAGACACGCTTTATAAATAAGACACATGTTCTAATTAAGTGGTCATTTTATTGACTTTGTACCAAACTGCAGAGGTCGCTTGTTTGAGGATTGTTTTTTCTTTTCTTTTCAAATGCATGGCCACTTGTTTCTCTCTGAAAATCTGGCAACACATGGTCTATAAAACCATGTCGTTTTTGGAGCACAATTCAGGGTTTTTTTGGACGGTAAACATATATTTTTGGACAGCTGTCATTGGTTAAAAGTTTGTATAATTTATGTCACATAAGATAATTTCTATCTCCTTAAAATGACTAAAAATGTAGGTGACTGTACGTAGTTATTTTGTTTAATTTTTGTGTATGTGTCCATTCTTAAAGTCCATAATGGAATGTTCGACATGGAACTAGGGCTGGATGAGCTGGAGGAAAAATATAACATAAATAATTCGTCTAATTTTTTGGTTCAGTTTGACATAGCCTTTTCAATAACAGAATAGCAATGACTTAAGTAAAACTTAACTTATCCTTTAACAATAAAAAAAAAAAAATCAGTCTCAAAGTTTGAGTTCTGCCAATCTTTTGATTCATCAAACACATTATTTAACACGGGTGAATCTTAATCTCTTGATTTTTCAATTACACGCCAAGACCTACGTAAAACCCTGTCAGGGGCGTAGCACCAAATTCTGGGCCCAAGGTACAAACTTTGTTCATGGGCCCCTAATACTGTACATATTGTGTTTTAGTTATGAAATCCTTAACATCTTGTTATTTTTATAATTGCCTGAGTGCAGTTGTCTTGTTTTGGTTTAAAATACTACATCCTGTACATACGACTTCCTGTTCAATACTCTTCAATTAGGTTTTCACTACATCAGTTTAAAACTAATAAATCCTCTTTAGATCAGACAGTTGTGGTGAATGTTACAGAAAACATGTTAAAGACTTTACATATTAGAGGAATATTTCATCAGAGAACACTTCTGTGTTTAAAAAGAGACATGATTGTGTCTAAATGCTAACGCTAACAGGAAATGGTTGTATGTACGTATGTATGTTAGCATTTTTGAACAATCGCAAGCCAACTGAAATTCCGTGCACACAGCCCATTAGTGTGGGATTTATTTCCTTCTAGAATTTGCAAATATTTATTGATTTAGTTTCTACATTCCACACAATTTGCCAAGTCCTGACTGTTTCTCTACTAAAATCGTCTTAATCTTGCTTATGATATTATAAGCTCTAGCTAATATATTTGTTAATAATTTGACCAATTAAAATTTATTTATTCTCTTTATTCATTGATTGTCTTTGGCCATAGTCCATTTGCTTTGTTTTATAGGACAGATAGACCTATCTGATATTACAAATAACTGCATTTAGAGTAACAATATTTATCTAGCAAGAAAAAATTACCTGCTTTTGGGGGCCCTTTCCTGCTCTGGGCCCCGGGGAAACTAGTACCATTTACCCCCCAGTCTGACGCCCCTGAACCCTGTTAAACTGCTTTAGTCCTAAGAATGCTTTTTTGGTCCAATTAACACCACTGCACCCAGTCTGCTGTTAATTACATCATTATTGGAGTATATTGTTGTCTGTGTAATCTTAAAAGTAAATTCAATTAACTGTAGTAACTGTTCTTTGCTGAAATATTTTACATCCTATTTGCATTTTGTCAATGAACTCTAATTACCACTCATTTTACTTTGAACTGATTATTCATTATCACAGATTGATAGCAGAACAGTCTAGTTTAAAATGTAAGATTTGACATGATGTATTTTGAGCTAAAGTCCACTGCTCGATGTACAGCAGCAGCAGTAGCAGCAGCAGCAGCAGCAGACCGTGAGGCAGGCAGCCCGGTGCACTGACCACTGCTGCTGCTGCTGCTTGTCGTAAACAACTCGCAGAGAACAATGGGCAGGGTTGGCTTTAACGCTGCTTTATCCGATTACACAGCACGCACATGCATTGTCGTCCACCTACTCCCCTTTGACTGCGACCCACAACACAATCAGAGCCGAAACAGAAGGATCAAGCAAACAACATCTCCCCAATTCAATCACTGGCTCTTTCCAAAAACAAGTCGCTCCAGCAGCCTCCACCGAGCGCTGCTGAGAGCTAACGTTAGCCGAGCGGGATCCGGCCGTCAGTCCGCATGACAGGCCGCTCTCCCCGGGGAACAAGCAAGACCAATACACCGCCCACCACAACCGGGATCATGTGCGTTTACAATCGCGAGAAGAAACTCGTTTAACAGCTTAAAAACTGGAGCTGTTTACCTGTTAGAGTAGCTGTACTCCACAGGGCGCCGCCATCTTGAACACCTCACAACCCATCCCACCGCTGTGTGCGTCCGCCGTGGGGCTGAAACTAATCCCCAAGTTTGCTCCCTGCAAAGTGTCACCGGCAGTTTTAACGACTCATTAAAGTGGAAACAGTGGAGATAAGTTAGTTAACGAACGTATATGTAGAGACGGGTTGCATGTTGTTCTGTGTGAGTCGAGGGCATGACTTTTACCGATGCACTGCTGTTGTTTTTCTCAGTTTGGTGGAAGGGTGAAGAGTGTAATGCGGTTTCGCGTGACCCACATGTGAAGAGCGCAGGCGCAAATGAATGTTTCTAATCAGGTAGAGGCGCACGTCTTTTTCGAATGCCCCTTTGCAATGAAAATATGGATGAATCTTAAACAATTTATACTGCAAAAATCCAAAATTTCAATTGATATAGAACTCAAACATGTAATAACATATAGACCATGGAAGTATAATTATAACCCGTTCAGAACCTAGGTCATTTTGGGGGCGGAGCCGTACTGGTGCCCTCCGCAGAGTTTCCCCATAAGTTTCCATACAAAACGAGTAAGCTGTACTAACGATATTAAACGGTTAGAAAACTTAACAATGACTTCAAACGAAGCTCTGACTTTTTATTGTGTTCCTTGGGTTTGCACCAGTTGACACATTTTATAACTCGTGATTTTTTCGGGCTAACTAGCTATAGAAAAAATGAGGGATCACGATTAAAACAAATATCCGCTCAGAGTCATGTAACTTTACGCCCGGAGTCTTTTATACAATAATCTTCTGTAGAAATCAGCACAAAATAATGCCACAGGTGCAGTTTATGTGAGTCTAATTCTCCACTGATAATTGATAAATAATTAACACAACTTACACAAAAATCTTAAGCAACGTCACGGTAACTCACCTCCAGTGCTTTTCCGCAAATTACGTCGTCAAACTCATCAAGGTATATGTATGATCAAAGCTTTTCTCTGTGCACATGAGTTTTTCCCATCAAATATAAGTAAATATCAGGTGGCTGAATATCGGGACACTTACTAACGTCATGCTAACATTCAGTAGATAACTGTACATGGATCTGGAGTCGCTTGTCGTTTGAGTTGAATTGAGTTTTTAAAGAGAGTTTTGCGATTTTTTTAATGAAAATGCACCTGCCTAGCTTGAAAAGCCTGAGACTGGGCACCACTCAGAGCACCAGTTAGCGCGCAGCCATCTTTGTTTACTAACAGTAAATGGGTCTATTTCAACCATAAAAACAATAAATTAGAACACATAGTAAATCTCTGCATTCTGCTCGGTAAATTTCACATTTATAAATGCAAATTTCTCAACCACAAACCCTCATTCAAAGTATTAGCTATAGAATTACAAACCTACTTACAATCGATCCAATCAATCCCCAATAAAAAATGCATCAAAACTATAAACATTGCCAATCATCTTCATTTAACTCACTTGTGATTTATATCTCTGTTAGCCATAAGAATAATCTACTTCAACAAGCCATGCCTTTATAAACTCAGTGTCTTAGGAACCAATAATATGTAATACCTAATTTTATTTCTTTGTATGTTTTTTTTCTGTTGTTGTTTTTTGTGTGTGTTGTGTATGTACCGTTTATTTTACAATAAAAAAATAATAATGAGTGTGCAGCACTGATGCACTCAGGGCAAAGCAACTAAACTACTAAAAGTACTAAATATTTATTCAGTACAATGATTAGCCAACGCATGCATTTAACTAAAATACTTTTTGAAAGTAGTCCTTTTAAATAACTTACATCTTGTAAATACTAACTTAAAATATAAATGACTAATATGACCTATTGAGCCACACGTGTAGGCCTATGTTTTTATAATTTTTTTCTTACATTGTTTTGGCTTATATTCCAATGGAAGTTTATCAAACCTGCTGCAAAAATGGTGGATTTCACATTATTTTTTTTAGCAACAGTTGTCTTTTGACATTCTAGAACAAAAATAAAAAAAAATTCAGCTTTCCCTAAATGGAACATATATTGATAAAGTATCTGAAATCAAATTTTTGGGTGTGACGCTTGACGAAAAATTAAACTGGAAATCCCATGTGAGCAAAATTAGACATAAATCATGCAAAAACATATCAGTGTTGCATAAAGTAAAATATGTCCTTGATTACACTGCATTGAGGTTGTTATACTGCACATTAATATTGCCTTATTTTACTTATTGCTTGGAAGTCTGGGGAAACACATACAATAATACAGTTAAACCATTGATTATTCTTTAAAAAAAGCTGTAAGAGTTATTCATAAAGTACATTCAAAAGCGCATACTAATGAATTATTGAATAAATCTAGATTATTGATATAATTATATAGAACTACAAACTGTCACTGTGATGTATAAAGCACAGAAGTTGTTGTTGTTGCCTTCAGCTCTAAAAATTTAGTTTTCTCCTTGAACCGATCAAGACACTCTTCCCTTTGCCAGAACCACACAAAAGCAAAATGGGAATAACTGTGGCTGGAGTAAAAATGTGGAATTCTTTTGATTATAATATAAAGACTTCAAGTTTATATGCAAGAATTTGAAAGCTAAAACATTTAAATCCTATGAAATTTCCATTAATGTGAGGAATTACTGAATAACAATAATTTGCAAGTGTACACACATTGAATATGTATGTAAGAATCAGTAAGTGTACAAACTTAAATATGTTCCGCACCATCTTGACTTTATGTTGTACAATGTATGTAAGAAAGGGGCAGATCTACATAAGATGATTTCTTCTCCCTGCTCCTTTTCAATTGTGATGGTGATTTTTTTTTGTTATGAAATTGAATGTATAAGAACACACAATTGAAATGAATAATAATAAAAAATAAATACATAAAAATACTATCCCGAGGTCTATAGATAGTTGGGAGCACCTCATTAGAAAAGTGACTACTGTAAATATATATTCTACGGAAGCTTCAGTAACAGATGTTGGAAACAGAGGTGGGACCAAGTCACTGATTTGCAAGTCTCAAGTAAGTCTCAAGTCTTTGGGCTCAAGTCCGAGTCAAGTCCCAAGTCCTATAAATAAATGTTCAAGTCTTTTCAAGTCTTCAGACAGAATAGCATAAAAATGTTAAATAAACTACTTTAATAGTTTTTCATTTAAACAATAGCAAATATGTGGTCTTAATTTTAATTAATATGTTTTATTCTTCTCAGAAATCATTACAATGCTTTCGTTGCTAATATCTAAATTGCAACAGAAACGTCAAAACTTGAGACACTTGAGGAAACACCAACTTTAATGAAGACTTAATTCTTTCTTTTTTTTTTTTTTTTTTTTTGAGCTAAAAGTTGCATTCTCATGTCTGCCCACCGGATGACGCCATTGCACTGTAAACTGGTCTTGAAACTTTTTTTTTGCAGCAGAGTGAATTCAGGCCTCACTCAGTGTCAATCCAAAATCATGTTCACTCACATGTCTTGATTCCGTGAAAATGCCGGAGCGCTTTGTCAACACAGACAGGTTTGGCGTGTGTATCTTTGGAGGAGCTCATCACAAGTTGTTTTTTTTTAGAGACACTTTTGTTAACACGAGCTGGAAAGGCAATCTGAAAATCAAACACAATAGTATGAGATGAAATAAAGAAAACCTAGCGTCTGGAGCTCAAAGTGTTTATTCATTTGGCTGTTGACTGTACACTTCGGAAAAATATATAGACCTAGTTTTGCTTAAAATGACTTGGATTTTAAAATGTAATCATCACCTAATAAAAAAATAATTGAAATGTAATGTAGAGTTGATAAGGTTCTCTCGTGATGTCCATTTTTTCACTCATTTCAAGACATTTCTGACTGGTCATAGCAGGCATGTCCAAACTGCGACCCAGGGGCCAAATGCGGCCCCTTGACCATTTTTTTGGCCCTCAGACTTCTTGCTAGATTGGCTCAAATTTCAAAAAGTGTAGTTGTTACGGTCAATTTTGAGCAATTCTTTTGTCATAGTTGAAAAAACAAACACATTGATGCATTTGAAATCTACAATGCATTGTGTAACTTTCAGGAGGTGAAAAGTTGCCTGCACAGTTCAATTGGCTCAGTGCAGTTGACTTGCTTTTGTTCAAAATAGTACATCCTATCCACACAACCACTTCCTGTTCAAATCATTTCTATGAGGTTTTCACTACATCAGTTTAAAACAAATAAATCCTCTTTAGATCAGACAGTTGTGGTGAATGTTACAGAAAACATGTTAAAGACTTTACATATCAGAGGAAGATTTCACCAGAGGACACTTGAGTGTTTAAAAACAGACATGATTGTGTCTAAATGCTAACGCTAACAGGAAATGGTCATATGTACAGAAGTTAGCTATTTTGAACGTACACAAGCCAACTGAAGTTCTGTGCACAGAGCCAATGGGAAAAGAAAGGTAAAACAATACTTTTGCCGCGTTCATGTGGTCCTCTGGTTCTCGTGTTTCCGAGATGAGAGGCCAGAGTTCCGACCTAGTTTGCGTTCATGTGCTTTTTACTTCGGAAAATCGGGATGTTGTTGTTAACCACAATAAATAAATGACACAGCAGTTTTAACAAATGTTAATAGACAATGAAATCTGATGCTAATCTGTCCAAAAACTAACGTTAAAGGTTGTTAGTATTTATTTTCTAACTGATTTTCATCCGTCTCCATGTGTCAGTGACGTCAGGTGCTGAGCTCGGGCAGCTCCGTTTGTCCCGAGTTACCGAGCAGTTGTTCCGAGATGCTTGAGCGTTCATGTGCATTTTTCAACTCGGAACAACATTGTTCCGAGTTCCCGAAGACCACATGAACGCGGCATTACAGACACTCTGAATATGTTTGATGCGTTAATGCTGTATGAAAAAATACAACTAAAAGAACAGAATTCAATGAAAATGTATAAAAAGAGGACCTCCGTCAGGTTAAAGGTAAGCTCACCCCCTAAACTCCACCCACAAACACATTTCAAACACAGCAAACTCATTGAAAAGCATTAGGAAAAGGGAAAGGAGGGGCTCAGAGAGGAGAGCAGCAGTGTGATTGGACTGATAGCAGGTGTCTGCATCTCAAGTTTGAATGGACAAATACACGCTGAGGTCACAGAGAACCTGGAGCTGACATGAGAGACACAGCCAGTTTGTGACTATTTTGACCTGAAACCTGCTAATTTGCTCAGTTTGCACTAAAAATTAAAAAAAAAAAAAACTTAAAACAAAAGACAATGCTATTTAAGCACAATATACACAGTTTAACAGCCCAAAAAAAGTGATTTTAGGGTTTAGCTTCTCTTTAATTAACAGTCCATTTTGTGACAATGCAAGCCCACTTAAAGTGAAAACACTGTTTTTAATTATTGATTTAATGCAACAAAGACACAGAAATGACAACAATGTGCATTTGTGGTGTGATGGTTTTGTCAAACTGAGGTCATTAGCAAAATGTTGAATGAATCACTTCACGGTTGTGTATAATGTGACCCTCCGTTTCATATAAACTTCAAAATGTGGCCCACTGTGAAAAAGGTTTGGACACCCTTGGGTTATAGCAGGGGTGTTTCTCACAGGGCCAGATTTGAACTCAGACAAGTAGTGAAGGGTCGGACTGTGGTCATTGGTCTGACAAATTATGTTTATTGTAAGGAAAGTTTTTTAGTCTACTTTTTTCACCATTTATTATGATAAATATAAGGACATCAAGCAAAGACACATGCGCTATAGCAAAATCAACCATATAAAAGAAATATAAAGACTTACATTTATAGATTCATACAGTAAGAGAGCCGCATTTGGCCCCTGGACCGCAGTTTGTCCAGGTCTGGGTTATAGGATAAATTAGTTTAAATAAATTTTTTTAAAAACACCCACTGGCAAATTATTTGACTTGATGTGAGAAGAATTTCAGCAAAGCATTTTACAAACAATTTGAAACAAGTAGGCCTTCAAATATTGAGGTCTGTTAAATTGTCTAAATGTCTGAATTTTTCTTCTTGTATTGGATTTATACAGCTCTTTTCAAGACACCCAAAGACGTTTCATTATGCATTATTTATTCATACCACACTGTAGTCACAGTTGTCCTGGGGCAGACTGACCCTCCGACTACCACCAACCATTCACACACACCAGACCTGGGTGAACGTCTTGCCCGAGGACACGACAGCATTTTCTTCTGAAGTCATCCCACTGTCTGATATAGACTTAGTATGGTGTGACTGTCTTTGTGGTAAATATTTATAGGTTCATTGGAGTAACATTACATTTATGAAGAAATTGACAAGAAAAGTTGACCATTGGTCTACAGGAAGTAAAAAACAAACAAACAAAAAAACTAAACAGATTCCCTCCACTTGTCATCAAACAGCTTCAAAATGATAATTTACACATAACTGACCCAAAGAGTTTAAATGATAATTTAGCAAACATTTAGTCCCTAAGTGGATTTTGGCCAATAATTACAAAATGATTGCTGGCTAACAGTTGCCATATTCACGGGGCAAAAGACAATTAGTCCTATAAATCTCATCAAAACAGATACATTTGGTGAAAACAAGCAAAAATGTTTAAATCTTAAAACTTGTCATGTTTAGTGGGTTTTAGTGAAAAGTGTAGTCTAGCCCAGTGGTTCCTAAAGTGGGGGTCGCAAAGCAAAATCTGGGGTCGTGAGACCATTTCAAGATGTAATTGTACAATTATGACTGGGTATTGTCTATGTTTTTTACCTAAAAGTGAGTGAATTTTATGAATGTAAAACAATTTAATACTAATGTACAGATTTTAACCAAGTTTTAATGGTTTTCCAACTTAATTAAATTATTACAAATGTCTATTTCGTTTTGCGGTGGGGATTGCGAAGTGGTTGTATATGGTTATTTTTACTGCTCTAGCCTGTCATACGTATGTGAAAGGTACACTGTAACTTTTAGGCAAAAAAAAAAACAGATTTATATAAAAGGTGTTTTTGTGGCACTAGATAAATAATAAAAATTTGATCCCAAAATGAACTATTATATGGCAAAATGAACTATTATATGGCCATAAAGAGCGCCTCTTCTTGTTTGTTTCCATGAAAAATGTGGTCCTTTAACTATATTTTTTGACATTATGGTAGAAAACATATTTATTTCCAATAAGAAAAAAAAAATCTTTCTGTTTCTATTGAACTGTGCAGTTAATATTTTACGTATAGAAAGTGCATCTTTAAGGGTGCAATCCTGAAATCAAGACATTTTTACTTCTGGAATCTAAAACCCAATTATGCCACACTGCCATGGCTTTGCATTGATGACTATGCTAGTTTATTTAGTTTATTTATGTATATTTTGCATCCGAAATTTTGATAATGTCAGGGTTACAATCAGGGTTATGTTTAATATAGGTTAATTTGATTAAACTTGGGGATTTAAGAAAGATATGCTAACTGGTTCACGGCATTTGGAGAGAGAGAAAAAAGACGCGTCTAGATGATCATTTTGTGCAGTATAGGCCTTGCTGACTTCGAGACTGACAATCTTTCAAAGTAAACCGGATAACTTTTTTTTTGCCTACTTACTTTGTGTGACGGCAGTTCGAGTGTTAGCACATGTGCGCCTTTCACGCAAATGTGCACCTGCAGCTCGGCCTGTGATTGGCTGAAAGCACTGTCAGATTCGGACCGCGCACTTATCAGATTGTAAATCAGGGAGGAGAAAAGAGCAGAGACACGCCGACAAGTGGAGATGCTCCGCGTCATACTTTGACTAGTTTGGACTCACTTTGGAGAAGAGCATTGTTTTTTGGAAGTAGCCATTCTGTCTTTCATTGAAGTCAAGTCAAAAGTTGACGGTAAGTAACTTTGTATTCCTCCGCTATATTCTTACGCTGTGTTTATTAGGCCTAAAAGGGACTATTTTCAGAATGAATTGTGTTTTGTAAAATTTAAACCAAAGTGCTCATCTTAGAAGCACATTCGATTTTTTTCATTAGCTAAAATGTCACGTTTTATTTGTCATTCAAGAGCTTTCGTTTGTTGTAGCTAAATCGTTTTTCTTTCTGGTAAAATTAACACAAAAAAAAATCTACATAGTGACATTATTAGCTAATCATACGATATTTTTTATTGTGCATGCGCAAGAATCTGCATAGTATTTTAATTACACCTCGTTTATCAAAAAAAAAAAGTTATTACAAATTATAACAATTTAAAAGGGCCCGTTTTTGCATTATAGGAATACAATTTGGACGGACAAGAAAGCTAAATACTGATATTGACAAGAATTTGTGTGTTCTGGTCCAGATTTGTCGCCATGCCTCGTTCGTTCCTGGTGAAAAACAAGCGCTGTACGTCGTTTAACGTCCACAGAATTTACGATGACGAGCCCAAGACCGACACCTACGCAGGTACGTCAACATGGGTCGTACGTAAATCACTCAGAAATATATTTATGATTTGTGCATTTGAAAAAAAATGGGGGAGTTTTTTTGTTTTTGTAAGCTCAGTCCTGCAGATAGCTAACAGTTGAATGAATCTAAAAAAAAAATGTATTTATGCTTTCTCTAGAAAGGTTTGGTGTAGGCTACATGTAAAATAGTTCAAAACAATAATATTTTATTGTAGTCTTTACTGACCACGAGCCTCAATGCTGCATACTAAAAATAGGCCTATAGGATAAGAAACAAAAACGTTTTTTTCTGCAGTTTGAACTATTTCCAAGTAGCAGTCTTTAGATTAAACTGGGCCTATGCTTCCATATGTTACAAAGCTACATGCAAATCATTTCAGGACTTTGGAGATTTTCTTATCCAGTTGCATTGTGTTTAAAGAGGATATGTTATGTAAAACCTACTTATCTGAGTTTTTAACCATGTAATAGCAACATTCTCTCATCATTAGTTTGCTCAAATTTGTATTTAGATTGATTTATGCTTGTTTGAGTATTTTTTTTTTTTGGTCCTGCACCTGATGCTGGGGTATTTCTGAAAATGCTTGTTTTTGTTGTGTGGCTTGACCTGTCTTCACTCGAGACAGACTCGACACTTTTCATGACTTATAACTTACTTGGCTCATGATTTATCCATTATATGACTAGAGCTGGGATAATATTATGAATGTGATATCCAAATATTTGAAAATCAAATATATCGTTTAGTTAAAAATACTACAAACAGTCAGCTAAAAAAAAAAAAAGCTGGATGTTGAAAAAACTAAGGGCATAAATGTATTATTGTTGTGCTTTTGTGATCAGTTTTGCCAACTTCTCACATTTATCTGGCAAGAAGTTGTATCATCTGACATTTAAACATGATACAAGTCAAAAGCAGCAAAAATGTGTAATACAAAAAGTTATTGGGTCTAATCAAAATTACATCTGGAGTCATGACATCCAATTCTGTGTTGTGAACGCAACCTATTAACATGAATAAAACAGTCTAAAGACATTTTTAGTACATTTCAATTGAATTTAGAATCAGAGAATCAGGGACAATATCTGCCTTCTTTTTAATGCAACTCAGACACAACGTAGCATCAAACACACAGCACACATGGGACAGGATAAGTAAAGGGACTGAAACAATTTCAGAGCGAAGAAAAATAAATAAATCTGAGGGGGGGCCGACCCTGGGGGGCACGGCAGTTTGCCCTGTGGTATAACTGGGAGGGAGTTCTGGGGGTGGATGGTGGTCCGGGTCGCTCTCTGGGTCTGTTTGGTCGTCCCTTGTTGCTCCTCAGACGTGTTTCCTGGTGGCTTTCGTTGGGGTTCTCTTGCGGCCTTTTGAGTTCTCTTGCTCATGGGCGGGCGGGTGGATGGATGCCGGGCCGGGCGTGGTCTTCTTAGTCGAGATGGCAAATAATAAACAAAAACTAAAAAGATTTCTGGATAGATAGATGGATTCAATTGAATTGATCGATATCGTCTGAATATCGTTATCAAGATACTCCCCAAAAAAATACAGATATTATTTTTGTCAATATCACCCAACCCTACATGAGACTTGACATGACTTGATATGGCTCAATTTATTGTTATTTCATGGCATTTTTGCTTTGTTTAAAAATATTGGTCATTACATCAGATATAGCCTAAAACACATATGTAAAACTCAGATGCAGCCGTCCACCTCTTTTCCTGCAGCCCTCAAGATCTTATAAGGTTTTCTTAAGGCTTTAATTTTATAGTGCCAGGAGTAATCTTGGTCTCATAACCTTATGAAATGATTTGTATAAATCATTTTTCAGAATAATGCAAATTTGTTTTCAGTAATTGTCACTTCAAATAAATATACAATAATCAAAAACAACAATTATTTGTTGTCAAAGATTAGTAAGGCTAATTTTAGTTACAAATGGCCCTTCGAGGACAACCAAGATGCCATCGTGGCACATTGTCAAAATGAGTTTGACACCGCTGGCCTAAATTAACTAACTGTAGCTAACAGTTTTAGTTGTAAGTTAACAAACTTTGTGTTTTCCACAAAAAATATATAATAAATGCAGCAATTTGTAAAAAAAAAAAAAAAAAAAAAGAATTCACTGAGTTCTGTCTGAACCGAAAAACAAAGAGTTCTAATTAGGAGCTGAATGGTGCGCTCTGATTGGCTGTGCTTTGGTGGTCCTCTCCGGTTTCACTTTGTTGTTTGTAAAAAGACGTTTATAAGGCGTAGTTGCAACTAAAATCTATCTATCTATCTATCTATCTATCTATCTATCTATCTATCTATCTATCTATCTAGATATTAACCATGTGTTGAAGCATTCTTGAAAGGAAGTGTTTGCACTGTGAAAATGACCTACCCCACCTTTAAAATAATTTAGTTTTACATATCTCAGTGCCTCCTAATGGGTATTAATCTCAATCTTATTTATTATTTATTTTATCTACCTTTGTTTTACCAGACAAAACAAACTGTGATTTAAAAGTTGAAGAGAAAATATACAAAAAAACCTTAGAATTACCAGTTTCATTCTGTCCTAGTTAATGTCTGTGTGTGTTTTTCAGATGTAGTTCCGAAGCAGGAGAGCTCAGAGACTTTGGACAGGCCGTCTTCAGAGGAGAGACTGTCGGACCAGGACCACAGCTCTGGAGAAGAGGAGCAGCAGAAGCCTGAGTGTCACGTCCCGGCGCACCATGAGTCCTCCAGAGGTCCGTCCGCTCAGCCCTACTACCACTCAGGTCAGTATGCGCCTCTCGCACGCAAAAAAAAAAAAAAAAAAAATCGTGTTATTTATGAGCATTTTACACAAATTTTAATATTGGAAGAAGCACATACAACAAACTAAACAAAACAGATATGAACCACCTCAAATTCTTCAGAGTGTGTGTGAGAGAAAAAAGGAATCTCTGCCAAGGTTTTGCTCCCCCTAAACCTGTTTTGCACATGAGCAAATGATAAATCTGGCCCACTGTGTCTTCATTGTGTATTTTGATCAGAGTTGTACACTCAAAAAGTAAAGACGTGAAAATGTTCTCATTGTACGTTCTGGACATTTCGTTGTATATCTGCGTTTTCTCTGGAGACTGCAGTAAGAAGGACATCAACGACATGTTCAACAACAGTTGCATCAAGTAGCTTCGATAGAGGTTTTATTTGATGTACGTAACCGGATGCATGGTAACATGACTGTGGATCCACTTCGGTGCGGATTGCCAATGAAAATGTTGGCGTTGACAAGTCTGATGTGAACAGCAGCTTTGACTGTGACATTTGTAAATGTAACAGAGCCTAAAAGTACATTTAAATGTACTCTGTATTTTTTATTCATACATTTAAGGATTAGAACACATTATACAGAACAATATAGAATACAGAAAATTGTAGTGAAGTAGTATTCTGGTCTTGATCTCGTCTCGGACTCAGTGTTGTCTTGGTCTCGAGAGTGGTCAGAGGGTGTTTGTGCTCTGTCCTGTCTTGGACTCAGTCTTATCTTGGACTTGGTCTTGGTTTGGACACCGAGACCACATTTTATTTAGTGCTGCCAAGCGATTAAAACACATGTGTCAAACTCAAGGCCCGGGGCCCAGATGCGGCCCTCCAGGCCCGGTGCCCAGATTCGGCCCTCCACCTCATTTTATCCGGCCCTCAAGGTCTTATAAGGTCTACTTAAATTTTATATTACTGTAGTGCCAGAAGTAATCTTGGTGTCTTAACCTAAAGAAAAGATTTGTCTAAAACTTAAAGAGTAAGTCATTTTTCAGACTAATGCAGATGTTTATTGAGTAATTGTCCCTTGAAATAAATATACAATAATCAAATACAACTATTATTTGTTTACGTCAAAGATTAGTAAAGTTTATTTTAGTTACAACTAGCCCCTCGAGGACAATCAAGATGCCAATGTGGCCCTTTGTCAAAATGAGTTCTACACCCCTGGATTAAAAAAATAGAGAGATCAATTCATTATGATCGGTAGTTAATTAATCTAATGAATGTATTTTTAATCTCACTTAAAAATTGCTGAGAAAAACACTCCACTTAAGTGTTTTTGTTTTGTTTTTATCCAATTTAATTAATTATTGTTTCAGATGGGAAATATTAATATCATGCAAAAAAATGACGACTTTACTAAGTTTTTGAACATAAAATTCCAGTTCATCAGTCCAATAACTTTCACCTGCTTCTTTATTTTTGTCTCGTTGCTACTCGTCACCAGTGAAAGATTTCAAAATAGATTAATGCGATTCAAAAAATTAACTCGATTAATATGTCTGTAATTAATTAATCTCAATGAATGCACTAATTTGACATCCCTAATTTTATTATTACCACACTCTGCTAGTCCCAGTACAGTGACCGGTCCCAGGCACAGATTTGGTCTCGATCTCGAGTCGACCTATAAAAGTCTCAGTCTTGTCTTGATCTTGACTCTCACTGGTCTTGTCTTGGTCTCGGGACGCTGTGATCTCAGAAATGTCTTGGTCTCGATTATTGTTGTCTTGACTACTACACTAGCAAATTGTATCAAGAATTACTGCAAAATAAATAATATAGTGTCCCAGCTCTTATATTTACCAACAAAGGTCTGGGTTAGGGCCTCTCCATTAAAGCTTGCCACGAATGAATTACCCTAGTAACATCCTATGTGTAGTATTAAAACTCTCTCTCTCCTGTCTCAGAGCCGTCAGTGGCAGAGTACCCTCCGTATTACAAACCCTCGTACTGGGAGACTGTGTGTGGACCCTATGACATCAGACAGTTCACCTTCAGCCCCACAGTTCTCCAGCACACCAGCCACCTGTACGGCCCCTGTTCTCCCCACCTGAGGAGCAGCAGCAGCAGCCCGCCTCCAGCTCAGCCCCTGGACTGTTCCACACACTACTCTCCCTCCTCCAACACCTACCACTGCATCACATGTGACAAGGTGAGACGAGTGTTAGACACGATTTTAGTCACACTTTCAAATGTTCATGTTAGAGCTTCAAATAACTGTTTTTTGTTTTATTTCTGGACTGTAAGATGCTACTTTTCTCACAACTGTGTGGCTAAATTATAGATTCTCATTGTGCACTCAATAGTCCAAAAATAAGGTACTTCAGTGAAATAATAAAACAAAACTGCTTTTCCTCTTCTGAAGAGTTACTTTTGTTTTTGTTAATTAGGCAATTAGTAGTTTTGACAACAGAAAGCAGTGAATCTTTACAGATAACCCAGACTTAAATACAAAACACTGTATTTTAGGGCTTTATTAGATGTAGTGGTATCAGGATATATTGTGACAAAGTTGTTGGTAATTATATACGTATTGTTACAGAGAGGTATATCAGGATGCGTAATAGGATACTAAAACTCATAATAAATGTTACACTTATGAACCTGGACAGCTGCTTTAAGGCTGAAACTGTTGAGCTGAAATATAACTTATTCATAGGACACTTGTATCTAACATAAAGAGCAGTGTGAAAATACAATTCTTCTGCATTTTTTAAATTCTACATAATCAACGTTAGATTCTTAACACTGATTTTAAAGAGCCCTGTACTCCAAAACATGTTGAAAACATTTTTACAGTTGTAAATTGTATTGGGATATACATGTATCGGGATAGATATCTTTTCACAACCACTCTTGGCAATATCCAGCCCTAGTGTATTCACACATTTTAAATGTAGACTGAACAAAATATGCAAAAATGCATTTTTGCTTCCTGTATTAATGAGCATTAATAAAAAAGATATATAAAACACTTAATTAAACATATTTAAGCTAATTTTATCAATTATTAGTCATAACTGTGTTTAAATGTGTGTTAGTGAGCACTTCTTCTTTGCTAAGATAATCCATCCCACTTCACAGGTGTGACACATCATGATGCTGATTAGAAAGCATGAATAATAGCAGAGCTGTTGTCTTGCATTGAATATTCTATCAATCTGTCTACAGTCTTAAGAGAATTTGTCTTAAAAAGTAACTTGTTTGAGGCCTAGTAGATTCTGTTTTTGACAAAAATGCAATGATCTTTAGTGCCTTTTGTTAATACCAGTACTCTATTTTTTCACTTGCAAATCAGCAAAGGGTCATGGTCTATGCAGTTCCTTCCTTATGCCACCTTCTTGACACCAGAGTGCTCAGCCCTATAGTAAAGTACAGCACAATAAATGAGAAGTGACTTGTTGTATTGACTCAGATGTCTGTGTCAGGTGTTCTCCACTCCTCACGGGCTGGAGGTCCATGTGCGGCGCTCTCACAGTGGAACACGACCGTTTGGCTGCAGCGTCTGTAGGAAGACGTTTGGACACGCTGTCAGTCTGGAGCAGCACATGAACGTTCACTCACAGGTATGTTTTTTCATTATCTGGTCATGCACAAGGAAGGAAGGAATGTTTATTAAGGACAATGTACAATTTTGCATTTAGCACAGAGGCGGACATGCTTGCACCAGATTCTAGTTTACAGCTAATTTACATCTGTAGTCCTGGAGAGGGGAGAGGAAAAACTCCACATAGAAAGGCCCCGGGCGGCCCGGGAGTCGAACCTGGGACCTTCTTGCTATGAGGCCAGAGCGCTTCCTTCTGAACTATTTTTAAGTCATATCAATAGACTGTGACCAATCGATGTTGTTGCCACTACCAGTTTTACTGTATGATCTCTTTTTACCCAGGATTAGTGCTGCAGTTCATTAGTCGTTGAGTCAGTTAATGGACTAAAGAACTTTTTAAGAAATTTATTTAGATTTTACTTTATAGAAGTGCAGGAGGGATACTTATCAAAGTTTAGATCATTTTGTGATTTATATTTTCCAGACATGCAAAACTAAAATATTGAGTATACAAATACATGTATATGTATAACAATTGTAGTTACAGTTGAAAAGGAGTAGGTGGGAGTTTTACTTCCACCTACTCCTTTTCCAATATTATCTTTTATTTTGTATTTTCTTTTAATTTGTCTTCTAATTAAAAAAAAAATGAAAACAAAAATTTATTCGAAATAAAAATTTCACTCAATCTATCAGTTTATTGTTTATCCCCTTGTACTACCGAGGCCCTTCCTTTTATAAAGACAAACTTTGAAACTTCTGGAAATGTTAAAGATCAAAAGAGCAATATATCCCTCTTATTTAGAGTCAAATCAGCCTCTGAGATTAATCAGACTCAGCAAATACAAATTAGAAAAATTCTAATAGGACTTTTGTCTACACACACACACACACACACAAAAAGCAGAAATTAGATTCTGTCTTTCTTTTGTGTGGAGAAAGTTCTTACGTATGCTTAGAGCCTTTTAGTTTCAGAAGCTAAAACTACAGTGTTTTAGATTCACAAAGACTCCAGCCATTCGCTCGCAGTTGTTTCTTGTCAATGAAACCGATTATTCCTCTTAACAAAACGTTCTTCGCTGCAGGAGAAGAGCTTTGAGTGTAAAATGTGCGGAAAGACGTTCAAGCGTTCGTCCACCCTGTCCACACACCTGCTGATCCACTCGGACACGCGGCCCTATCCCTGTCAGTTCTGCGGCAAGAGGTTCCACCAGAAGTCCGACATGAAGAAGCACACCTACATCCACACAGGTGAGACTTTTATGGACAAAAATCATACAGTTAGCAAGATGTTCTGAAAACCTAAATCTCATAGCCTAATGTTTGAGTTCTTTTACCCAGGATTATTTAATGTTTAGCAAGGCACAGTGAGACGAAGGTGTTTCCAAGAGTAATATAACTGCTGATAAATCACAAAGTTTTAAGCAAATGTGAGGGTCATTTGCATATCTGCTTTTCCAGCCTCAAACGCAGCCCTGTAAAAGGAAGTGCAGAAGGGACGCGTCGACAATGAATGTTTAACAAATCTGAACAATGGCACAATTCATCAGCTACAGACACGGAGGCTAACTGTATGGAGATAACATGACTTGGACGATAAGAAGTATGTAGTTTTAATTGGGCAATAGACGAACTATTAAAGCGGATTTTAACTTACTTATTTTTATTGTTAGAAAGGCGGCTTGTCTGTCTTGTGGGGAGAACTTAGGCTAATAGCTAGCTAAAGTACGTAGCCAAGAAAAGTGAACAGGTGCAATGGAGTTCAACATTTGAAGATTGCCCTGGTTCCGGAAGTAAATTGCTGCATTTTAAAGTAATAAGAGCTTTGAAAAATTAACATATTAAAAGTTTAAAGGCATGTCTTGGGCTGACAAGCTAGCTATGTCCTACAGTTGTATTGAATCTAAAAAGCACATTTATAGCTTAAAAAAAAAAAATGTCTCAATAACATAGTTGTAAAGCTGCAGAAACAGATTTTAAATAATAATGTAGGTCTTATGCGTGTGTTATAGCTGATTAGGACTTTTTTAAACTTTTAATATACTTTTTTTTTTTTCAAAATCTCTGGTTTATTAAGCCCCGGTGATCAAAGTTGGCGGGCCCTATGCATCAATGACTTTTGCTCAGTGGCTTTCGCTGCCGTATTGACCGTTAGCTTTAGCCCCTTGCTAGGTGTCTACAGGCTATTGGACATGCGCAGTTGTGTGTCTACTATGATTCTTTGTGTGACGAGCAGGACTAGCTCGAGACAAGTGAAGTTGAACGCAGCCAAAAGCTCCAGCCCTGACTGTTCTGACCAAAGAGCGGGACTTACAGAGGGAGCAGCGGTAGCCGAAGCTAAAGCTTAACAAGCCGTTTTACACGAAACTAAAACTTTTTGAACAGGAAAAAAGTTTATGATGTGAAACAAGTAGCCACAAAAATCTGTTCTTAAAGCTGTAGATGCTGTTTCTGTCGAACTTGAACAGTTTGTGTTTGCATTGCTTTTTAGGTAAAGCTAAATGCTTTCTAGCCCGTAGGGATTTTCCCACTGCAGTACCAGCAGTACCAGCCACTGCGACTGATTTGCAAAGCTACAAGCTAGCAATACTGCATGCAGATGATTTTATAGATGCATGGGATTTTTAATGGAAGCCTGCCCTGTACTTCCTGAACCAAGCAGTGGGCAGTCACTGTTGCAAGACAATAGGAGATAGTTCAAACATGCATGAGTCAATTTAAATACAACTGTGAAAGAATAGCTTCAAAACAGAATTTTACAAACATTTCTTTGGGGGAAAAAAACCTAATGGACAGCACTGCTTAGCCCTGTTCAAGTGCGTCTTGGTAACATGTGATTTTGTTTTTATAGGTGAAAAGCCACACAAATGTCAGGTGTGTGGTAAAGCGTTCAGCCAGAGCTCCAACCTGATCACCCACAGTCGCAAACACACAGGCTTCAAACCCTTCGGCTGTGACATCTGCAATAAGGGTTTCCAACGCAAAGTGGACCTGCGACGTCACCACGAGAGCCAGCACGCCCCTAAGTGAGCGCAACGTACAGCATGCACCCGACTGAACGCCTCATGGAAGACTATCCAAGTGAGCACCTCAAACAGGATGTTCCGTAGTGATCCCCACATACATCAAACCCTAAAGTGAGCAAATCAGACAGGACGCTATCCAAGTGATTCCCTCATACAGCACAACCCAAAGTGAGCAGCTTATGCAGGAGGCATCAAAGTTTGTGTGATAAAACTCTATCTAATGAGTGCCACTTACGGGATGTCCTCAATCCTCACTTGCACAATCTCATACAAGACTCAGGTTAAAGGATATTTATTGGTGTAATGCTGGAGAACATTTTAAAGAATTATGCTTTTCAGACTTCTAGTAGTTTACTTGCACTTCTACTTGAGTAATATTTAGATGAAGTAACAGTAAGTCTTGGTTCCACTTCACCAGAATTTGGTCTCATTAGTTTTAAAAGAAGCTTGTTTAGTAATCACGTTTGTGCTCTGGAAAGGCACACATCCCTTTACTGTGCTACTTTCATGGAAAAGTAACATGTTAGGGTACTCATGGGTGACCAGTGTTGGCCAATACACATGTGCTCGCTCTTGTCCACATTGCAGCCCATTCTCCGAAGAAAATGTAGATATCCAACGAAGTGTCAAAAATGTATGATGAGTACGTTTGCACATTATTTTAACATCAATATGTCACGAAAAACCAAAACTTAAAATAACCATGAATTTTGGTTGAAGCCACGTTGTGTAATTTCAAAAAGAAACGAAGTCCTAGATTACCAGGGAAAGAAAAACAATACGTTAAGTTACTTGTTACCCCAAAAAAGAGTGCTATAATGCATTACCGACTAACACATGACCCTCAACACTACTCTTCATATTGTTACTAAGTCTACAAGTGACAAAAGCTTAAAAAATATTTAAATACATTTGTATATTGCACTTCTCCTTCAGATACACTTGAGTCTCTTTTATGTTTGTGCTTAGCTAACCAACATTTGTATATGTTTTGATCTTACTTCAAATTGTAAAAAGGATTTTATGTGCATGAAGTTACTCTTCTTTTCTCAAATACTTTTTTACTCTTACTTGAGTCATTTCTCAAACCGTTACTTTGTGCGTTTACTTGAGCAAAATTATTTTGAAGTAACTTCATTCAAACTTGAGTATAATTTTAGGTCTCTGCAGGAATGTTGAATGGAAGTAGACACTATGAGGTGAAGACTAAGTGCCTTTTACTCTAGAGGCGACTACAGCATTTTAGTGATTGAATATTACTTCTCTGATAACGTAATGTAATGTAATGTCCGATCATGTTTAATCTTCTGAATTTTAGAATGGAAACGTAGAAGCTTGTCTTTGTTGACCCTGACCCTAATAATGTTGATAAAATGATCAGAAGGAATACAATGAACGTGTATGACCTTTAAATGCACTTCTTTTTAAGAAGAATTTTGCATTTAGAAGTAGATGTTTATTTAAGTTCAGTTAAATGTGTGAAAGAAACTTAATGCAATTTACTTAAACCCACCCCATGCCACACTATGGTAATGTTTTTGAAGTGAAGTGAGTTCATTCTATGGACATGCAAGCCCATTTAAGGATGTCATTTTTTAACATTATTTAGTGCAACAAAGACTTCTTCAATATAAAAACATGTTTTCAATTGAAAGGACTATACTTGAAAATGTACAAAAAAAGTAACTTATCAATGTATGTACTTGGCATTTAATGTATCTCTATATGGAAATCAGTCTGCAATGTCCTGACTACGCCTAATGTTCCGTTCGTTTGTCTGTTGTTGTTCTTAGCATTGTGGCTAACTGCTGTTAGCATTCTGACATGTCTTGCTCCCAACAGCTGTGAAAAAGCTTAAAACACAATGTGGTGAACAACTCAGAGACTCAGAATAAGGGCAGGGTATTATATCATGATATTATATCATTGCTGATAATATGGCGAGTAAAATGTATATCATTGATGATATCAGTTTTTTAATTTTGTTATATAATTGTGCCTACACACAAACGTCGGCCAAAACTTCAAAAGTTTAGAATTGAAAGGCTTTAAGAGACTTTGAGAGTTGAGAGGCTAAAACAGTAACTAATGAACAAGAGAAGATGTGTAAACAGCGTAAATACAACTCAATACAAATATATATTTTTTTTGTTTTTGTTTTTAGAAATTCCACGTTTAGGCAATCTTAGATATATAGCCTATTGTCAATCATATTGTTATTGCAAACATTATATTGTGATAAAACGTTTTTGCCAGACTCAAAATGCATTAGGTAAGTGAGCAAAATGTGGACTGATGTAGGAAGTTTAAAATTAAATAATTATGTTACTTTATTTACATTTAAAAAACAATCAAAGTTTGGGTATAGCACCTTTAGGTCTTTTTGTTAAAGGTGCATTGTGCGTCTTTAAAGTTTGTCAGAGTAATAAGCTGCTTAAAGACATACAACTGGCTGCTAAAATGGACTCTGTTTTAACACTTTACACAACTATTCAGTGAGATTGCACTAGTAAACAAGTTGTGCCTTTTTGCATTATCAACTGATTTGTCTGTGTATGTATTCATGAGATCACTAATAAGCAAATATTTCTGTGTACCATAGCTTTAAGTGCTTTAAAGATGAACCCCGTTTTAATTTGTATGTAAACTAAAATAGATTTATACAAGGCATTCTTAGTCATCTTTTTAGATATATTTATATTTCACTGTTAATATTATTGAATATTTGTTGGATTGGGTCAAAACTATTCTGAAATTCCTTTTTGAACCAAAGATGTACATTCAAAGATTGTAACGCCAAATGTAGCCTTGTTATTGTCATGTTTGAATTTCTCATGGTGAAGCATTGTGTGTTATTTATTTCAGATATTTAAAAGCTGTACAGTGGCTTGACACAAAATAAATGAGCATGTGTAAATCTCTCGTTGTGTTTTGAGTTCACAAACAGTCTTCATGGCTGTGGGCTATATACGGCTGTAAGATAAACATTTCAGGCTTGTGTGTGTGTCAGTTAGAACAGGATGTGCCAAGTAATCCTTTCAGGAGGAAACCAGGAGAACGCACAGACGCACTCAAGGAAGGTGAAAGCACACAGAAAAAAGTCTGACTGTCCAAATCCTACAATGTCATGTCAGTTGTATCATATAAAGCACTAAAATTATAATAATTAAAAAATTTGTTTTTTAAAGTTCAAATATAATTAAATACATACAGTACATAGCATAACAAAGACACTACCTGATTTAAAAAAACAACTTTCTCAAAATCAGTTTTGATCAAGCACAGGTCTGCTGTCAAAGTATCTATAAAACTGAAAATCAGTGTACTGTCTAACCCTTACACTGGGGTGTCAAACTGACAGCCCGGGGGCCAAATCCGGCCCCTAAGATGGTTCCATGTGGCCCCAGGATGATTTCTGATTATTATTATTCATAGTAATAAAACCGTACAACTATTTGAACTACAGGTCCCAGAATACACTCCTGCAAGATGGAGACACATAGGCCAGAATGAATAATAGGCCTATAGAAATATAAAGGCTTATATTGTTGAGATTTGACTGTAAAACCTAAAATGCACTGGAATTTAGCAAGAGCTTGTCCAAATTATTCTTGGAATGACAGTATGTAAAATATAATGTAATGTATGTACAGTGCTACAATATAAATCTGGACATACAGTAAATGTGATATATTAGCTTTATAAAGCCCAGTTGTCCTATTTGAATATAACACAGAAGGACCAACATTTAAAAATGCGTTTTAATTTTCTTTTTACTTGTAATAAGACCATTGCAATAAGCTGAGTGCTCATTTACCTGAGAGCGACAGGACTTGTATGACGTGACTCTTATAGAATATTCCCAGATGTGACCAGTTCTGTCAGACTGACAACGTTTGCCCCGGCCTGGTGGTCTCTGGAGAAGTGAGTCCCATGTGTGAGCCAAAGAATAAGCTTGTTCGTTTTAAAGAACAAATTAACTTTTTCTGGTGCATCTGCCTTGTTATGGCGTCTCTTAAAATGTAAAATAAAGATAAACTGTCTTTGGCTAATCATCTGTAAGTAAATGTAACGTGCATGTAGTCAAAGTGCAGGATTCTTTTTCGTGAGCATTAAGGCGGGCAGACACTGTGCGATGTTTTCAGTCGTGGATATGCAGCGCCTGCTCAGACTGTACGAGTGAATCACTAAGGTTAAAAGTTAGCAGCTCACAAGTCATGTCCTCACACTACACGGCCAGATGGTCTTACGTGATCTGAGCGCTCACACTGTGCGTCGACCCAAGGCGCGTCAGATTCCTTTATCCGGAAGCACAACATAAAAAGTGGAGGAGAAGGAGAAGAATCCAGAAGTGGAGATGCCCCGTGTTCAACAACAAACATTGTTTGCACATGGGGAGTTATGTGGCACTGCTTCTACAGTGCGATGTTCCCGCAAGGAGCGACCAGGAATTTTAAACAAGTTTGAATTTCTAGCGATCCTATGATTGTTGATCGGAAGCTGGTCGTTAGGTGTTAATCTGTTCCTGTTACCCCATGTACACTACACGTTTCACGACACACAACTGAGCTTAAAAATTGTTGCACGAGTGAAAAATCGTCCCAAAATGGTTCAAAAATCACAGTGTCTGCCTGCCTTTACACACATCATCTCCAACTAGAGTTCTCCTTAAATGATGTGACTAGAACACGGCCAACAGTTTGTAGAAAAGCTCCTCCTCCACTCTCCTGTGACCTTCATAAACCTGCTTTAATCCACTGCTGTTTCATCATTTACTTTTATAATTGCGCACATGAAAGAAAACATTCTGCGCTCGATCACATGAACAACGCACTGTTCTCAACTCACTGCTGTGCTCCACAAGTCTGTGTCGCCTCTGTTTTTACTCCCACATGATGCGACTGTGAGACAAATAATCATTGTAAATGTCCTTATGTCTGTGGCCTGGTCTTTTTTTGACGCAGCTAAAAAATTGCAAACGATCTTAAACTCCATTGTGCAGCCAGCTTAAGTGAAGAAAAAGTTTCGCCCATTTGTTCATCTTTTAAGATAGAATAGGTATTGTACTTTTAAATGTTGTAGTTTCACACTTTTATGCCTTTGTTTTTAATAGAAACCGCTTTGGTCACTTTGACTGTTATAAAGATTGATTGACGGATGGTTAAACATCAGTGTTATTAGAAAACACCATTGGATTCAGCATAGACCCTTGTGGAACCCCTTTCACCATTCCACAGTTTTGCAGATGATGATTTGTACCTGTTTTGTATAATTGCGAGCCAGTAGCAACATTTTTTCATACGTGGCCATACTAAATTTTCATATCCACTCCATTACCCAATTCTAAAGAGCATGTTTGCATCCAAATAACTGACGGCACGCAAAACCCTCAGGCAGCACTGACGGGAAAAGATGACCTAAATTAACCTTTGTTTAATGATCATAAAGTTATCCTACGGTATAATCTCCAAAAGAAAATCAGACCTCCACACACTTTCATTGCACTATTATGATTGCCTCGCACTGCTAAGCATACATGCCTTTACATCCAGCTCAATCTCCAATAGGATACAGCAGGATTTGATCAGAGGCTGCGGAGAGAACATTGATTACTTTAAGCTAACCGTCACCACGCCCGGAGACAAACATTCGGATGGATTTAGTTTAGCAAACAAGCCCGTGTCTCACACCTTTCTCAAACACAGGAGCAGGACAGGCTTTAGCACTGCAGGCAAATCACATCATCAGCACCTCCTCCGGCTCAATCTGACGCCTCCACCAGGACACGGCAGTCGTCCACGTCTGGAAAAATGTCTGCAAAGTTTCCCTCGTGTAGTTCTAATGTCGTGTGAATGTGTATGTCTGTGTTTTCAATCTGTGAATTGAAATGACTCTGCAGCTTATTTTTTTTACCTTCAGATTTGAACTAACCATCCTCCAATTTCTTTTTTTCTACAACTAAAAACCGAAGAATTAGACGACCCTGTTCTCGATGGGTGTTTAGGGGAAGTTTGAACAAAGCGTCAACAAAGTTTTGGATGTTTGAATCGTAAATCTACCACCTATGCCTCCTCTCAATTTCATGTAACTCCAGCTACTAGATCAGGTATCGAGGGACTGCAGACGCTTCCCAAAAAGCAGGAAGTACGGTTGTCCAATCAGCGAGAAGGAGCGGAGTGGTGCGTTAGCCAGAACCAACCCGAGTTGAGACCACCGACGTATGTGTATATGTATCTCCTCCCTTGACTTTGTGTCAAATATTAACTTAGAATATGATAATGGACTTTTTAATTTGCAAGTTTACCACAGAGAAACGGCAACAATCACTGACACATGTTTATGCTCTGCCTCCTTGATGACAAAACAACCAAAAATCATTATGACTGTCATCAAAGGGCCAGTGGTGACTGTAAAAACCTCACTACTATTTTGACAATTCACAAACAAGAGTCCTGTTACAAATACTGCACATTTTAAACAACATAGTCTTTAAATTTCAGACAAAGCATTTTACTAGGTAAAGACACCAACATTATTCCTAGTAATAACACAATGTGGCAGGTCGAGAGGTTAAGGTTAAGGTCCCCGTAAAGAAATTTGTTCTCCGTATTTGACCCATTGTTTTAATGCATCTAGGGCATCTCTTCAGGAGGTTAGGCTTAGTCAGGACATTACCCTAATGTTGGTTGGTGGGGGAAACCAGAGTGCCCAGAGGAAACCCAGCCAGACACGGGAAGAAACATGCAAACTCCAAACAGAAAGGCCTGGGCCGTGCGGAAGTCAAACCCGCGTCCTTCTTGCTGTGAGGCCAGAGTGCTATCACCTCTGCTACTGTGCCGCCAACTGTAAACATTATGGCTAATGTTAACCTTTAGGCTAAACTAAATTATTGTAAAAAAAACAGTTTCACAGGGTGCACGGTAGCAGAGCGGTTAGAGCTCTGGCAATAAGGAGGTCGTGGATTCGACTCCCGGGTCGGACCATATCAACATCTCATGATCTCTCTGGGTGGAGTTTGCATGTTCTCCCCTTGTCACCATGGATTTTCTCCGGGTACTCCGGTTTCCTCCCACCTCCAAAAACATGCATGTTTAGGTTAATTGGGCATCACTGTAAATTTCCCTTAGTGAATGACTGAGAGAGCGAATTATTGTCTGTCTAAATCTGCGACGAGTTGGCCACTGTCCAGGGTGTTCCCCCGCCTAAGGGCCAAAGTCCTGGGATAGGCTCCAGTCACCCATGACCCCTAACGGGATTAAGCGGTAGAAAATGAATGAATTAATCAGTTACAAATGTTTACAAAGTTTTTGTGGCAGTTAAAACCCTCAGATTCAATTTTTGTTTTGATTGTTTGTGTTGTATATGAAGTGGGACTTCCTCGACCAGGTCCAGTTTACCAGTGGCATTTACCAGTTCGAATGGCGTTCCAGCGCATTTTTATAAGTGGGAAATGGGAAATGTCCCAGTTGACTGAAATGTAAAACTAGAATTAAATAACATATTCAACAATTCCTCCATAAAAAAATGTTTGCATTTATTGTTAACAAAATGACTCAATACATTTTTATTTTTGTTCATGTTTTTTTCTTTTTTGCAGACCATTATGTGCATTTTTTTACACACAAAATCTTCTATTTCTAAATGAAAACATAACGAAAAAACGAAAAGCAAAGTTAAGCAGAAGTTAAATATCTTTTCCCTATACACTTGCAATGTCTCACCTTAAAAGTTCAGTTGTATCATATTAGTTTAGAATTATAAAGCAACCACTAAACATACGATACAAAATACAAAGTCATAGTAAGAACAGTTGAAACAGTTCTCCTGAAACTTGATTTCCATGTGCCAAATCAGTGTGTCCATCACGGAGCAGCGAGGGCCACCAGCTCCAAACAAATCTGAGGCCTTCATGCAAAACCTGTTGTTATTTCCACAGTAACAGTACGGCTCCTGTTGCTACAGTTAGAGCTGCATCCTGTTAGACACACAGCCTCGGCCAATCAGGAGCCGGCGCAGGTCAGACACACCTGAGGCACACGGCAAAGAGAAGATTCCAGAATCCGGGACCGGGGGCGGGGCTCGGGAAGTTTAGCCTGGAGACAAACGGAACAGGATCCAAGAAATCATTAGGAGTTTGTTTTTTTCATTGGCTTTAAAAGAACTGTGTGTAAAAATCTGATCTGCACTGTAAAAAATATAAGGCAACTTAAAAATACAAGTACAAGTTCTGCCTTAAAGTTTTATAATTCTCATATATGTGTATACTCTCTCTCTCTCTCTCTCTCTTTCTGTGTCTGTCTCTCTCCCTATCTTCTTTCTTCTCTCTCCTCTCTTTTCTTCTCACCCTTTTCTCTGCTTTGTCTGTTCTTTCTTTTTCTCTATCTTCTTCTTTTCTCTCTCTCCTCTCTTTCTCCTCTTTTCTTTCTTCTTTTCTCCTCTCTCTCCTTCTTTCCCCCTCTTTCTCTCTCTCTCCTTTCTTCTTCTCTCTCCTCTCTACTTTCTTCTTCTCTCTCTCTCTCCTCCTCTCTCTTTTTCTTCTTCTTTCTCTCTCTTTTCTTCTTCTTCTCTCTCCTTATTTGTTTCTTCTCACAACCTCTCCCTTTTCCTCTTTCTCTCCTCTCTTTTTCTCTTTTATTTTCTCTCCTTTTTCTTCTCTCTCCCTCTTCCCTCTTTCATTCTACTCTCTCTTCTTTTTTCTCTTTCTTCTCCTTCCCTCTCTCCTTTCTTTTCTCTCTCTCCTCTCTTTCACTCTTTCTCTCTTCATTCTCCTCTCTCCTTTTTCTTCCTCTCCTCCTCCCTCTTCGCTCTCTCTCTCCTTTCTTCTTCTCTCTCTCTTCTCTTTCACTATTTCTCTCTCCTTTTCTCTCTCTCCTTTTTTCTTCTCTCTCCCTCTCCCACTTTCCTCTCTCTCTCCTTTCTTCTTTGTCTCTCCTTTATTCTCACTCCTATTTTTTTCTTCTTTCCTCTCTCTTACTTTCTCTCTCCTGTCTTCTTCTCTCTCCTCACTTTCACTATTTCTCTCTTTTTTCTTCTCTCCTTTTTCTTCTCCTTCCCTCTCTCTCTGCTTTCTCTCTCCTTTTTTCTTCTTCTCTCTCCTTCTTCGCTCACTCTCCTTTCTTCTTCTGTCACTCCTCTCTCTCACTCTTTCTCTCTCTCCTTTCTTCTCTCTCTTTTATCTCTTCCCTCTTTCCTTCTCTACCCTCTTGCTCTCCTTTCTTCTTCTACTTCTCTCTCTCTCCCCTCTTTCATTCTTTCTCTCTCCTTTCTTCTCTCTCCCCTCTTTCCCTTCTTCTCTCTCTCCTCTCCCTCTTTCTTCTCTCTCCCTATCCCTCTTTCCTCTCTCTTTGTCCTGGAGGAAAGCCTTTTGTATCTTTCCATGGAAAAGCTGTTCCCTTAGCTATAGATTTTCACACTATGGATGTAAAAAAAAAAACACATTTATCCCCATTCAGAATGTCCCAAAGTGGTGTCAAAAAGTTCCCTAAAATAAAACAAAAATAAACAAAAGTTCTAGATCTATAATGGTGTAAAAGAGTTGTATATTAAAATGTAGTACAGTGCAGAGGCTTTCAACTGTCAAACATATCACTAAGTCAAAATACAACTTTATGAACAACCAACATAAGTAGGGGAGACCGGGGACATTTTTTTTTTGCCAAATTTGACATATCAGCTTAATTTTAGTTGAAGTTCTGCTTAAAACTACATGAAATGAAAGCTGCAGATCTTGGCTTGACGTGTGAACAGGTTTGGATTCTCTAGAGCCATTTATTTTGAAGCTCTTTTCATTTCAAGACAAGAAAGTCAAGTGTTACATCTGCAACACAACATGAGGACAACTGTAACACACCAAGGGGGGAAATGTAACACATGAAATTACAACAATAAGATTTATTTTTTCTTTATTAAACATAATACATTTGACAGACTGGAAGATTGTCCACAGTCAAACCACCTTAACTCTGCAATCATATTATAATAAAACACAAAACCGCTGTATTACAGTCTGCTATAACTTTACTTATGTCTTTCTCAAACTAAAATGAGATTTATTCGGAAAAAATATTAAGGCTCTGATAAAAATCAGTCAAACAGATGATACACAAACTTTTTTGGACAAAAACATAAATCTAAATAAATCCATCCAAAATGAATTCATAAAATGGCCGAGGGGCAGTTGTAACACAGATGAGGGCGGCCATATTTGGAGGGATTTTTTTCTATGTCAGCATTCATATTTGTTGTTGTGAAACTTGCCAAACACAGACCACAAAACCTATATTTAACCATAGAAAAATGACGGCCATGTCTTCATCACATCTCTGTCCTGAACAAAAACATGAGGTCATGTGATGTAGAACTTAAAAAAAGTGTTTGTTTTTTTTATAATGTAAAAAGTTTCCTGAAATCTCAAATCTCTTTCCACTCAAACAGCCGGTGGAGATGAAATGAGCAGGTTCTGTGTAAAGCTTAAGCTTCTGGTTTGCTTCTGCTACGAATGGAAGCCTCTGTTACATTACCCCGTGTTACAATTTAAAAAACCTAAAATCACCACTTCTGCTTTTCTGTGGCTTCCTAAAATCAGTTGTTTTATGAATCTCTTAAATCTCTTCATTTACACGAGCGTCTGTCAGCAAATCTATAAAACAGTTGATGGATCTGAACCTGTCTCCGCCTAACTGTGTGACTCTGTGGAGCATTCCTGGCAGCCAGCGGGACACTCGGATTTGTTTTGCAAATGGGGCCTATGCAAATGAGGCGAGCATGCAGGCAGGCAGAGGAAATGTCCCGGTCCACCTGCCCCGGGACGTGTGTGTGGGAGTGGGCGTGTCCTGAACTCAATAACTCTTTGTCTCAGCTCCAATCTCTAACTGATTCAGACTCAAATCAGTTGATGTTAGATCAGTGGGTTGCAGATTTCACGAGAGCAGCAGATAGAAGTCTAGGATTTGTCTGGAATGGACATGACATAAGCTAATTTTACTTTGACTTTAGTTCCCTTATATCCTATTCTTTCACGTTTTTCATTTTGAATCTGTCCACCATTGCTATGTTTTGGAGATATTTCAATAATTTCTTGTTACAAACCGTAGTTCAGAAAATCCACTCGCAACTTTGCTAAACCCAGAGTCAAGTCATTTACAATTGTGCTGTCCTTTATGTTCATGTTAGAAAATCTAAACTAGATTTTTTGGACCTTTTATTACAGTCTTGGGCATGTTCAAAATCAGTCATAACTTCTAATTGTCTACAGCTTTGGATAGAATATTTTCTTGTGCACAACCTAGAATTTCTGTGCGCGAACACCAGCTTAGAGGGAACACTGCATGGTCCCAACTTTGACTTTGAGGATTTTGATTTTGTTCAATTTTTTGTCCCATTCCCTCTGCAAACAATAAATAAATACATTGGCTTGAATTAACAATCTTAAAAAAACAAATTTTAAGATTTTTTAAAATATTCTGTCCTGATTTACCTTAACTAGATACAAAAACGTATTTTAAGCCATAATTGCTTGAATCAAGAATAGATTTGCTTAAAATCTATTCAAGAGAACTTGAAACTAGCATTTTCTGCTCAAAACGATAGTCAAATTTTCTGCACAGGCAGATTATTTAACTTGAAACAAAAACATTTTTACCTCAAATTTAAATGTTTTAAAGGTCATTTTTGCAGTGTGGGAATCAGCTTTTTAGTCTGTAAAAATAATAAAACACTGAGGATTTTATTTTTTTTATTTGATATTTTTAGTCAGAACAGAAGTGGATTAATTGAGTTTGAAACATAAATATGCTTCCCAACTCTTCTTTAATCATGGCACACTTTTTCAGAAAATTTTCCGTCTCACACCTCCTGACCAAAAAGACAACAAAATATACTTAATGTAAAAAAAAAAAATCAAATCTGACTATATGATTTTTGTTGAAAAGTTTTCTTGTTATTAATGTCATCATCAACACTTATTTTGAGGCATAAATATAGTTAATTCCCCAGAAAACGTCTTAAAAGGGGTAAAAAGTTTATCTTCCCGTGCTTTAACATAGGATTTCCAGCCAAGACTTCCCCCCGCAGCAGGCCACGCCTCCAAATAGGACAAGTTGCCCACTGTATCTATTAGTTACTTCTGGTTACTATGGAAACGATCTCTTGTCTTTGATTTGAGTCTAGAACTCTTGTATCCTAGCAACGTGTCAAGCAAAGCTTTGTGATGTCATCAGTGCTTTGTTATGTGTATAAGCCAAGGCCTTCTTCTGTCATTACACATCTGATCTCCGATCGACACAGACACACTTAGAGCAGCTGAGAGAGTTTAGTTCAACTACAGTTATTAAGGCGCTAACCACGTCAGGACTAAATCCACTTTATATTTTCTACAAAATCTACAGAAATGAGTAGAATAGAGATGAGCAATTTAGCAGAACTCGCTGATATGTACACCCAGCAGGGTGTTATGGGAGAGGGAGTTTTCGGGAAGGTTTTCCAATGCATAAATAAGCAAACAGGGGAAACTGTCGCTGTAAAACGCCTGAAACAGAGACCAAACATTGAGAGGTTTATACATAGGGAGCTTTCCATGCTTCAAGCAGTAAGTTCTCTGGACCCAGATGAATATAATATCATACGCTTCAACAGGTATTTCACTCTCACATCAGGATTTCACTGTATGGAGTTTGAAAAGCTTGATATGAGTGTCAAAAGTCTAATGACAAGACAAAATGGTCCCTTCTCTCTAAGAGAAATCAGACCAATGGCCAGGGAGTTACTGATTGCCTTGAATGGTCTGCAAAAAGTCGGCGTTATCCACTCGGACATCAAGCCAGATAACATCATGCTGGTGGAACACGACAAGCAGCCGTTCAAGGTAAAGTTAATCGACTTTGGAGTTGCCAGACTAAAGTGCAACACAAAAATTGGGACGATAATACAACCACGTTCATTTAGAGCCCCAGAAGTGATGTTAGGACTGCCTCTGACCGAGGCTGTCGACATGTGGAGTTTGGGCTGCTGTCTTATGCAGTGGTATCTACACCGTAATGTGTTTTACCCTGACTCTGACTACGACCATCTCAAACAGATAGTTCGCCTGATGGGAGTCCCTGATGATGACGTTATAACTCAGTCACAACATGGAACTGACTACTTTGTCCAATGGAGGTCAAAGTGGAAACTTATGGAGCTATGGGACTATAGGGCCTTAAAAGGTGAGTTACCTCAACTGAACAAAAGAAGTCTCAAAGCAGCCAAGAACCTGGAGGATCTCATCAAAAACTACTATGAAATAGAGTCTGGGTTGGAGTTTGAGGAAAGGAGGACTTTTCTGGATCTAATCACCAAAATGTTTCATTTGAATCCAAAGAAACGCATCACTCCAGCTGAAGCTCTCAGACATCCTTTCATAACATCGAGCCACTTTAATGATTCTTTAAGTTACATTGTGGAGTCCAACAACTTAATGAGCTTCACTCCAACTTTGCGTTCAGATCCAAACAGAAACAAAGAGCCCCAACAACGATTCTCCTCCACAAACACATCTGAGTCCTCAGAGAGCACTTCAACTGGCACAAGCTCAGATTTAAACAGTGATGGTTCCCTAAGAAAAGAGGATTCCCAGAATAATACATCTAACTCAAGGTCTGATTCAAGCACTAGCATTTCAGAAAGAAAGGACAACTCAAAGAGCAATTCGTCTCACAGGAGTTCAAACAGAGATAGATCCCAACGAAATGACAAGTCCCAGAGTAAATCATGCAGCAAAAGTCCAAGTTCTGTGAGGACAGTTTCAGAAAAAAATGACGATTGTCGGAGTGATCCATCTAAAACAAGCACAAATTCAACGACTGATGATTCCCAAAGAAATTACAATTCAAATAATCTTATAAGAAATGACTCCCACAGAACTTCATCTGGCACAAGTTCTGATTCAATCAGTGACGTTTTGGAGAAAAATGAGAATTCTTCTGACGCAAGCTTCAAACAAAATCTGAGTCTCTCTACAGTGTATGAGAGCCTTGACTTCCCCAGCCAACCTCCATCACTTGGTTGCAGTTTAGAAATATCCATGGCATATGGCAAAGACTCAGAAACAGAAAGCCCAGTAATAGATAATTCAGATAATTCAGAGTCAAATCAGACTACACAAAGTTCAGAAAAGCCATCTTATAGCATGCCATTGATCAGTGAGATCATAGTAAACACCAACAGTGAGTCTGAAGACATGTGCCCCCCGCTAGCACTGAGTGTGGTTCTCAAAAACCCACTCAGTTCTTTATATCATAGCTTATTGTCAGAAAGCACAGTAGAGTCTCCACCTGCTAAAGTGCCGTGGAGATCAATGACTCCTGTCGACTGCATGGACGACAGGAGTCTCAAACTTAAAACTCACAGTTCAGGTCCTGAAATCTCAGACGTGCACACAAATGAAAATGCAGAGTCTGAGCAGAAAGAAAGTCCTCCTGAACTGAAACGAGGACGTGAGAACCAGGAAAATCCATCTGAACTGAGCGCACGTCCTGTGAACGAGGAAGATCAGGTAAGTTCTGCTGAAATGTGCTCAGGGCGTGATGACCAGGTAAGTTCTGCTGAAATGAGCTCAGGACTTAAAGACCAGGTAAGTTCTGCTGAACAGTGCTCAGGGCCTGAAGACCAGGTAAGATCTGCTGAACAGAGCTCAGGGCGTGATGACCAGGTAAGTTCTGCTGAACAGAGCTCAGGGCGTGATGACCAAGTAAGTTCTGCTGAACTGAGCTCAGGGCCTGAAGACCAGGTAAGATCTGCTGAACTGGACTCACAAAATCAAAAGAGGTCATCTACAAGTGTAGGTTTAGATCAGAACGTAAATGAAGAAACACCAGTACCTCCTGGCATGGTGCGGCTATCACAGCTTCCTATTAGCTACAGTAATCTTAGATTTTTAATACGTTCAGACTGTAAAACCTCAACTGAAGAATCTAGTCTACAAAATAGTACCAGTCAATCTGAAACAGACCTAAGTCAGACCCCAGCAAGAGTGTGGAATGAGTCTACACAAACCTCAAGCATGTCAACACCAGAAAGTTTCCAGACTGTTTCTACAACATCATCACTTACCTCTGAGACATCAAACACCATTTCTACATGGTCAACCAGTAGTTCTTCTGAAGCAGCATCCAATATCAAAAGGTTTGACCTGAAAACTCACCTTGCTGACAAGTACATTTGGTTTGAAGATATGGGAGAAGGATGTTTTGGCAAAGTTACAAAAGGTGTAAACAAGCAAACAGGGGACATTGTGGCTGTAAAATGGCTGAAAAGGACAAAAAACATTGACAATGTGATAAAGAGAGAGCTTTCCATGCTTGAAGCCATACGTACACTGGACCCAGAACAAAACAACATCGTCCATTTTTACAAGTATTTCCAGCCTGTTCCAGGAGTCCACTGTATGGAGTTTGAGGGCCTTGATATGAGCGTGAGGGATTTGATGATACGGCAAAAGGCTCCTTTCTCTCTGAGAGAAATTAGAACAATGACCAGGGAGCTACTGATAGCTCTGAACGGTCTGCAAACACTTGGTGTTATGCACACGGACATTAAGCCCGATAACATCATGCTGGTGGAACACAAAAAGCAGCCGTTTAAGCTCAAATTAATTGACTTTGGACTTGCCAGATTTAAGCAGAACACAAGCATTGGGACGATAATGCAGCCACCTTCATTCCGTGCCCCAGAAGTCACCTTAGGACTGCCTCTGACTGAGGCTGTCGACATGTGGAGTTTGGGCTGCTGTCTTATGCAGTGGTATCTTTTTACCAATATTTTAAAGCCTGACTCTGACTACGACCACCTCAGACAGATTGTCCACTTCATGGGAGTTCCTGATGATGACGTTATAACAAATGCAAAACGTGGATCTGACTTCTTTGTCCAGAAGGGATCCAAGTGGAAACTTAAGAAGCCACGAGAATATAACACCTCAAAACCTGAACTAAACAAATTCAAACTAAAAGCTGCAAAGAACCTGGAAGATCTCGTCAAAAATTACTACGAAATAGAGTCTGGACTGGAGTTTGACGACAGGAGGGCTTTTCTGGATTTAGTCACCAAAATGTTTCATTTGAACCCAGAGAAAAGGATCACTCCGGCTCAAGCACTTCAACATCCTTTCTTAACATTGAGCCATTTCAATTATACTAAAAGTTATATTGAGGAGTCCAACAACTTAATGAGCTTCACTCCAACCTTGTGCTCAGAGGCAAACAGAAACAAAATCCCCCAAAAACAATTTTGTCAACCTCTCTCCTCCACAAAAACATCTGTGACTTCTGAGAGATCGTCATCTAACAGGAGAAGAACCAAAAATTCTTCTTCTTCTAACACCAGCAAGTGATCTTTCCAAAAGTCGGTGAGGTCTGAATCCACCCGACCTCCATCACTGTCATGGCACGTACAATCTGCCAACCTCCATCTGGATTCACAAAACTCAGAGATGCCACATTCCATCAGGCAACAGTGATCTCACCAGACATGTTCTCTAGACATGTGTTCCACCTTCTCACTTCCATGTTTGATACGTACACTTCGGTTTTGAGTATTTGCTGAAGTTCTGATGCCAATCAACACTAGTGCAAAGACTTAAGACATAGTGAGTACGTGTCAAACTGGTGGTGTTAGACAGTGAGCACTGGAATGACAAACATTTCAGTGACCACTGTCCTAGAGATCGCTGAGGAGCTGATCGTGTCAAACTGGTGGTGTTAGACAGTGAGCATTGGAATGACAAACATTTCAATGATCACTGTCCTAGAGATCGCTTAGGAGCTGATGGAGCATGGATGAGAGGAAAGCAACGTTAGAACCAGCCTCATCTTCGACTGTGGAAACGCAATAAATATTCAATAACGCACAGAGATCTCTATTTGTAGATTTTGTTCATTATCAAATGCAGTGTTAGCCTTAAGCAAAGCAGAATAAGCCATCACCCGTCAAAATGATTCATTCATTCATTTCATTTTTTGGACAGTGGCCAAACCGCCAGGGGAAATTTACAGTGATGCCCAATTAACCTAAACATGCGTGTTTTTGGTGGTGGGAGGAAACCGGATTACCCGCAGGCTGCAGAAAACCAACAGTGACACGGGGAAAACATGCAAACTCCACCCAGAGAAATCGTGAGATGTTGATAGGGTCTGACCCGACTCACAATCTCATTGTTGGGAAGCCTGAGCTCTAACTACTCTGCTACAGTGCACCCATCTCAATTATTTGTTCTTTTAAATTTTTTTATAGGTTTTTTTAGCAAGACAAGCATCTTTCAATTGTGAATGTCTGAATTATTAACAGATTGAAAGCTTTAGCAAACCAATATTTTACCCTGGCACGCTGGTTGAAAGTTACTGCACTTAACTAATTTAAAATACACACATACTGTAAAAAGGGTAGAGTAGTTGTTTTTTGTTTTCCAATCTAGTTCTTTCTTTCCTTCCAGTGCCTTCTCAACCAAAACTCAAAGAGCCACACAGTCATAAATAAGCCGCAGAAATGCTGTCTCATGTATTGTGATGTTTTTATTATGCTTCTTATGAAGCACATAGGTTGCATTTATAGCTTATAAACTTCTTTTTAAAAATAACAAAGTGACACTGGAGAGGATCACCCAAACACAGCCAATCAGAACACTGCATTTTGCCCATGAATAGACTTGCATTCTTTTTTTTTTTTTTTCAGTTCAAACAGTACTCAAAGGTCTAATTTTTTCAAAAAGTGCTGCATTTATCATATACTTTTTAGTGGAAAAACACCAACTTTTTACTTATTTACAACAAAAAAAGTTAGTTACTCCAACTTTAAATTGTGGTAAATGAATAGTTAAACTCCAGGAAACTGTGGCAGTTGTATGTAAATTGTCTTTGCATTTTGGCGTTCAAATTACTTCCTGTAACCTCAACTTTTTCTTTTGTCAATTTCCTCATAATTTGTAACTTAACTGCTGTAAAACTATCATAAACATTTACCATAGCAACTATCACACAAAACTAAGTCAAAATTAGAAAAAATTTGATAATCTGTCATATAGACTTTGAATAATTTCTGCCATTCTCACTTATTAAGCTCATAGAAAATTCTGCTGTTGTGACTATCCTGAGCTGCGTAGAAATAAAATAGAACTGTATCTTATATTGTTCTGTCGTACACACAAACACGTACTGAGCATTAGCTGCCTGCCACATCAGTGATTTCCTGCAGCTCGGTGTTCTCTCTGCAGACCCTGATACAGCTCGGTCTGCTCTCTGGGCCCGGCTGATAACCCCATCGCCATGACGTCCAGCAGGCCACGCCCACACACATGTCAGCCTGAGTGACACAAACAAGATTTCTCTGCAGCATTCTGGGAAATATGACACTTCAGATTGTAATGACTATTATTAAACTGGAAGCTTTCTAACATTTTGTCCATCAGCTTACAGATATATTTGTTGATTAAAAATAAACTTGATGACATAACAGTAGACTCAACAAAACAAATACTTTTTTTTTTTTTACTTTTTAGCATGTTGACATATGTGTATTTTATCTACTTTGAAGCCAAGGAAAAACATTTTTTTAGTTGTCATATTTGTAATGTATCAAAAAGCCCATATGTTTCCATTAGCATTAGCAATCCATTAGCACTTTGGAGCAGTTTATGTTAATGATGGTTCTTCTGCAGGTCCAGGTTCTGCTACGTGAGCTGCTGACGTCACTCACACATTTGAAGAAATAAAGTCCACATTACTTTTTCTTCCTGGCGTCGATTTGAGTGAGTTACAAAAAGACAAAATATGCCCTTTTCACGCTGCGGCTTGGCTAGTTCCGGTGTAAATATACCAGTGGATCGTTGTTTCCGGTCAATCATTCCCTCGGGAAAGGCTTGCTCAAATGCAGTAAACAAATTAAATAAAATAATTGACACAAACTGGACAACAAATGACAGTCAGACAATCATTTTCAGAGCTTCACATACAAGGTAAATACTTTCACCATGCGTTTTTTAAAATGTGCTGTTTTGTCTCTGAAGCTAATGCTAACCTGTATTTATTTTATTTATTTATGAATTTTAAAATAACTCTCCAAACTGAACTAGCTTTATACAAAACCTCAGCCAAGGATGTCATGTATTTTTATCAAATTGTCTGCTTTATATTTGCGTTCATTTATTTGTTAGCATTGCGCCAAACTTGCGCGCTTTTATAAACACAGTCTTTTCTGGTGAAGTATTTACCTCGTATGTGAAGTTCTGAACTCGATGCCAGTGGTTATCTAGTTGAAATCCGGTCACTGTTTTGAATTGTTTAAATATTAATTAATATTAGCGCATCTCGGCAAATTCCTCATAAGGAATGAATTGGACAAGAAGGAACTATCCACAGGTATCACGCTGCGGCTAGCATAGCCACAGCGTGAAAAGGGCCCATAGGTCATTGTTTGTGTCTGTAATACGAGTCAGGCTAGTGTAAAAACAAAACTACTTCTGATTTATTAGATTTATTAATATGTATTCATTAAGTTTTTCTGCCAAAATTCTGTGACTATGCTGAATCATAAACATGTTTAAGTCAGTGCTTTACAGTTGGATTTATGTTTGACACAAGATTTACCTTTTCTTTTTTTTTTTTGCCTCAACAAACAGGAAACAGTTGATGCTAACCATTAAGCTAACGGGCTAGCTTTGCTTTGCTAAGTCTATCAGTTCAACAAAGAAAGTTTTCATCACTGGAAACACAGCGTTTTTTTAAAGATGAAGTCAGCGTTTGGTGAGGAACATTATTTCATGTTATCTGCTCTTTTCCGTGTTTTCTCTTGTCCAGTTTGAAGAGAGGTTTGAAGTGGGAGGGTCTGCTCTATCAAAAGCAGGACCCTCAGCAGCTCACTTCAGACCCATTAAACGGGGTGATATGGGCCACTTTGCACAGTAGAAACTGCACTGTACCGAACATATGGGAACAGGGAGGTAAATATTTGGGATTTAAGTGTGAATCATGAGTTTTCACACTTTTAGATACACACTTTCCTTGCACTTTTGTGTGAATAGTTTATGTATTAACTCCTGTGCCAATAGTTTTGTGACAGCAGTTTGAATTAGACAATAATATTTAATAAAAATAGCACTTTTACTACACTCAAAGATGCTTCTAAGTTGCATTAATAACATCTCCCATTCATATGCTTCCCAGACTTGTTCAGAGCTACTGCAGACAGTCCCTTGGGCATGTCTTGTTTGGCGGAGAAAAGCGAGAGTACCCAAAAGAAACCCACTCATTTTTTGGCCATCTTCACAGAAAAGCCCAGACTTTCCTGCTGTGAGTGAGGAAGTCAAACTTTCTAAGATCCTGCTAAAACCCTGATTACTAAATCTGCTTGTAAATACTGTATTCTTGTCTACTTTTGAGCAGTAAGTCGGCAGCAGACAGCTGATTGCAACTGTCTCTGAAGAAAATGTAAATGTAGTCAAAAATGTACGATAAGCATGTGTTTACACCTTTTTTTTTACATAAATAAGTTACGAAAAGCCAGATTGTAAAATACCCAAGAAGTTTCTTTGGGTTTAACGAGTAGGTTTAGGCTTCAAGTTACTAAAATGAGTAAGTTTAGGACCGGGGCTTGTGATAGGTTAAGATTTACCTGTTAAACCCAAAGAAAATGTCACCACTAGGCTTCAAACTAAACTTGTGGTAATTTTATGTTTTGGCTTTTCGTAGCATATTGACGTAAAGAGGATGCGAGAACTTGCTTATCGTATGTTTTTGACATGATAGAATCTTATAATCAAACTGTCACACTTAGACATAATCACATTACTCAGATAGAGTCAAATCAGACAAAAATGTATCCGAAAATCCTTCAGTGTGCAAAAAAGTACATTCAAACATTCAAACATTCAACATAGCTCCTCTGTTGGATATAGTTTGACTTTTTTTTTTTTTTTTTGCATTGAGCTAGCGAATACACCTGCGAATCCTCACGACTCATCTCCACCAATCCCAGCCCTGCTTTGCTCCGCACCTGTCCCATGCTCTGGAGTGACGGGCCGGGGCAGGATGGGACAGAGGAGGAGAAAGGGGGGGTTGAATCTGAGGCCCACCACAGCAGGAGGCAGATAAAGTTATCACCCCGCAGACACGCTGTAACGGCCGTGCTCGCGCTCAGAGCTGTGGGGAGGAGCAGAGGTCTGGAGGGGGGAGATAGCGCCGGAGTTAAAAGTGTTAGCGGGGCAAAAATATAACTGAAAAATCATAATGTGACCACAGCACGCAACAGATTGTCAGTCACTGTCTGTCACCTCACAGCAGCGTGGCAAAGGAACGGTGGAGTTTATGTGCGTCAATAAACAGTGGTGTTTGATTGACAGAATGATTCGAATGATTGGGGAAAAGAAATTTGTTGCAGATTACTTTAAATATTTACTGCTCCATCCAAGAAAATCACTTTTTATTTGTGTGTATTACTTTGATCAAACAAGAGATACACTGCTATTATTGGTGTTTGTTTGTTATAAGTTACAGTATATCAGTGCTTGGTCAGGAAAAGAACTAAAAATGTTTTGTTCTACTTATTGGTTTTGTTTTTGAGATTTATTTACTGTGTGCATTTTCTGTGCAGCACTTTGGAAACAACTTGTGTAAAATGAGCTGAAAAATGAGATGGATTGGATTGGATTTTAAGTGATCAGCCAGTTCATTCTTGAAGCAAACTCTCATACACAGTAGAAGTTATGGTTTGTTGCACCAAAGCAGCCCCAAGACATGACACAGCCACCACCATACTTCACAGTTGGCAACACAGTTGGTAAACGTAAATATACAATGAAATATCAAAGACGCAAAATAATCACATATTTTGGTTGGAGCTATGGGGCTATATTTTCTTTGGGTTTAACGGGTAAATTTAGGGTTCAAGTTACTAAAATGGGTAAGTTTAGGGCTGGGGCTTGGGCTAAGATTTACCCATTAAACCTAGAGAAAATAGCGCCACGTGGCTTCAACCAATATTCGTTATTGTACGTTTAGTCTACTCTTTTTTGAAACATATTTACGTAAAAAAAAAAAGGCATGAAAATATGCTCATTGTACGTTTTTGACATTTGGTTGTATATCTCCATTTTCTTTGACTGGGCTGCAGTTGACATGAGGTTCTTTTTCCTGAAATGCCAAGACATCCTAAAAAGACCTGGCTTCGGAGAGACTGCAGGAGGTCATTAATGTTCATGTTTGCTCCTGAAACAGTCAGAAACAGACTCTGTGAGGCTAGTTTGAAGGTCAGCATACATCCAATTGCCAGACTGCCAGAGAACACAGAGAATGGCACAATTTTCACAGCAGTTACTCTTCTTTACTCTGAGCATTTGTGACAAACTTGACTCATACTGGAAATGCCATAGAGAACGTTCCACTGCTGCAATATCCTCCAGCATGAGCATTTATAGAGGGCTACACAGCCTTCTGTGAGACCATGTGCTGGTGCAGTGGGCTCTGGGTTCTTCTGATGCATGATAACGCTACGACCTCATGTGGCTTAAGTGTGTCAGTAGTAGAAAGGCTGGATGATATTTGGGGGCCAATTTAGATTTTTTTTGGATGTTGGCCATATCGGTTATCGGTCTCAACTTTTGCGATATCTGATCAGGCAGTTGTTTGAGCTTTTCCTGTGTTTAAGGGTTAGGGTTAGGGTTAGGGTTACACAGTGATCAGTAGGGTTACTCACAGTGATCAGTAGAGTCTTTGTCACTTTGGAGAGAAACAAAAAGGCTTCTTTTATCTTTCTCCATTCCTAAGTCTGTAGTTTGACTGACTTTAAGTTTTGTTCTTGTTCTCTGACTTTGGCTGCAGCACAAGCTTTAATAAGCGCTTGTTTGTTTGTCTATAATATGAACAATATGAAAGTCTTTCATATGTGAAATGCTTGTTTCTTGGATCAAAACCGAGTGTCATCATCATTACATTGTGTGAAAGAGATGCACGTGTACCGAGGTGAATAAGAGTTTAGGTTGAAGGTTTTTTGGTCATACTATCTCAACCCAGCTATGCTTTTAAGACTAAGAAAATCGGTCTTGAAAATCAGCCATTAATATTGGCATAAGCTGACAGAATGTTGAAATATGGATTTTCGATGTTTTCGATTGATTTTCCATCCCTATGAAAAATACAATGAGTCAAAAGAAAAACACTAGATTCATGTGGCATATCCTATTTCCAGACAGTAAAAAGTAGAAGGAAAAAAAAAATCAAGATAACTATTACCTAGTTTATTGACGCAATAAGAAATTTAAGTTGGCCAATATTTCCAGATTATTAACCCAGAATTAACTCTACAAAAAAAAAATATTTTTTTGTACTATTAGGACAATTTGGTGCCTGGGCCTGATGTAGGTATTGATGTGATGGATTGGCACGTGTGAAACCAAATGAACACATCTGGGACATTTGGGCTCTGATCCAGGTCTGGGAGGAGATCCCTCAGAAGAGTGTCTGTCATCTCATCAGAAGTATATTAACCGGCACAACTATGGAAGCTCATCAACACTCACTAGTTAGATCAGTCTGTGAACAGATTTGACACTTTGATTTTGAGCATGATTTTGAATTCAGACATCTTTAGAATGGTAATATTGATTTCCATTGCTCCTACTTATTTTCTTTTGCTCCCAAACATTCCTTTTGTCACCATAATTGCTCATCCATTGATTATTTATTTCCTTCCTATTTTTGAGCAGCATTATGTGAAAAGATTACCATTAAATACAAAAGAAAACTTGCAAATTCTTCGACTGTGCGACAATCCAACATCTTCCAGAGGTATGACATCCTCCTATAATAACTTAATAACAGCTTTCCTAACTGCAGACACGCGATACGGCTGCTGGAGGTGTAAATGAGCCCACAGTAAACAGTCGCCTCTGCCCTGAAGTCACGGCAAAAGAAGACGGACTAGAATCAAAGTCAACAGAGGCTGCGGTGTTCCTCTCCGGGGGATGACAGGACTGTTTGCTCTGACGGGAGGGACCAACCGCGGCGTCTTCTCACATCCTTTATACCTCTCTCTCTCTGAGTCAAATCCAGTCAGGACAGCCCCGCCCTCGGCCTGATTAGCACGGCTTTTACCTCCGCGATTGGGCCTTGTTCAGATCATAAATGGAACTGGAAAGAAGTGAAATGTCAACGTATCTGTTTAAGACAAAACAACTGAAAGATGTCTATGAAAAAAAATACATGCTTTGAACATGTTTGAACTGGGATTATCAAAAGAATTGAAAACACCTAAAGCAGGTATCAAAACCAAATGAAAGTATTGATACTTAAAGACAAAATGTGATGTTTTCTGAAGAAATGTAGAATAATCTTGAGCTGTATTAAAACCACAATGTTTGTTGAAGAAGTAGAGGAGTCCAGGCGCAAATGTAACAGAAGATCCCATTTGTAGCAGATGCTTATAAACTCTGCACCAAACCTGCTCTTTTCATTTTCTCATCTGCTGACATTTCAAGAAACTTTTTACAGCAAAAAAAAAAAAAGTTTTTTTTTACTCTGGAGGGAGATTTGGTTGTCATTTTTATACGATTAACAATAGGTTTTGTGGCCTGTAATACCAAGCTAACAGAGAAAAACATCCCTCCAAATATGGTTGCCCTCTTTCTTTCATTCATTTTCTACCACTTAATCCTGTTGCGGAGTCGCAGGTAACTGGAGCCTATCCCAGTAACTTTGGGTCTTAGACGGGGAACACCCTGGACAGTGGCCAACTCGTCGCAGATAGACAAACATTTACTCTCTTATTCATTCATGGGAAATTTACAGTGATGCCCAGCTAACCTAAACATGCATGTTTTGTAAGAAGGAGGAAACTGGAACACCTGGAAAAAACCCACAGTGACACAGGTAGAACATGCAAATTCAACCTAGAGAGATCATGAGATGTTGGTATGATCCGACCCAGGAGTCGAACCCACAACCTTATTGGGAAGCCAGTCTAACCACTCTGCTACCGTGCACTCATGACCAGGGTGGTCATGGGTGCACTGGGCATCTGGGCGAAATGTAACAACGAGTTACATTTCATGGATTTACAGTACAGACCAAAAGTTTAGACACACTTTCTCATTCAAAGAGTCTCCTTTATTTTCATGACTATACCTGTAGACATTGTAGTTTCACACTGAAGATAAAAACACCATGAATGACCAGGAGGGAGAGTGACGAGCTGGCCTCCACAGTCACCAGACCTGAACCCAATCCAGATGGTTTGGGGTGAGCTGAACTGCAGTGTGAAGGCAAAAGGGTCTACAAAGTGTTAAGCATCTCTGGGAACTCCTTCAAGACTGTTGGAAGAGCATTTCAGGTGACTACCTCCTGAAACTCATCAAGAGAATGACAAGAGTGTGCAAAGCAGGAATCAAAGCAAAAGGTGGCTTCTTTCAAGAACCTAGAAATATGACATATTTTCAGTTGTTTCACACTTTTTGGCTGTGCACTATACTTCCACATGTGTTAATTCATAGTTTGGATGCCTTCAGTGTGAATCTACAATGTTCATAGTCATGAAAATTAAAAAAAAAAGTCTTTGAATGAGAAGGTGTGTCCAAACTTTTGGTCTGTACTGTACATTAGGTGAATTTATTTAGATTTTGTGCATCTTTTGCTTGACCAATTTAAACCAGAGCTTTCTTTTTTTCAGAAATATGATCACTTTAGTTGGTAAAAACAAACAAACAATAAAAAAAGTAAGCAGAGCAGACTGTCATGTGTTTTTCCACAGCATTTTTGTTTTGTATTATAATAAGATTACAGAGTTAAAGTGGTTTAAATGTTGACAACCTTGCAGTCTGTTAAATGCATTATCTTTGACAAAGAAAAAATAAATATTAATTGTTGTCATTTCATGTGTTTCCCCTAAGGTGTGTTACAATTGCCTCTTTCGTGTGTTACAATGAGGCAATTGTAACTCTTTACTTTAAGGTCTTGAAATGAAATTCAATATGCAATAGCTTCTGTTGATATGTCAAGCTCTGCCCCTTTCTTTTCATCTAGTTTTGAAGACGTTTTACAATTGTCCCACACTATTTCAACCCATTTTGAGTTGAAAAAGTCGGTCTATTAGGGCTGTGGTCTTTTAGACATTTAGTCGATTAATTGATCGATGGAGTCTTGGTTAACCAACATTTGGATTGGTCACAATAAGGTCATGCAGACACTGATAATTGTACAAATTACAAAAGTTGATTTGACCTCGACGGACAGCGGTCTTGGTCTTGTTCTTGGCCCTCAGTGATCTTGGTCTTGTTTCAGTTTTGGGACTCTGTGGTCTCGGAAAAGTCTTGGTTTAGATTACTGTGGTCTTGACTATGCACTACTAAAGAAAAAAAAAAAAAACTGTGCCAAAACCTTTTTTTTTTTTTTTTTTTTTTTATTCAGGTACCTTACACAGTAAATTAAACTCCAGGTTCAATTATGACAGGAAGAAAAAGAAAGACAATACAAAAATAAATAAAAACAAAGAGAACAAAACTGGGCATTAGTTATAACATATTAAAAGGTTGGACACATATTTAAATATACATTATTGGGAACTTTTGCAACAGAACTCAGAAAACTTTCTGAAGAATATTTGATTTCTAAAAATGTAACAAATGTATTCAACTGTATCTCGATCATAATGTGGCTACTGTGATGAGTCAAAAGTTTAGAGACCATTAGTCTATAAACTAATTCTATGATTTCTTTTTCAACTGCTTTTTCAGCCTATTTCATATTCATTTCATTTTTTTTTTTCAGACACAAAAAAAAAAAAAAAAAAAAGAAGAATTTTCTGAGTAAAAAAGAAACCACCAGCAACTGACCGGTTGTGTATATTAAAATAAAGTTTCGCTTGCATGTTGAGTTTCTCCAAATAAATATTTCAAATTACACAATCACATAAAATGAGCTTACCTAAACATTTAACTCTGTCAAAAGCATTTTTTCTACAATACAAAAGCGCCGTCTGGTGGCTAAAATTATCAACAGTTTAGATTGTAACATAATCAATCCAAGAATTGTGGGTGTATTTTGTATCTAGCTTGTGTCTTTATTATTCCACGTCCCAAAAATATATATTATTATTACATTTAAAAAAAACGAAGAAAAACAAAGTAATAAATGCGTATTTAAAACTTTACTTTGTAAGCTAAAAATCATATTATTTGCTAAGATTGTGTATAATGTTGCATTAATACCTAATCTAGAGTTAAATTAAATTGATTTAGGTTAATAAAAAGTTACTGAAATAAATAAGAGCGTACACGGTTTACGATCCCTTACGAGCGGAACGGAACTATCATTTACAACCAACGCTTCTACTCGGATTTATTTTGTGGTAGGACAGTGATGGGAATTCAAGCTTGTTTAGTGTCCGTCTTTACATTTCACGCATTTTAACTGTAATAAAACAAAATCAAACAAAACTTTTTTTTCCCTGGTGGAGTTTACGGTTTGGAAATGTCTCAGAGAAGGACGGGAGTGGACCTGACCCTGAAGGAGCTGTCCCTGTCCGAGCAGAGCGAGCACGTCCCGGGGAACAGCGCCTGTCTCCTGCCGCTGCGGGGAACCAGGCTGGTGTGTGTGGAGTATCCAGCAATGATCCACAACCTGCAGCGAGCCTTGCAGAGCCTGGGAGGAGAGCAGACCGTGTCTAAAGTGAGCAGGGCATCGGACAAAACAACTGGGCAGATGAATGTGTTAAAGCAGCATGTTATCTTGTTAATGTGACAGTGTTTCCCATTAATAGAAGAAGGCTTAATCAGGGTTATTTAACTTTATTTTCGGATTTTTTTGTGAGCATTGGCATCTGGGCAGGAGGTGTAAGACCTATTGTGATTTTTGTGTATATTTAGGAATAAATTCTGGTATTAACTGGTTAATAATCGACATTTTGTTCATTGCAAAACACAAAAATAAGTTAAAACGGCTTAGAAATAGAAAGACCTCATTGACTTCCTGTTCAAATTTGCAGAACAGATAAGCTTCACCACTTCATTCTAAAATTGTACTTTAATAAGCCACATATTATAAAATAAAATAAAAATTACACGTTTTTGTTGTGTCATCTGAAACCCAGCAGGTATCACAACTGCCACAAAATAAAAATGCATTTTGCTATTTTATATTGTTTTTATTAGGGTTAGGAAATATTGTGATAATCTCTGTGACAATGTGCGTTTTTGATAAAATCGTCTACTATTTGACAGATTATTTATTTTGTAAGATTAGGGATTTATAGAGCAGCAACAACAACAACAACAAAGAACATTTGGGTGTTAATTTGAATCTTTTTAATTACATTTTGGTCAAATACACAGTAAAATTAAATCATTTTTTTAAGAATCTCAGCCACACCTCCTTCATGTTTTTACTAAATCAAGAATTTCTGTGCCTAAACACAATTTTTCTATTTAATTGTCTCATTGGTCAACCTTTGTCTTGCTCAGAGTGAGTGACTCTGAAAAAAAAAATTGAGTTGGTCTGACTTTATTAACCTCAAAGGCAAGAAATAAAAAAACTACACATTACTTCAATTGTGATCAGATCAAATTTGCGATCTAGCTCCAAGAAAAACATGATATAAATTGATGTCATATTGCCCAGCCCTAACTTGTAATAACTTTTGCAACAGACTAAATTCTCTGTTGTTATTTTGTCTTTGATTTCATATTACATTTTACAACAAGCATTTCCTTACACTTTTTGTTTTGCCCTCAGACATATGCCCATCCAAACCGGCGCCTGGAGCTCCGCCTGCGTCCTCAGGACCCCTTCTGTCACACTCTGTGTGGGAACCGCCTGGACTCCAGTAACTTACTGCTCCGAGTGCGGCGGCGAGTGAGGAAGAGCGACCCTACTGATGTGCAGATTAAGACTGAAATACTGGGCGTCATAGGAACCACTTACAAGTTTCAAGGTTTGGTAAAGAAAGAACTGTATGTTCAGACAGGAGAGAACAGAGAATTTTAGATATTTTAGAACTAAAGCTGATTGCACTCTAGTGGATGTTTGGACTGACTAAAAGCATGATTTACTTCACTCTAAGGCCCTGATTTACTAAGGTGGATAATAGCACGTACTAATTTGCGGCCGCAGTTCAGAATTTTGCGCGTCCCTGAAGTGGGCGTGTTGCACGCGATCAACAAAGAGAAACTGCGTCAGTAGTGCGGGAGCAAACCGATGAAGGCGGACCTATGTAAATGACCCTTTTGCGTGCTTCAGTTTCCACATAGAGGAAGAGACTCGCAAACGAAAAAAAATTTCGACCCCGAGGAACTAAGGTCCTCGTGGAAGAAGCAAACTCTCGTAACGAGGAGCTGACCCATGCAGAGGAATATAACCATCACAAGAGCCGCAAGGCCATCTGGCAAGATATCACGAATAAAATAAATGCCGTTGGAAAGCGCCAACACGCCAACTCACAACTGTTGTTTTAGTAATTTGGTGGCAGAGATTTCTAATCATATTTGTACTTGTTTTAATTTAATTTAATATGTATTGTATAAAATGTTTTAATGATTGTGTTTTTATTTTAAACAGGGCGCCAATGAAAAGGAGAGTCTTGTCTCATTGAGCCTCCCTGTATAAATAAATGAATGAATAATAATAATAATAATAATAATAATAATAATAATAATAATAATAATAACTTTCTATCTTTAAGCTTTCCGAAGTTATAACCATAACACAATTTATCACAGACTATGTCATTGCAGGATCACACTCTTTCACTGAGACCATTTATATCATCAAATATTACATGAAAAAATATTTTTAATTCTGCACATGCCAAAGATCATTAAAGAGTTAAATATAAGCTGTAGAAGTGCACATATTTTAATATACAAAGCCTCAAACATAAGTGTCCGCTTCACATATTGTCCCTCTTTACCAATATTCACCCTATTGCATAACCAGCAGGATACACATTATAAATACATTTATTAGCCTAATTTATAAGCTTATTTTTAAGCGTATTATTTGTTTAGATACATGTGAAAACCAGCAGGAACGGGCCAAATCAGTGACGCAGTGGATATATATACGCGCTACTGGAAGAACTCAAAAACCAGAACGCGAGGGTCTTTCTTCCGTGGCGCAGGAGATACGTGCACTCACAGGAGTAATGCGAGGTTCGCGGGACTGTGTCCACTCTAAAAAACATCTGTTCAGGCCCTCATTGTGAGTGACCACCGCACAGCGCATCCAGCTAGTGAGGAAAGCACGGCACAGTGCGCACGGCGGCGCGCGAGGTCGAGGAGACGCCACAGACGTCTGGACGCACGCTGAGAAAGAGAAAAAAATAATAAAATCATATTGAAATCGCGTTGCATGTTGTCTTGTGTCTCCAAACCATACTTTGCCTGTGAAATGATTTTAAATGAGAGCATTCCGTGCTTGCAGCAGCGTTGTCTTGATTTAACCAGGCTCCTCCAAAACCTCACCACATATGATTATACTGTAGGCTATTATATTATAACAGCATCATCTTGCAGGCCGTGTCTTTTTGCAATGTTGTGTAAGATGCAGCAAGCCACTACGATGTGAGCGGCTTTTTGGGGGCTGTATATCCGCCGCAGTGCGATGAAGACAGCGACAATAATAATCAAATATAAATAATAATAATAATACTTATTGTAAATTATATATAATAATAATAATAATAATAATAATAATAATAATAATAATAATAATAATAATAATAATAAAAGAATAATACGTATTATTAATTATTGTTATAATAATACGTATTATCAATTATTGTTATAATAATACGTATTATTAATTATTGTTATAATAATAATAACTATACTAGTTATTATTAATTATTATTGTGACAATATTATTGTTCTTGTAAAACTATCATTTTAATTTAGACTATTACTATTATTAATATGAATGGCATGTGATGCACTGCTCTGTGAAATACCAGCAGCAACTGCCACTGTCCTCTGGAATGAGCCAGATGCCAGACGAGAAAATGACGATAAAATGAAATCCTCTTCTAATGTTTCTACATTTACACGCACCTCTTTGGTTTCTGCGTCTTCTCCGGCGGAGTATTACAGCTGCCACACCCTCGACGTTGGTTGCAGGCGCTTTTTAACGACATTTGCATTTCCTCCGCCTATATTTTGCGGCATGACGCAAAAATGCCCGAAATTACATATTCATGATACCAAAGGTGCTAAACTGGCGCAGCGCAAAACTGTGTCACGTGAAAGACGCAATTTCTTTTGCACATGCATGGTAAATCGTTTTGCTCCCTTTTTTGCGCGTGCAGTTCACTTTGCGTCTGTGCAAACGCTTAGTAAATCAGGGCCTAAGGGTAGTAAATGTCTTCAAAGTAGTCATCTGGACAGTGTTTCCGAAGATCAAGACGTTTCGACCCTCATCCGAAAATCATTTTCAATCTGATTGAAAATGACATGGATCACTCCTGGATGAATGAGGGACTACACCGTCTTCACTCTAAGGGGCAGTTTATACCATAATGAGTTTTCACTAATCCGAGACGTTTTTCAGATTGGTTTCTCTTTTTCACGACAACAAGCTACGTGTTTATTGAATCGGCGTTCCTCTGGATACGATTCAAGAGGCAGTTTTGGGGGATGGTTCAGTGGATGCACCGCAGTGTAAACAGGAAACAGTTGTCAGTGAAGAAGACTGTTCCGTCACTGATTTGCGTGTGCAGTAGCTGCTACTTTAAGACCGTAGAAGAAGACTGCACAGCACCTTTCATTCTCACAAAGTTTCTCAAAGCTAAGCCAATAGTGTCCAGTGTTTCTTACCTGCATATTGCAGAGGAGGAGACACAAAACAAATCTTCCAAAGCCTCTCCGGGGTCTGAAGATTTGATTAGTTCATTGACATTTGTGTGTTCAGAACAAAAAAAAGTTTGAAGCACTTCACAACTAGTATTATTCGACCGTGAACACGCCGGACAGCTGTCCAAGTGTCTGTGCCCGGTAAAAGTGACATGTCTTCCCCGTGTTTGTGTCCAACTGTAGGCGATCTTCCTTTTTTCCCCGCGCACTGGTCCTTGATCCTCCCTGTGTTTGTTTCAGGAGATCTACTTTTCCTGGCTCGCTGGTCCTTGTTGTTTCCTTTGGCATTTTATTGATATGAATAACTTGTAAACCTGTCAATGCCCATCATGTTATTATAGACTGCGTGGGGTGACAATAAGGTGATCTGGAGTGGCCTCACCAATGCCGCCTAGTGGCGGTGGCTTGGGTCTAGTGCCTGAGCACAATTACGCCACCTCCTGGTCTATCTGCGTTTCCATTTAAAGGAAGATTAACTCGCCACGACACCATATAAACTGTGAGCACAAAACGTTACAACTGTGGCGGTATTTGGGGAGCGTTGTCTTTGTTGTGACTAGTAATTTGTTGAGTTATCTTAGGACTCTCACCCTTGTCTGTGTGGTCAGAGCAGTTCTCTTTTAATGATTAATTGTCACTTTATAGCAGCCAACCAGAGCAGTCCATCAGTCTCCTTAGCTTAATGTAGCTTTAAACTATACTGTACATTTAGTACTTACATTTGTGACAGACTAAGGAAATATTCATAGTATTTAGAGCTTAACTGCTGTATCCTAATCATAACAATTTCAAATGTTATTAAATGTGCTTTGAAAATCAATGTTTTTCACAGTTAGTATTCTTTCCTTAGGAATGGCAGACTTCCAGTGCCTTGCCGTGCATTCAGAAAACAATACCAAAATGTCCCTCTACGACAAGATCGTCCTAACCCGACCGGAGAGCCAGGAGTTCTTTGACCAGCCGCTGCCGTACTTCCTGCCTCCCACCATCTTCTCTCGCCTGGACACACCCGTAGACTATTTCTATCGTCCCGATCCCCTCCACCAAAAGGCTTCAGTGTAAGTGGGTCTCGATAAATGTTGCACTTTTTGTAAGATACTGTTGTACAATAGGTTGCGTTCAACTGACATCACAACACACTATGGGCCAGTTATACAAAATACAGATGAAACCCAGCTGAAACAAATTTTGTTTAACTGCAGTTTTTTATTGAAATGCAAAATATTAATGGATCGAGTCACTACAAGAAATGACTATTACTTAATTGGCAATAACAATGGGCCTCATTCTTGACATGTTTTTACAAATAAATTTGTTCTTAATGAAAAATGTTCGTCTGTAAGAACAAATCCATACAAGACTCAACAAAAAAATTATTTAATTCAGCGAATAAATGTAATTCCTACATGACTGTAGGTTATGTATTTATGTTGGGAAGGAATTTGGCTTCTTATGAACACATTAGAGTTTTCTCAGCATCTTAGGCTAAACACACAGTCAGAGTCTTACTCCACCCACAACTGCACAACCGGCTCGCGAAAGTGTGAGATGCCCGGAGGCCTTTTAAGTGACACCCAGTGGTGTAAACAGACATTGATTGACAGCACCCAAGATGGACACACATGAGCTCATGTGAAAATTTTATAAAAACTGAAAATGGGTAAAAAGAAACACTGTTACAAGTTTTGAACTTCCACACTTTTGCACCTCACATCACCTGCTTATCCACCTGAGCTAAGTGACTGATGATGTCATATTAGCGAATGACCACTTTCAACTTGCCACAGTAAGATGTCAGAAGGAGAAGTTTTTATATCCCACCTGGGCGGTTTGGCTTGTACTGAAAATGCACTGACAGCGTTTGACCATTGTGGCAGCACAGTCACAGTTTTTGCACACATGACTGCAAAACGAGCGAGTTTGCACAAATACGCCTTTAGTTTCACTTAAAAGTGGAACTTACAGTCAATTTTTAAGAACACTTTCATGAATGACGCCCAATGTTTTTAGAAAAAACTGGATCTTGCCCCTCTGACCTTCCAACATTGGTGAGGACACAATTACAATAGATAAAAGCCTTTAATACAGCCTGATAACAATGTCGTTTTCAACTCTGCTATACATTCGAATTGAAGGTGACATATAAAAAAAAGATAAAATCATGTAAACAGCTAGCCAAGCTCTGTACTGTTGCCACAAAAATAAAAAAGCTACTTTCAGTTAAAAAAAAACAACATTTAATTAGTCAACATAGACATTTTGTTTAACTATGGAACTTATGTTTGCACTTGTGTCCTTAATAAAGACTAATAATAAAAAAAAAAAAAATAAAAATCATGAAGATTTAGATGATTATTTGCTTGGACAGTAGGCCAAGCATCACTGCACCTTCGATAAAGAGAATGCACAGTAGTGATGGGTAAATGACGCATCAACGTGTGTGTAACCCATTTCCCAAACTCGGTCGACTCAGTGTAGATGCTGTGTTGGTGCATTCTAGCACCATCAAGTGGTTTGATAAATGCATTACAGTCAGGGTAAGACATTTGGCTCAATCAGTAACAGCTGGTGAGACACATTACTAACAGAGGACACCTTTTTATTTACTTTGTATACACATATGAAACGTTTTTCTTACATAAACTTCTGATTTTAAATAAAATAAGAGAGAGAAAAAAAAATTAATAGATATCGTGACCTCTTGCACAGAGCTACACCCGCTCTCCCTGCTGAGCTATACTTGAGATGACATAATGCAGGTGCAAATGAACTAATAACTCCTCAATTTGTGAGCAAACTTATTACGACTTTAAGCCTACTGCTGTTAAAGATTTGCTTGTGATTAATTATTTAGTTGCTTATGACTCTGTCAAGGTCCTAATCATTTTTGGCCGGACAGTGCAGCACAGAGTCATCTTTCCTCACGCTCAGAAACGGCTTTGTGTGTCAAAATCAAACGACAGCAACAATCATAAATCAGTCAAAAACTTAATATTCACAGAGCTCTGGGTAGACGTAAGCATTGTTATCAGATTGCAACTTTTTTCAGTTTCAGTTGGAGTTTGATCTTCTACAGTAGAAAATATACTTTCTCACCATCGACTTGCATGTATTTTTGCGACATTTGCTCTCACGTCCTCTGAATAACCTCTGTAAACTGTTGGATTGTTAGAAAATCGGACTAACCTGTAGTTTTGTCTGTAGCCCAGAAGCAGGAGTCCAGAAGAACTTCATCGGTCTGAGTCGAGCCCGGCGACCGCACAACGCCATCTTTGTGACCTTCGTGGACCCTGTTCCAGACGAGTGTCAGGAAATGGCCAAAGTGAACTGGCAGCGCGTGTGTGTGAAAGAATGCGACGTAAAGGCAGAGAAGGAGATCAGAGAGGTAATGAGGCTGAGTATCGTAGTAAAAACAAATGCTTTAAAAAGAACTGTTTAAAAATGTACATGTTCTATGTCTTTGCTGCCAAATTACCCAACTTTTTTTTTCAGTTCATGCATGTTTGAGAACCTATAAAGACCACTTAACAATTACTCGATTACTAAATTAGTTGACGATTAATTTAATGAGTTGGTCTTCTCCTCTGATCCGTGTGTTTGGAGTCACAGAGAGTCTACATAATGAACTGCCAAACATCTGCACAGAGGCAGAGTGCCAGCTGTACTCTAATGACACTGTCATCTATGTCTCAGCTAAGACCCCAGAAAAGGTTGCAGAGCTGCTAACTAAACAAATGGTCAGAGTCTCACAGTGGCTTGAAAATAATTGTTTGTCACTAAGCTGCTCAAAAACAATGTCAATGTGCTTTTCTCTGCAGAAAAAGCCTTTAGTCATTTTTAATGTGCAAGTGAACATAAAAAAACAATAATAGAGCAGATGAATTTGAATATTTAGGGGTCGTCCTGGACTCCCAACTAAAATTTGAAGGTCACATAAAGAAACTAACGAAGACGGTACGGACTAATTTAAACTGCTCTCGCCTGATAAGACCTTGCCTGTCAATAAAAGCTGCAAAGTTGTACTTCCATGTAATGATTTTATCCCATTTTTCATATTGTTTTACAGTCTGGGGTCAGGCCAGTCAGTCAGCAGTCAACAGTGCAGTGTGTTTATATAAACAAGTCCTAAAAGTGATGCACCAAAAGTCCATGAAGTGGCACTACTGTAACATTTTAGAAAAATTAACTTTTTTTAGTTTGGAAAATTTAATAAAGTACTAATTTTTAAATGCCTCAATGGCTTAGCTCCAGCTGTTGTCGGGAAACTGATCAAAAAGAAGAAGCTGTTGGGGTCAAAACTAGAGACACGACCAGCGGAGACTGCAGACCGGTCAGATTTAAGACCTCATTTGGTCAGAGGCTTTCACAGTTCAGGGTCCACAGATCTGGAACACCTGACTCTTACAGATTTGCGACTCTTTAACCTCATAAGGAGCCAGCCTTTTTCACTAAAATGCCAAGATTTTCTTTGATAAATATGGCACTAGATGCGGCCAGAATGACACTAGTCTGAGCAAAATTTGGGTTTTGACAATTCTTCTTCTTCAAAAGTTGAAGGTAATTCAACAAAACAAAATATGTTTTAGGGACTTAAAATAGGCTAAAAAAAATTCAACAACATTTATAGGTATTTTTTGTTAATCAGAAGAGCATTTAGGAAAAGAACAATCATCTCAGATTGTCTGATTTGACTGTAACTAACAGGGTTACATCAGCTAAAAAGGAACGTCTTCTAAATATATAGAAGTTAGTTTATTTTTTATAAGAAAACCAACAAAATTGAAAACATAGGAACAAGGTGGGAGGTACCACACATGTCCCCTTGGTGCCTTAAGGGGTAAAACCAAATGGTTCAAAGCCAGTCAAAGATGTGAACATTAGAATATTAGAATTATGTGTTTGTTTACTGTAAATATTTTATATCATTTATTTTTTTCATTTTTTGTATTGTGTGTGTTGTTCTTTGTGATAAGGGCCCGGGTCTGGAAATTAGTTCTGAGCTCTATGGTCTATGAATGTGGCATCGATTGCACCTAACATGGCAACAGTGTTTAATGTTCTGTCCCGTGTGGGCGCAAAAAACTTACTTAAGTAGTAAAGAGAGAAACAAGGTGGTAATTTGTGTTTTAAAGTGTGAAAATGATGATAATTGGGCCTAAAACAAAGCTCAAGCACAAGCCACAATGATATTAAAGAAAAATCTCCTACAATCCTAGTACTGTATGTCCAGAACAGTCTTATATTTACTTGGCAGAGGTTCTTTTTCATGTGCCCGGCTTTAATCGTGACTTTTAGAACAGGAACACAATGTTATGTCATGTTTTCTGAATGTGTGTAATCTTATCTGGCGCTCTGCTGCTTTCTGTAGATGTTTGAGAGGCGGCCCATCTGGTCGAGAAACGGAGTCAAGCCAACTTAGACATCCACCCAGAGAAGCTCAAGCTGCTGCTGCCTCTAGTGGCTTATTATATGGTGAGTCACATCATATACTTCAGTCACAGGTAAAGTATTGTCTGGGTTACACAATATACAGGAGTGCCCCCAAAAGCAGGTCATTTTTGTGAGATTTATTCTTTCTCTAAATGCAATTATTTGTGATATCAGCTTCCTTGGTACGCAAATTAAAGATAAAGCTTGGATTTTATTTTAGAAACAAACAAACAGCTTGGAAACGTCTTGTCCATGCAACATTCTAACCTTCGATTGACTATGGTGATGTTATTTACATGTCCGCATCATCCACTCATTGTGCTTTGAGGTTCGTGACTGGTTGTAGCCGCCTCACTCATCACTGTGAGCTCTACACCAAAGCCCAGTGGCCCTCACTAACAGTCAGACGTTACACCCACTGGATGCTTCTGGTTTATAAAGCTCTCCTAGATATGGTTCCATCTTATTTGTCTTCGCTTCAATAAAGAGCTACCAACCATTACAGTTCTTCTTCTTCTTCTTCTTCTTCTTCTTATTCTTCTTATTCTTATTCTTCTTATTCTTATTCTTATTCTTATTCTTATTATTCTTATTATTCTTATTCTTATTCTTCTTATTCTTCTTCTTCTTATTCTTATTCTTATTCTTATTCTTCTTATTCTTATTCTTATTATTATTCTTATTATTATTCTTATTCTTATTCTTATTATTATTATTATTCTTACCGCCCAACCCCTATGTTTCTGTATGTTGTACCTGATCTAAAAGGCGTGTGTTCCTGTAGGTGACCGGGGCCCTGGAGGAGTCTGTGGGTGCGACTGGGCTATGACCCCAGGAAGAGCCCTGAGTCCAAACAGTACCAGCTGCTGGACTTCAGGATCCGCTGCAGCGATAAACACGGTACATCTCTCCTTTAAGAAGTATCAAGTGTTCTTTTACTGCCACAACTTACCCATAGTTTTAATCTTTCAATAGAAAAAAACATATCTGCCATTTTGTTCACTTATAACGCTTTTGCACTAGTCCACAAATCATCACAGTCTTTTTGAGTAGGAATGTCTTATCAGCCCAAAATAGAACATTTAGTCATTGTTAGACACCAGTGGGTTTTTCTGCACTGTTAAAAATAAAATGCATTTTAACTTAAAAATGTAAGTTCAGTTTCTGCCTTAAAGTTTTATGTTGATTAAACTAATGTTTGTGAGTCATCTGACATTTTCTCTCTTTCTTAATTTTCCTCTCTCTCTCTTTCTCCTCTCTCTCTCTCTTCTCTTTCTCCTCTCTCTCTCTTCTTTCTCCTCTCTCTCTCTCTTCTCTTTCTTCTCTCTCTCTTCTCTCTCTTCTCTTTCTCCTCTCTCTCTCTTTCTTTCTCTCTTTCTCCTCTCTCTCTTCTCTCTCTCTCTCTTTCTTTCTTCTCTCTCTTTCTCCTCTCTCTCTTCTCTCTCTCTTCTATATCTCTTTCTTTCTCTCTCTCTCTTTCTTTTTTCTCTTTCTCTCTCTCTCGCTTCTCTCTCTCTTTCTCCTCTCTCTCTTCTCTTTCTCCTCTCTTTCTTCTCTCTCTCTTTCTTCTCTCTTTCTCCTCTCTCTCTTCTCTATCTCTTTCTTTCTCTCTTTCTGTCTTTCTTCTCTCTCTCTCTCTCTCTCACTTCTCTCTCTCTTTCTTCCCTCTCTTTCTCCTCTCTCTCTCTTCTCTCTCTTCTCTCTCTCTTTCTTCTCTCTCTTTCTCCTCTCTCTCTTCTCTCTCTCTTCTATATCTCTTTCTTTCTCTCTCTCTCTTTCTTTTTTCTCTTTCTCTCTCTCTCTCGCTTCTCTCTCTCTTTCTCCTCTCTCTTCTCTTTCTCCTCTCTTTCTTCTCTCTCTCTTTCTCCTCTCTCTCTTCTCTCTCTCTCTTCTTTCTCTCTTTCTTTCTTCTTCTCTCTCTCTCTCTCTCTCTCTCTCTCTCTCTCTCTCACTTCTCTCTCTCTTTCTTCCATCTCTTTCTCCTCTCTCTCTCTTCTCTCTCTCTTTCTTCTCTCTCTTTCTCCTCTCTCTCTTTCTTTCTTTCTTCTCTCTCTCTCTTTCTCTCTCTCTCTGTAACTTAAAAGTTTAAGTTGTAAATCTTTGAATCACATTGTCAAGTTAGATCAACATAAAGATTTAAGTCAGTTTAACTTTTTGACCTTAGGATTTTTAACAGTGTGCACTGGCTCAGTGTCAGGTCATTATGGAAGCCCATTTCCAAAACAGGGAAAAAAACTGCAAGAAGTCAAAATTTTCAGTGTTAAACCAAAAATGTTGAGTTTAAAGTTCAGGATTTTGAGCTTTAAACTTAGAATTTTAGTTAAAAAAAATCCAGATTTCAAGATTTAAAGGACAAAAATCAACTTTTTTGAGTTTTTAATCCTGTTGTAAAGTTGCTTTCTCACCAAAAATGCTGCTGAAGTTTTGTTTGTGAGATATCTTTTGTATCTTTCTCCCAAAAACACTGCTCTGAATGTCCCAGATCTGTGATGTCATAGATAGATCTGTGATGTCATAGAAAGATCTCCGAAATATTCTGCTCTGTTTTTAAATCCATAAATCGTTTAGACTTGTTTTGAGCATTTCTGCAGGATTAGCATATCAGGCAAGACTGATTTAGTCGCATAAGCTCTGTAATTTTCTTTGGAGTGAGTAAACAGAGCTCTAACTTCAAATGTCTTTCTATCACAGTTTACCCAGTATGTTTTTGAAGCATCAACCGCATTTGTTTCCTTTTTACAAGACACAGAGAATCTTTATGCTTAATATTAGAGCTGGGCAATATTGGGATAAAAATCGAATCGTGAGCTCATCTCTGCTTTTTTGATGAAATCATCAAATCGTGAATTCTCATTTCTCCATTTAATGCCTCTGTCTGGTCATAAACAGACTATTTTCCCATCTACCTCTCATGTTAGTCAGCCTCAGAGTTGCCAAGTCTGAAAAGCTGTGGTAGATGGTTTTCTTTTGTCTTCATGTTTTTTTTAAAGACTTGGTCGCTTGTTTCTCTCTAAATATCTGGTCGGCCTTTGACAGCTGGAGTTAGCCAATGAATAAACTTTAAAAGCAATAAGAAAATAGACAATCTAGAAGAATCGTGATAAAGTTGAAATCGGGATCCAGCTCCAAGAAAATCGTGATTTTAATTTTTTGTCATATCGCCCAGCCCTACTTAATATCTCTCCTTGTGAACTTCATCAGCAAGATTAAATAAATAATAAAGTTATATTGTGTGGTATGCAGAAAAAAAACATGTTTTTGTGTTTTTAAGGTTATTCTCTAAGTGATACGCTGGTCTTACCCAAGAGGAGCGCTCTCCACTACAACCTGTCAATCACAGTCAACAAAGCAGGTAACACCGGGGAATGGGACAATAATCTACTGCATATCATTGTTTCTCAAACTGTGGTCTGTGGTCGAATAAGTTAACAAGACACGTTGCTGGCCAATCAGAGACGAGAATTTTGGCATTTGTGAAGAGAGAGAGAGAGCAGCGGAGAAATGAGGAAATGCAAAAGTCACGGCGTTTTCTTTTATATCAATGCAATACGCGCGTAATCTGTTTAGAAAGATGAGCGATTATTAAACACTCAAGAAAAAATTAATGACTGCACTTTGTGCACATTTGGCTGTGGATCTTTACGCATCACTTTGTCTGAACTAAAGACACAGGTCATAAGCGGTCCATCTATTAAATGTTTGTGATGTCTGCACATTTGACACATGACATTTAAATGAACTTTGCAGCGTAACTTCTGTCTCAATTATTGGTCGCTTAAGCGCAGACTTGAAGCTGCAGCGCGTTTCCTTCGCATAGATTTTAACACCCGTATTGACCCTTTTTTGTCCCGCCCACTTGGCTTGGAAATGCACTTCCTGTTTAGCTCTGTTAAGGTAGCTAACGTGTTTGTTTGTCTGTCTTGTGGGGCAATTTTAATTTAATATAACAACAGTTAAAATAAACCCATCAACTTAAATCTACAGGCTAAATGCAGCTAAACAGGGTTACCTAACCCTTGAGAAATGTTCATTTTATTCAGTGTTTTTTTTTTTTAATCTCCTTTGAGTTGTTTTGTAGTTAAGCAATGCTCTGTCTAGTCTTTTCTGGACTATACGTTGCAGAAAAAAACATTAGTAAGTCGCGCCGGAGTATAAGTCAGTGTTTCCCAACCAGGGGTACGTGGACCCCAGGGGGTACGCGAGCATTTGCCAGGGTGTCCGTGGGATGATAGCAGATTTAAAAGAAAGGTATATGCAAGTATTGTAATGCGAAAAGTGTTATTTGCAACACATATTACATGTTAAGAGGCAACTGTTTGACTTGAAATACATTAAAACAATAAAATGCAAGGGTTATACATGAAAATATATGAGCAAAGATAAAATACTTCTAAAAACACGTGACATATTCAAGTGTTTTTAAACCAGTGTGCCGGGAAACGCGAGTGTGCCTTGAGTTGCTGCCAGGTGTGCCTTGAAAAATATCACCATTTACCAGAGTAATTTAAAGATGTTCTATGTAAACATTTTATAATTTTGTGTTCCAAAACAGCTTAATTTGGCCATATTTCAAAACGTGGTTTGACACAGAAAAAAAATTTAGCAAAAAAGTGTGCCGAGACTCGAAAAAAGTTGGGAAAGACTGACATAGGGGGTACTCCTTGTGTGAGATCATGATTAGGGGGTACTCAAGACGAAAAAGGTTGGGAACCACTTGTATAAGTCACACTTTTTGGGGGGAAATTAATTTGACATAATCCCACACCATAAACAAAGCTGCTCTTGTTCAGGCTTTTTTTTATAACGTAGTGATTACACAAAGGCCAAGAGAGGATTTCATGAGGCAAAACTACAAGATGCAGGTCAAAACACGAGTAAACTTTGCATAAATCACTGGTACATAGTACACCTGTTCTTGCATCACTGCACTGGCTTCCAGTTGCTCAGAGGATTCATTATAAAATGTTTCGTATGACCTTTAAATGTCTAAATGGAGCCAAAGGGCAAATATTCAGCCTGGAAGACTATAGGCTTACCTGCTACTGCCTTGCCAATTATCCCACCTCTCTCTCTCTCTCTCTCTCTCTCTATCCCTCTCTCTCTCTCCCTCCCTCTCTCTCTCTCCCTCCCTCTCTCTCTCTCCTCTCTCTCTCTCTCTCCCTCTCTCTCCCTCCCTCTCTCTCTCTCTCCCTCTCTCTCTCTCCCGCTCTCTCCCTCCCTCTCTCTCTCTCCCTCCCTCTCTCTCTTGCTTCAGCTCTTGCAAGCGTCATTTTCTCCGCTTCGCAACCCTCCTAAACCTCATCTCCACCTCAACCTCCACCTTTTCCCTTGTTACCATCACCAGCGTCTAGGCTCCGAGAAAAATCTCCTATTCTCTAACAGCTCATCATTTATTGCAGGCTCATTGTTTTCTGCCTAAGCACCAGAGTCAGACCTGTAGTAATAAATGCAATCATCGCATTTACTTGTCTGTCTGAGTCTGTCCAGGTTAAAATAGACTGGCTCCCTCATATTTGTCTCATATTTGTGAGTTGCTAACACCTCATGTGCCTGTTCGCATCATGCGGTCCTCCTTTCATATTCTCTTGGAGGTGCCCAAGTCAAAAGCAACCTGAAAAGCAGAGGAGACTGGGCCTTTTCTGTGGTGGGGCCTATGTCAGGACTAGGGCTTGTCGACTAGTCGAAGAATAATTAAATCAGAGGTTGGCTTAAGAAAAAGCTCTTTTAAACTTGCATTTCTAACACATAAATGTCAGCAACTCGTCCGTCTTTTTCCCCGGCCCGTTCTACGTCTCTCCCCGCGCTGTTCTTCCACCCCGGGATGCTTTGTCCCTTCGCTTTGGCACACTGGAGCGCGCTGTAGACAACCCCTGCCTTGCATAGCGCACGGACACCTGCACGCTGCACCCCGGCTCAAAGCGCTCGGACTGTTCGCTCCCTCTACGTCTAGCCAAACACACAGGCAACTGATGCACGCTGCACCCCGGCTCAAAGCGCTCGGACTGTTCGCTCCCTCTACGTCTAGCCAAACACACAGGCACCTGATGCATGCTGCACCCCGGCTCAAAGCGCTCGGACCGTTCGCTCCAACGCGCCCTGACCAGCCGTCTCCAAGCGCACATCGTCCCCCTGGATCCGAGTCTGTGGATCTACACTGGTCTTACGTTTTACAGCGCGGTTTGTGGGAGAAGGAGACGAGAGGTAAAGAGTGATGAGTGATGTGTGTGGAACCAGGGCTTCAGGTGGATTTGTGTTTCCTTCACTGTTCAAAACGCACTGACCAAACGTCCCACAGCTCAGTGTGTGAGTGTGGACAGACTGGATCCAAGCCGCTGTCAGAGCGAGAGCCTCCGCCCCGCGCGCACGCACAAATAGGCTTATTTAGCTTTTATATTCTTCTTGTATGTAAAATCAAAGAGCCTACGTTCAGCTTTATTACAGGGGTACGTCCAATGTTTTCTGATAATATGGTCAGTATAAATAAGCTGTTTCTCACAATTACTCAGGCAAAATCATCGTGCCTTTGGATCTTTGTTTTTGTTAATGACGTCATCTACTAGTCGAAGTCGACGCGACTAACGCTCTCGACTAGTCGACTACTAAAATTCACTAGTCGTGCAACCCCTAGTCAGGGCTTTTCAATAATATCTATCAATGGGCCAAATTTTTCAATGGGCTATGGTCTGAGGGCCAGACTCCAAAAACTAAACTACAAATGCAGAAATAACTTTATCTCGAAATCGACTTTTTTCATGGTGACAAATACAAAATAAAAGAAAAATTAACTGTCACAAAAAAAAAAAAAAAAAAAACTAAATTAAAACCCAGCGTCAATCAACAGCTTGAACTAGAACAGATCCGAGCAGCAGTGGGACTAGACCGAGTTCCAAGCCAAGACTAAACCTAGTCTATACTTGGATTACATCAGACGTAAACTACATTTAAAACAAGAAGACTAGACAAAATCTGAGCCGAGACTAGACCAGGACTAACTATTTAAATGGCGTAAAAGAATCTGGATCAAATGTTGCATAGGGTACTTTAAATCTTTGCCTTAAACACACCTTTACACAAGCACTTTACTGTAAGGCACTTTACTGTATATATTTATGTTCTGTTTTTACTGGTGTTTTAACTGTTTTGTTGATTCTCAATTGATTCATTGTACCTTGTTTTGGTGTGTGTTGTTTTATTATTGTGCATGTGGAGCACTTTAGGCATCACCTGTTGACCACATTGACAAAATCACCTACCCCACCTTTAATGTTTGTCCCGTTTCCATAGTTCCTCAGGCGGTGAGCGTGATGTCTCTGCATGAACAAGAGGGCACCAGCCAGGACCACAACCCCACCACGTACAAGCTAAAGGTCAGTCAGGCCCACCACCATGGCATCAGATGATTTGAAGCTCATAGCATGTCAATAATATTTGCACTGGACTGTCACTGTTGTCAAAAAAATGCCATTGTTTAGATCAAAGTTTTACATAACACTGAAATGTTCAAACACAAAATATTATCGTGCACTTAATTAAACTCCGTGGGCTACTTTTAGATGCGCTAATTCTTTAATGTTTATGATAGATTCGAAAAATGTTAATGAAAGGCCAAATTGTGTTTATTCTAGTATCAATGCTTTAGATTCAATATTAGATTTAGTATCCATTTGTATCGCTCTCTGAATTTCAACAAATGAATAGCAACAAATGTCCAGTTCCGGCGGCCATCTTGTGTAGGGAGAGAGTCTATCAAAGATTCCATACAAACTAATAGGAAGCTGAACTTTTAAATGACTTTTTCGCTTAAATACTTTGCTAATTGTACCTTTTCGTATAATGCTTCTCTTCAACCAAACTAATGGAAAAAACCTAGAAAAAAACATAACTGACAAACAACAAACAATTACAGCTGATAATCAATAAACAATAATGATGAATGATTTTTCTCATATAACGTAATGCCACACAAATATATTTAAATTGTGCATCAAATCTAGCGCAGTGCAGTGTTTTTAGGATCAATACGTACTGTATATTCACTATTCAGAGGAAAAATAACCAAACACAGACAGAAAACAGTTCTCTGTTTTATTTGAGCCGTAAATATATCATTGTATGTTAAATTACTTCCTTTAAAATTGGGATCAGGCTCCAAGAAAATAGTGATAATAAGTTTTTGCCTTATCACCCGGTCCTACTTTCACGTTTAATGAGTTTAGCTGTGTATAACTGGATAATTTCCTTGTCGCTTTGTTGTTTCAGTGTTATGATATGTTTATTTATATATTTCTTTATTGTCTTAGGAGTCAGCGTATATCTTCAGAGAGGGCATGGTGCCTCCTCACAGACAGATGTTCTACCAGTTGTGTGACCTACACGTGGACAGGTCAGAAAATCTGAATACATGTATACATGCGCATTTACTGTAGCAATCAAAATTTATTTCTGTCTTAAATTGCCTAAAAAGATTTGGAATTTCATTATTCTTGTATATTACTGAACATATACATACTGTATGTAAATATGTCAGATTTTAGCCATTGGTGATACATTGATGATGCCATTTAAAAGACATAAAGTAAAACACAACACAGGACATACAAACTATAACAAATCACAAATTACACAGAGCAGGACAAGACAGGAGTGATTCAAAACAAATAAAAACTCATTAGGGACGTACAAGACAGAGCTCATAAGATTAGTAAAAATATATGCAGATATATTAAACTGCTGTGAGTATTACACAAGACCTAAACTGTTGTTTTACACAAGACCTAAACTGTTGTGAGTATTACACAAGACCTAAACTGTTGTTTTACACAAGACCTAAACTGTTGTGAGTATTACACAAGCACTAAACTGCTGTGTGCTGTGTATTTTGCATACACCCTGAAACCCATTAAATATAAATATTTCATTGATTTTACGGTGGGAAAAAAGGGGAAATTTGAAAAAATATTTTATGTTTTAAATAAAGACAAATTTGAAATCAATAAAGTGTTGCTAATAGAGTAGGCCGAACAGCAGTACTGTATAATTATTTTCTTCTGATCTACAGTATCTGAAAAGTGACCTGCTTTTTATATGTGCCAGAATCCAGAAGGTGGTGAACGCGAACAACGGCCAGGAGAAGAAGTGTGACGAGCGGGACGGCTGGTGTGTGGTTGGGACGTCAGACCAGCTCAGAGACATCGTGTCCGACTGCATCAAGAAGGTGTTCAAGGCCAAGAAGAAGATGAGTAAGAAAACAAATGAAGCTCTATTTATAAAGCGCTTTTCACACATTACATCAGGGTGTCCGCGGGGTCTTAAAAAGTCTTAAAAACTTAAAAAGTTGATAATCGAAATTTGCCAAAATTAAGGCCCTTAAAAAGTTATAAAAAGTCTTAATTCCAATTTGGGAGTCTTAATTTTTTGCAAAGCAATATATCAAATAGATCTTGATAATGCGTCTTTGTTTGATAAAATGTTCAGAGTGTGAAATAGGCAAAATAAATAACCTCGGTGCTGCGGTCAGGCGCCGCTCTGAGCGCGCAGTGATACGCGAGCAGGGTACGCGAGTGACAGCTGTAGGTCGGAGGAGGCACAGGACCCGAGAGCGAGGAGAAGCGTGGGCCTGTATTTTGGACAGGTGAACCACCAGAGACCCTGGGCGTCCAAGGAATATACTGTGTGTCTTTACGTTATGGGATCTAGCGAGTATCTCAAGATGCTGGAAATAAACTGCAAAACTTTTAACTTCAACAACCAAAGCAGGAGCGAGTTGGATCAGAGCCAGGCATCAGCAACGAAAACCTCCGCAGCAGCAGCATTCAAGCACTTTTATGGAAAATAATGTATTGGATTGTTTGCAAACGTGAAGAGTGGAATATTTGTACAAAGATTTTACACGGAATAAACACACAGGCTACGTGTTTGTGCATTCCGCATCTGCTCCATCGGGTAACGTAAAAATAGCCTTCATATTTAGCCTACATTTGTAAACGTCGATCTCTGAGGCAGGAGGAGTCGATCGCGAAGCCCTGCCTGGTTATGTGAAGTTTAGTGTCTTTTGTACAAATGAAGAGAATAATGCACTGAACACATGATCCACTGTGAGATACAAAAGCGTCAGCGGGACTGCTTGGTTCTGAGGTGCTGTGTGTTTTTACCTGCTCTGCTTTTGGCACGGTGCTCGTTCTGCTGCAGCTCCACATCCGCCCGCAGGGCCACGGATCACAGGGGCTCCGGAGCCGCGACGAGGCGGACTGGGGCGGAGCTGCATGTAGTGGGATCAGCGCGTCCCGAAACACGCGCACTCTGTAATGTTCCGAACTCAAACAAAGTCACAACACGCTCCACGTGTCTGTACATCCGTGGAATATAAGCGCTCCAAACCAGACAGCCACAGTAGACGTGCGCGCCTCATCCAACAGCGGAGAAACGAAGTTCACACGCTTTAAAGCGGACAGACAGAGCTCATGCTTTCTGTGTCCAACAGCGGAGACACCGAGAACACGCGCTTGAACCAGGGGCAAAGAAAAGCAGCGAGAGAAAACAGGCAGTGAAAAATTCAGGTAAACAGTGGCAGAAAAGCAGAAAAACTACAACAGCACTTGTTTTTCTCTCCCATTTCTCACTGACATAACTTTAGGATCATACACAGAGAAACTCATCATATTTCTTTCCTTAAATAAGATGTTTTTAGTCCAGTTATTTCTTGTACAACTGTAAAAATCTTCTACTTAAAAGATTGTCTGTGGTTAAGCTCTTTACACATTGGCAAAGATATAAAATGTATGGTTTTGTTTGTCATCTAGTGAAGAGCCGAACAAAAAAACAACGGATCGGCCTTAGCACCAAACTCCCACAGACGAATGAAGAAGACTCTGACGACAGCGACGAGCAGGATGAAGGTCTGGAGGAAAATCCGGCTGAAGATGCAGGAGATGAGCCAGCTGCAGGTCTGGATGACACCAAAGAGGAGGAAGACGAGGGGGAGGAAGAGGGAGAGGAGTTTCAGCCTTCAGAAGGAAGCGACAACGAGATGGAGACAGAAATGCTGGAGTACATGTAACACGCACAGACTCTTGAGAGAAAAAACATGTTCATAGACAGGTTTGATGTAAATAAACAGTTTGTAAAGAAATTATTTATGTTTAATCATGTGTAATTTACAGAAGTGAATGGGCTGTGTTCATGTGAGATCACAACATTCTAGACAATTAATAGTTTAAAGTTTTTTGATCACACAAAAATGACTCCTGTGAGGTTTTAGGCATGCTATAGAGAGAATACACGGGCAATGTGTGTGCACCCAGTATGCAGATAGAGCCACCGCTCATGGACACAACCCGTGGAAACAATTTGAGTCAGCACCATTGTCAGCAAACTAGTGTTGTCACGATACTAAAATTTCAAACTCGATTCGATACTTGAAAAAAAACTCGATACTCGATACCGATACCACGATGCCAACTTATTGTTTTTTTTTAATTTAAAATTTTCTTTTTGATATTATTAAAACAATAGTATTTTAATATATTATTTATTATTAACTTGAATCATGAACCTTTACATTAAGACTGGGCTTTGTTCTATTATCAGACACATTTGCTGTTTATGTAGTTTATAGGTTATATATACAGTATTTGATAGTGTCATCATTTCCACCTCCAATGAGAGAAGAAGGGAGCGGGGCTTAGCGTGCGAAATGGGGGAGGGGCGGGGCTTAATATATCAATACTTGTTCAAACGAGTATCAAGTATCGATTCCAGTTTTAGTATCGATTAATATTTCGGAATCGATTTTTTTGACAACCCTACAGCAAACTACAAGAGTTTATCACTATGTGAAAGCAAAAGTTAAGCTGCTAATTAGGTCTGTGCAGTTAATTAAATTTCAATTATGATTATTGCCATAATCGTTTACAAAAATGGTGTAATAGTGATTATTAACCGTGACTCATAAGTGTGTACCTAAGAGCACACGAATTTCCGTAGGTTGGAAAAGTAGGTCCCAGACAATTTCTAAACAAAAGTACCATACATTTACTGCAGACTATTTCTGTGAGATCTACCACTGTTTCATTTTATCTCTTCACTTTCTCTCTGCATATTAAGGAGCAATAATGCTCTGTACACTCTCTAAGTAAATTATAGTTTGAATAGTCGTTACTTCAATTATGATTTAAAGGTTGTATGGAGGATTTTCAAAAATTGTTTTTGGTCAGTCTTGGTCAAAAACAGTTGCAAAGATTTGTAACAGCCTTGTACTTATGCTATCCGCTCTGCCACCGGCACAGAGCGGATAGCGCTCTCGCCTCACAGCAAGAAGGTCGCGGGTTCGATTCCCGCACGGGCCCGGGCCTTTCTGTCCGGAGTTTGCATAATCCTCCCCGTGTCTGGGTGGGTTTCCTCCAGGCACTCCGGTTTCCCCCACCAACCAATAACATGCATGTTAGGGTAATATCCTCCAGCTACGGTAGTCCTGACCAAGCCTAGCAACAACATCTAGAGATGGGTCCCCGAGCGCTGCACTGCGGCGATCACTGCTCCTGAGGAGATGCCCCAGAGGCATTGAATGATGGGTCAAATGCACAGGACAAATTTCCCTACGGGGACAATAAAGTATACCTTAACCTTAACCTTAAACTGTGGACATGATGAGGCCAGTAAAACGTTGACCAATAGATAACGAGGTACCTCGTTATCTATTGGCCTGTTAACCTGTCAGGCAAACCATCAGTGCTCCTAAGTAACTCACTGGTCCAGTTACAGTGAAGGGCGTGGCCCTGGGAGTAGAAAATACATGTGCATTGTTTGAAAAACAGCAAACAGTTGTTGGATTTGAAAAATCTTCCATACAACCTTTAAATAATTGTGATTATTATTTTTATCATAATTGAGCAGCTTTACTGCTAATTCAACATTTTTAAATGATATTCCACCCTATGACCCTTAAATGTTACATTCAGGTAAGTAAAAAATGGCAAGAAAAACACTGTCTCAAGTTTCAGGAGACAGACTTTTGTCAAATCGGTTCAGACCTGATCGAAACAGCTGCTCTCGTCCTGTTTTGTTGTTTTAATCAAAGAAGTTTTCCTAGCCAACTAGATAGACAGTGTCTCTTTCTGCATGGAGCATGCATAGTAGAGAGAAACGTGACGTTGACCGATAATCCCGCTTTTTTGAAGCTCACTACTGCCCATCTATGCTTTTTATTTTTCATCATAGCGCTCAACAGAGCGCTGCCTTGTATAACAAAAAGCCAATGACGGAAATATCTGTCCTTGGCAGGCTACATTGGCCACACAATGACGGATTTTTTTGTCCTTGGCCGGGAAAGAAGCAGCATTGTGAAATAATATAGATCACAACTCACAAGTAACTCTTAGGCCTCTATCTTGTGAAAGCGGCGCAAAACGTGACGCTGGCAAAAGTGCCAAAAGTCGCCGCAGGCGCTTTTTGAAAAACTAGGCGCAATTCGAAGTCTAAAAGGCGGAACTAGTTGGGGCTGATCAGAATAGGGTGGAGCTAAGCTGCCTGCAGGTGGAGCTTCGTGAGTTTGAGGATGAGTTCTGGCCGAAAGCCTACAATATTTGCTGTTTTATAGTTTTAATAGTTTACTATTATAACTTGTATTTAAAAAACCTTTTGCGCGTGACTAAGGAATGACGACATCATTCATCACACCGGGAACAAGGAGCAAGTTGGCCCGTAAGCAAATGCGTTTGGAGGACTGTTTACTTGGAGCGCTTTAAGCAGAAACACGGACCCAGAGACAGAGCGACAGCAGTCGGACAGAACTTTAGGACACGCTCTGGACAGCGGTCGTTGTTTGGATTTATTCAATTTTCTTCAGTGAGGACAGTTACCAACGCTTGACATGGATGTGTTGCTTTCTGACACAAGGTAAGTGTAGTATTTGCATGCTTGTGTTTAAACGTGGTTTTACTGGTAAATAAATGTGATCAGAAAGTGCAGCTTATGACCTCTTGAAATACATAAGAAAGGCTTCTTCTTAAACACAGAAATACATTGTGAGACCTGCCGCAGTTAGTCCTGGGTCCTGGTCTAGACCTGGCTCTGGGTGAGTCCGGTCTGTCTGATTGTGGTTCTGTGCCTGCGTCAGCTCCTCCGCAGACTCCACAACCCGCTCATGACACGAACAAAGCCAACCGTAATGAACATTTTACATCTTGTTTTTGCTTGTCTTTATAATAAAACGGAGCGCCTTTCCACGGTTCACGCAGCAGACGCAGCGGCAGCGATCTCCGCGACTCGCGCTATAGATTCATTATTGTGTTGCTTTTGGTTTAGTTATTTTGCTGTTCTGTAACTACGCGGTTACTGAACGTATTTCAAAAAATAAAAACTGACATAGAGGTGATAATTTACTCTGTTGATATCTCCATACGGCCAATCCGAGTTGTGACCTAGTTTTTGGCAAAACACATTTAGGAAAACTCTTCTTGTAGGCTTTTGACTGAGAGGACAACTTCATCTTTTTTCACTGACACAAACCTACTTCTTTTATGTCAGAATTAGACCCTCACATAAGCTAGGCCTACACGTTTAGTGAATCATGCAGCCTTTGTTGTGCAGCCTATAAAACAAACAAAAAAATAATAATTAATAGACCTAATTCAAGAAAAACAATGTGTGAGGCCTACATATTTTTATTAATTAGGCCCATAACCTGTTGTTCATTTTCTTAACATTTTCACACTTTCTTTCTAAGAGCGTGCGGAAGGCCACACTCTTAGGTTTTGTCCAATGCGCATCTTCAAATTCACAGGGTTCCACCTGCAGGCAGCTCAACTCCACCCTATTCTAATCAGCGCCAACTGGTTCCGCCTTTTAGACTTCGTATTGCGCCTAGTCTTTCAAAAAGCGCCTGCGGCGACTTTTCGGACTAGCTACTTGCGCAAGGTAACTGCGCCATTTGACAAGATAGAGGCCTTAATTTGGATTTTGCGGTCTTAGAAAGTCAGCAATTTGACCTGTATTGAATTCTAGCAATGCCATCTTTTTACCCGCCATTCTAGCTAAAATATTAACCAAAACATGAATAAAAAATTTATATAAGTGCAGTAGAACAGCCCTATAAACTGCTGGGTCACTACTCTGCAAACTGGAAATTCCGATAATGTGTGATTAGACAACCTTGAGCTACTATATTCATCTGTTTAGGACTGTTGCTGTAACAAAAACAAACTACACATATCTTGCTAGATGTTTGCGATGGAAACTTCTGATCAGGAACTTTGTCAACAGTAGTGGTTCTAATTGTGTACCTGCTGGCTTTCATTAAAGGTGTTATCAGTCAGCGTGGCAGAGGAATCGGAAAAGGGCCCAAGATGAAAGCAGCGTTGTGATTGGCTGGAGCGGTGAGAGCTGGAGCCTTGTGGTGCAGCTGTGTACACTGAGGCAGACCTGTCCAGCATGTTCATACTACTGGGCTGTGTGAGGACAGCTTCAGCAGGTACTGAGCTATTCACAAGCTTTGAACTCTACGGCTTATGCAATGACATGACTAAGATATAGATTCTTACAGACTTACTATAAACAACTGTGGACTATACATGTACACTCAAGGAAAAAGAAACGCAACATTTTAATATTCGAAAATTCCTTTGAAAACGAGTAGGCCTACATTTGGAAAAATGGGTTACATCATGATTTGAGTCCATTGTAAGCTGAAGACAGGTGAACACATTTCTTGGTTTGGCTTGACTGATTGTGAGAACAATAAAGAGTTCATTACAGGGTCGTTTATTCACACAAATTCATGTTTGAAACTCACAGTTGACTTTTATTGCTGGTTAATTGTGCTCAAGTCTTCTCTATAAAAGGCACCAGAATGAAGCCAAAAACACACTTCTTCACGATGCCACGATTGTCTCAACCAGAGAGGGATCGAGCTATTGGCTGCTCCTAGTTGGACGGTGTTGTCTCGCTGGTGTTTGGAGTCACCGCTCTACCATTAGTCGTCTTGTGGAGCGATACCAGGCCACTGTTTCCTCTAACAATCGCCCTCGTACTGGCGGCCCCCGTGTAACGACCGCTGCACAAGACCAACCTTCCCGCACATCTGACAGGTTCACCCGCCACCAGGTTCGCTGCCGAGACCAGTGGGACACACCACAGGCCAGTGTTGGCCAGAACCATCCACAATCAACTCTGCCCTGACGATATTCGACCATATCGGCCATTTGTTGGATCAGTGCTTACCCCCACAACATCGCCGAGCTTAGGTCGAATGGTGCACTGCACATCGTCGTTGGACTTTGCAGAGGTGATCCCAAGTTGTGTTTAGATATGAAAAAAGGTCCCAGTGCTTCAGAGCAGGTGGCCGAGATTGGGTGTACAGGAGATGTTGGGAGAGGCCTCCTGAACCTTGTGTGCGCCAAGTGAACCTGTGAGGTGGTCCCAGTGTCATGGTTTGGGCAGCCATGTCGACAAATCACCAGACAGACCTGGTTTTCATCGAAGGAATATTGTTTGGTTGTGTTATTGGACTCAAAAATGTGTAAACGCCACAAGAGTTGGCCTGAGGATTAGAAATGGATGTAGGGTTCATATGAAACAGGCGGATCTCAAAAATAAAATTATTCTGCCCCCAAAAACTCAGAAAACGGAGTGTTGCGTTTCTTTTTTTCCTTGAGTGTAAATACTGAGAAATTATAGTGACTGATTTAGCAAATAAAACTAGTGTTAGTTAGTTAGTGAAGATGTTCATAATTATTATACAAGACATGTCTCTGACAAAAAAGGATATCATATAGCATATCACTGTTGCTAATGGGGATCTAATAAAAAAAACAAAAAACTAGAAGGTGGGTGTGGCCGGTTGTCATGGTAGTTGCAGCGGTCATCTTACGAGTAAAGAGACCGTAAATTTTTTTTTAAAAACAATCTAAAAATAATGGCTGCAAATGTGCGCCCTGAGTACTGTTTGAACAAAACAAAAGAGAATTTTAATTCTCATCAGGAGCCAAATGCTGCGCTCTGATTGGCTGTACTAGGTGGTCTTCTCCAGTTTCACTTTTCTGGTCGTAAAAAGTGTTTTTATGCCATAATTGGAACCAAAAATGAATACATGTTGATAATAACTATGTCGAACCATTTGGGAAAGGAAATTGTCAGGTTTAAAACCTATCTTGTTTGCGATATAAAAATCAATTACCTCAGCTTTAATTGATTATGTAATGTAGATTTCACGGCATTTTTGACCTTGTCTAAGAGAATTTGGCTTAAAATGGCAAAATACATTTGCCAATGAGGTAGGTAAATTATTCTTGGGCTGTTGGCAAATAATTTGGCTCAAAATAAGAAGTTATGTTTTGAGACAAGTTTAAAATAGTTTGAAACAAGAAAAATAATCTTTATTTATACAGAAGTAGATCTTAAATTGGTCAACATTTCCAAAATTAAGATCAAAATCTTAGAACCAAGCAATTTTAACTGTTGTTATCAAGCTATGCCAAAAAAAAAATCTGATTTTTTTGGGGGGCATTTTTTTTATATCACACATTCTTTAGCTTCATGTGTCCTGCCTGTTGCTTCCACAGTGGTTAAACATTATCTCTGTGGGAAAAGCCGCCCCCAGCCTCAGATGCTGCTCCGGGGGTGGGGTGATGGGATGATGGGGCGTTGGGGTGTGTCCGTATAAAAGGTCCAGCAGACACTCGGATTCTCACAGTCTGGACACGATGGCGCTGCTCGGGATTTGTGTAGCTGTGGCTGTGTTTTTGGAGGCCGTCTCTGCGGTCACGGTATGTTACCTTCATTTTATTATGTTTTTGTTTTATTTGCACATGAATTGAGAGAATGATCTAAATGAGAGCAGTTGATTTTTTCATGTGTTAAGTATTTTACAACTATGACATATGGCAGGGGTTTCCAAACTTTTCAGCCTGTAACCCTCCAAATAAACGTGTAACCAACTCGCGACCCCCACAGCAAAAAAAATATTTATTATTACAATTGGATTTACTTGTGTTTATTTTGATAGTTTATTGCTTTATATGACACCAATTCACTCAAACATACTGTTTTCAGCATAAAACAACGAATAAATGCCAAGTTATAACTGTAAAAATAAATTTTGAAATCATTGCGCAACCCCCCAGATTTTGCCTTGCGACCCCCACTTTGGAAACAACTGACATATGGTCTTCATAAATTTACATTTTGTTCATTGTACTACACAAAACTGATCAAAATGGCTTAGAAATATAAATGGGTTAATTGACTTCCTGTTGATTACATTGCGTAGCTTTCTCGAGGTGAAAAATAAAGTACACAATTGTGAAGTAATAGAAACTTAAAACTAGGGCTGCACAATATATTAAATATTGAATCGATACCGCGACAACTGCTATTAGCTAATTTCAAAAGGTACAGATTTGCTCGTTTTCTTGCGCAGTACTTTTTTCATTGTCTCACAAAGCAGCAACAGCAACAAGGCACAGTACGCCTAAACAAAAGTGTCTAAAAACTCTGCTTTCATGACTGTTCTAGTGCGTATTAAAGTTGCTGCTAGCGTTAGCCGCTTATCTTGAAGGTAAAAGGTAAAACATCGATAGTTTCCTAGGCAAAAGCTAAGTCCAATCTGTTTTCTTCACAAACATAAAATCCAAGTGAATAAAAGCATGACTGATATTATTCTATAAACACTACAGTGTCACACAGGTTTGCTCAGTCCTTATGAAAAAAGTTTTTGGAGTTTTAGCAGTCTTTTTTTTTTTTTTTCACTCTGAGACGCCAGAGTTGTGCAGGGGCAGTTGGCGCCATCTGCTGGTGTAAATGTATATTTCTCTTATAAACCAGGCAAAAAGCTTACTCTAGGTTAAACAATTAGTCACTGTTACTTTTTATATACAGTATGTCGAGGCGCACATCATCAATAGGCGTTTTCCCACATGAAAGTACCAAGAACTAGTCCCCAAATTTCTCCAGTCCCTGTTTAGTCAGAGGAACTACCCTGTCCCCATATTTGTGTTCACACAGCAACAGTTTCTGAAATAGGGCTTTTCCATTAGTACCTGCTTGGCCCTACTCTACTCTACTCGGCGCGACTTAGCCCTGGTGCGGAGCTTTTCCATTTGGGGCTGATCGCGCCGACCAGGTACTTTTTTAGTACCTGCTCTACCCCAGGGCCAAGTCGAGCCGAGCAGATACTAAACCTGACGTCAGACGCACGTCGCCTGTTGCGTCACACAAGTGCCGCTGATTTGTTGTTGTTACTGTACGCTAACGTGAGTCGCCGCTAAGCTAGCTGCCGATAACACCGAAATGCTTCTACATTTCGTACTCTCTGTAGCAAAAAACAGCTCAGTGACATAAAAAAACGAGTCCGTTGTCCCTATCCGCTAAATACATAAGACAGTAGTTCGATGAGTATGTGCGTAGACCACACGGGCTTGTACGTAGGCACATGCAGGTTACCTGTGCTGCTGCGGGGTCCTGCTTCTCACAGTAAACACTGATGGACATCCGATGCACACGTTTTGAAGCAAGAGATTATAATGCAGCTTCGTCAGGACAGAGAGACGGAGGAGGAAGATGGGACAGCTGACTTTGTGATTGTACATCGGGACCAGAGCAGGACTTAAGACAGACGTGTGAAGGACGTGAAGAAGAGGTGAGTCAGTGAACGTGTTGACATGAAAAGCTTCACTCTACTGGCCAATGCGGCGGTGGATATTTGTTTTATATTACGCTTATGAAACGCTGGAGAACGAACGGTCTGATTATCCTTAAATTAAAGCCGATGCGCATTGAAACGCTTGTTGTTTTCTATGAGCTTGCATCATGTCCCCATTTGGGGAGTGACAGTGTTGGCAACGTACCGCCCAGCTTCACAACAGCCCCACTCGGCCTCTCTTGTAATGGAAATGCTCTCCCTCTGAGCGGGGCTAAGCCGGGTAGAGGCGCGTAGAGTCGAGTCGAGTCGAGTAGGGCCAAGCAGGTACTAATGGAAAAGCCCTAAAAGTGGGTCTAACTAGCTTTAGCATTAGAACCTATAAAGTCTGGAACATTTAAATAATTCATTAGGTGGTGTTAAGAAGACAAAAGTTGTCTTTTTTCGATTCCACATAAAACCATAATGTGCAAAACTTAAAAATATCACTGGGATTAATAATAAAACAAAATGATTCACTGTAATTCCTAATAATAGTATTATAGACTACTATTTACAAATTAAATAAATACATTTTTGGAGTTACTGCCTTTAAATAATTTTTCTTAAGGATAAGGAAGGTTAATCTAAATGTGATAATGTGTAAAACATATTTAAAAACAAAGTTAGCAGTGTAAAATGTGCTTGTGTCACCAAAAGGTTCCTGATCTGACTGGAAAGTACCTGCCCCAGAGCAGGAGCTAAAAAAGTCCCTAAAGTGTGGCCCCAGTCCATAGTTCCTGCTCTGTGTGAATGCTCCCAAAATGGGGAGAGGAACTAAAAAAGGACTAGAGACTGAAAAAAGTTCCTACAGTGGGAAAAGGCCTATTGTTGGTTGTAGCTTCAGTAGCATTAATGCCTAAAATGTATGGGTAGTTAAACTTTTCAAATTAGTAGAGCTGTTTATTTTTTAATGTTTTACATAATTACCATTTTACAATTGCTGCAAAATGGTATGCTCAACAGAAAAAACATATGCATGTTAAATATTGCTTATCATTCTGGATAGGGATAAATGCAATATATGCACGGTGTCAAATACATGTATATTGCTAAGAAAACATCTTGTCCATGGAAAGGTACCAAACTAGGCTCTCCTTCAGGACAAACCATGGTCAGTTTTATGGCCACGAAGACCGCACAAAGAAAAAACACTAGAACTACAACTATTATTTTGGTAACTTATTAGTTGGCCAATTATTCTTTCAATTAATTGATTAGTTGCTTAGAATCCAAAAGTGACTTGAAAACAAGATGTTTGGCAAATCTGAGCTGAGGTAATGTCGCTTGGCAACGTCATGGAGATGTAGTTTTTAGATTTTTCAAAACAAGGAGCAAAAATCTGATTCTCATCAATACTAAACTGGTACAAACTAAATACTCAATTGAACAAACATTCATACTTTTAAAAAATCAAATTAACTGGACAAATTTCAACATTTTTAATGTGTTTTGTGCTGAAAATGTCAGTAAGCAATGTTCTTGAGGATGATTCAAAGTGAAGATCCACTTGTTTTGAGTTTGTAAACGTGTTATAACTGCCACCAATAACTGCCCACTTGTCAGATTACTCAAAAATAAATTGATTCTGGATAAAACTTTAAAGGTTCAAAACCTTTCCAACTAAATAAAAGAGTCATTTAAAATCTAAATGAATGATCTACAGATGTCACAGTTTATTAAAAAAAAAAAAAAAAATCGTTTTTTGTTTTGTTTGATTATTATTCTGGTTAAGATGTATTGTAATCTATTGTTAAGATGTAGATAATTTGACTTTTTTTTTAGGTATTTCTAACTTGCCAATTACCTAAATCATTTTTACTCCCCCTATTGCCTAATTTGATTCAAGTTAAAATGATAAATTGTCTCTTTCTTTACATAACGTTTTTTCATCTTTCAAGGCACTCAAAGCGCTTTTCAATCAAGGATCCACTCACCCATTGTACACAAACACTGAGGCAGTGTCTTGCCCAAGAACACAATGACACTCTGTAAATCATTCACAGATTTCCTATTCTAAAATCCAATCCGAATTTATAGATATCCTTACTTTGTGTAACATTACCACCCAAGCCTGACATCTGGAGTATTCTCAGCCCGAGTCACCCAGCTCTTTAAAAGTGAGAATAGAAAAATGTACTCACCAAAAGGTCTTGCGGGGCATTTTATTCTATATCAAAAACAGCAATATTTATTCTCAAACATCAAAGAATAAGTTATGTCACAATCAGCCCAGCCTGTTTTTATTCTTTATGGTTAAGCTGTAGCTCCTCTTCATCTGTGTAGACGCTAACTCTGGTATCACAGAATGTTCCAGCTGGTCTCTGATTGGGTCTTTAAACTTTAAACTTCATGTTTGTTTATCTGAGCGTGTTCAGAGTGTCCTTGTGATATGTCCTTGTGGATAACAAGCTGCAAACAAATTAGAAAAAGTACAAAGTTTGTTTTTGTTCTAAGAAATCAGTTACATTATCAGACTAAATTATCAGACTATTCAATATATTGCATCATTTAATAAAATCAAAACAATACCTAATGATGTCAATATAATTTTTATTTGAAATAAAGCAAAATGATATACATTTCTATCATAAAACATATAATTTTTTGTTCATTGATTTATTTAAAAGGGAAAATGAATATTAATGAACATCAGTACAGAAAATGCATGTGTAAATGTGTGGAAGTTAGCGTGCAGCTAATTTACATTTGTAGTCCCTTTACATTTAGGACAAGACAAACACAACAGTTAAACAATTCAACAAGTCATCAAGGTTACACTCACTCTGGATACAAAGTGCCTATTTTCTAAAGTGCAAATGTTCAATTAAACTGCATCCACAGATTTAAAGTGCAGGAGATTTTAATCTAATCAATAAGTAAATTTTGTTTAAAACCGGAACATGTCAAGTGATATAATATTAAGAAGAAATAGGTATTTTGGAGGCAAGAAATTTCATAACAATAAAACCCAATTTTATAACACAGTCCACTCTTGTCATCGCACTGTGGCACCTGGTGTTCCAGTGGTCTCCCATCCAAGCACTAACCAGGCCCTGATTTGCTTAGCTTCTGAAATCTGATGTGATCAGGTTTTGACAAGCAACTATGGCCACTCTGTGAATCACTTGCAAACTGCCTGAAATGTCTTAAAACAAGCAATGTTATCAAATTGTAGCTCTTTTCTTTTAATCAGACTTGTACTTATGGTATAGATGTAACGATGTGTCCCTCGTGTGTGCAGCTGGGAGTGGTGTACACAGAGGGAGGCATGGTGGAGGGAGAGAACATCCGCCTGGGCTACCGCAGACACGTGGACCGCTTCAGAGGCATTCCCTACGCCGACATCCCCGGACGCTTCGAGAAACCCAGACGTCATCCAGGCTGGGACGGTGGGTGAACATTTATGCTCCAAAAAAAAAGAATATTAAAAGTTTGCTTGGCTATGTCATGAGTAATGGGCATAAGGTCTACAATCTAAATTAAAATGTTTTTCTGCAACTCAATAAACTATTAATAAAAAAACTACTTTTTAAAAATACATTAAAGCCTAAATACAGAGGAATGTGTACATGTTCTAGTAGGAAAAGTAAAACTGAGAAACATTAAACTTATTCAAATAAAAGTGCAGTGAGTGAATACATGATCAGGACTGTTTGGACAAAAAAAAAATTACTACCAAACAATCAAATATTTCATGAAACAAACCATAATATCTTAGTGCGCATTGCTGTTGCTATGATTTTTTTGAAAATATTAAAAATAAAAATAGTAGTCTCATCTGGCTTTAATCTTTTATTATTTGAATTTATCGGCCTGTACTTCCAGAAACAGGGCGACTGTCCACGTTTGAGCTCCATTGTGGCTCATGAAATGTAGTCTGGCTCATCGTGGTGAAATGGAGCATGGTCCTAACCGCATAACTGTGCTCAAGTCTTCTCTATGAAAGGCACCAGAATGAAGCCAAAAACACACTTCTTCACGATGCCACGATTGTCACAACCAGAGAGGGATGGAGCTATTGGCTGCTCCAAGCTGGACGACGTTGTCTTGTGTCTCCAGGGTGTTTGGAGTCCACCACTCTACCATTAGTCGTCTTGTGGAGCGAGACCAGGCCACTAGTTCCTCTAACGACCGCCCTCGTACTGGTCACCCCGTGTAACGACCGCTGCACAAGATCGCGCCAACCGCCCCCGCACATTTCCGTAACAGGTTCAGCTGCCACCAGGTCCACAGCCGAGACCATTGGGACACACCACAGGCCAGTGTTGACTAGAACCATCCGTAATCGCCTCCATGCTGACCTGTATTCAACCATATTGGCCATATGTTGGATCAGTGCTTACTCCCCAACATCGCCAAGCTCTGGTCGAATGGTGCACTGCACATCATCGTTGGACTTTGCAGAGGTGATCCTAAGCCGTGTTCAGTTACAAAAAAAGGTTCCAGTGCTTCAGAGCAGATGGCCGAGATCGGGTGTACAGGACACTAGAGGAGAAACTCAGCAGCAGCTGAGGGCGGCACTGGAGGAAGAATGGGCGGTAATTCCACAGGATCAACTCAGACACTACTGTCGATCCATGAGGCGACAAATAACCGCTGTCCAGTAGCCAACGGGGGTCACGTGAACTATTGACAGTCTGATGAAATTCCTGTGACTTTTGGTTTGGGGGTTGCTCTATTGTTTGGTTGTGTTATTGGACTCAAAAATGTGTAAACGCCGCAAGAGTTGGCCTGAGGATTAGAAATGGATGTAGGGTTCATATGAAACAGGCGGATCTCGAAAAGAAAATTATAAGCCCTTGATTGCATCCCAGCATAGTTAAATACATTCGATTGTGCTTTGTTTTCTCAGGTATTTTGAAAGCTAAGGACTACAGACCACGATGCCTTCAGCTCAACTTGCTCATGACGGACACCAGAGGCTCTGAAGACTGCCTGTACCTCAACATCTGGGTCCCTCAAGGCAGTTCGGGTAAATGCACACAGATTACCTCAAAAGACTTTATTGGGTCTTCTCTGTTGTGGCTTTTCTTTCGTCATGGCAAATGTGCAGACTTTAGCTAGCTTGTTTGCTAACGACAAACATATTTTTACTGCCTGTTGCAGCCCCTTTCGTACCGGCAGACCCGATCCGTCCGAAAGTGTGATTAAAACATGCACACATTGAAAATAATAATGTAAAAAGCTTGTTTTTATTCTAACCAGTCTTTATTCGTGAATTATTTCACTGTTTATGAACAAATAACGAAAAGTGTTGTTTAAGAAATCGCCAAAAATTATATTTTTTTCGAGGCACATAAGGTCATGATGCGTTCAAAGGTTGAACGGAAAGATCAAAGTCTTGTATTACACTAGATAAACTGCTAAAAGGCAAATAACGGCTGTGGGTAATGAATATAGGGCTTGTGGATGACGATAGTATTATGTGTTTAAAAAGAAGAACCAAAAACAGCCCTTAATTTCCGTTTTATTTAGACAAAAAGGGAACTTCCGGACGGATCCGGTCTACCGGTACGAAAAAAGCAGCGGCACTGCCACACAACAAATAATTCACTCCTCAAACAGACTTTATAGCATCTTATTTAATAAGACACTGCAAAAAGTAGCTTTGAGGCAAGTTAAAACTTTTTGAATTAATGTGCCATACCCAATTTTTGCATGCTTTAATAAAACAAATAATTAGCTTCCTATCCTGATGAAGCGATACAGTTTGAGTAAAAGAGACAGTAGATACCCTGAAAGATTGACCAGAGGAGATGTGTTCTTTCCATTTCCAAAACCGAAAACACAACTGGAGCAGTGCTTACAATGTATTAAACAGCAAAATGTATCAAACACATACAGTACAGACTAAAAGTTTGGACACACCTTCTCATTAAAAGACTTTTTTTTTTTTTTTTCATGACTATGAACATTGTAGATTCACACTGAAGGCTTCCAAACTATGAATTAACACATGTGGGAGTATGGTATTAGCCAAAAAGTGTGAAACAACTGAAAATATGTCATATTCTAGGTTCTTCAAAGAGGCCCCTTTTGCTTTGATTCCGGCTTTGCACACTTTTTGCATTCTCTTGATGAGCTTCAAGAGGTAGTCACCTGAAATGCTCTTCCAACAGTCGTGAAGGAGTTCCCAGAGATGCTTAGCACTTGTTGGCCCTTTTGCCTTCTTTCTGCGGTCCAGCTCGCCCCAAACCATCTGGATTGGGTTCAGGTCTGGTGACTGTGGAGGCCAGCTCATCTGGCGCAACACCTCATCACTCTCCCTCCTGGTCATTCATGGTGTTTAAATCTTCAGTGTGAATCTACAATGTCCATAGTCATGAAAATAAAGGAGACGCTTTCAATGAGAAAGTGTGTCCAAACTTGTCTGCTCAAAGGGGAGACTAATGTTTAACTAGCTAGCTATCGACTTACTTACTATGTTGTTACAGATCTAGAGGCAAGAACACAAACTAGACCGAAGTTCTACCATGACCAGAAGTTGCGCTCTAAGCTGTCCTTCTGCTTTTCTAGTTGTTTTTCGACAGTGCAATTTCTCATTCATTTTCACCACTCACTGCTGCCATTTGCACAACCTCTAATGCTTTTTTTTTGTTCTTAGTTTCCACCAACCTTCCTGTGATGGTGTGGATCTACGGAGGAGGCTACCTGGTGGGAGGCTCGATGGGGGCTAACTTCCTGGACAACTACCTGTACGACGGACAGGAAATCGCAGACAGGGGGAACGTTATTGTGGTGACACTGGGCTATCGTGTGGGAACCCTGGGCTTCCTGAGCACCGGAGAGTCCGATCTGCCTGGTTAGACGTATTCATATGTATTTAATTAAGTTTAAATATCATTCTGCCAGTGGTTCTCATGAGTACAGTGTTTGTTCTGTTGAGCAGTTGTTTTCAGCCAGGGAGACGGGGAACTCTTTTTTGATATTTGCTTCTACACATTATAATTACAATTTGAAGTGTCTGAAACAACGTTTTCACCAAAGCAAGCAAAACAACAATTTATTAAAAGAACAAATTCAAGTGCAGTGAACTAGGGATGGGTGATATATTGGTATCAGTCAATATTTATGTTTATAGCAGTTGCTGCGTTCAAAGGCATCATTTTAATTATTTTTTTTTACAATATTTTCAGTATATTCGTTCACCACGCATGTTACACTTATGGCAAATTGGCATTAAAGGAGACCCATTGTGATTTTTCTCTTTATTTAGGAAGAATGTATGGCTTAAAGGAACCGTATGTAAGATGCACAACTAGTGGTTTTAAAAAGATATTACAATCACAAATGAACATGGGTTGCCAGATTGTGAAATGGCCCACACATTGAAGATAGGAAGCTACTGACCAACCAGTCACTTTCCCAGTCTTTGTCATGGTTTTTCCCAAATATTGCTTTTTAACACAATGTGGGAGGAGCCTAATGAGAACTGTGTAGAAACAAGTGCATGATCCTATCACAGACAGTTGTGTTTGTGTCCTGGTGCAACATCAGTTCAAACTCATGGTTCAAAATTAACTTCAGGTTCTAAGAAACCAAAGTGGCAACCCAAATGAGAGAGTCATGTGAGGCTCATTCTGCTTTCTGATTGGATAGTAAATGTAAACATCAACAAAGGGACATCGTGTCCATTGCTTTTTTAATTAAGAATAACTCAGAATTGCATTGACTTTCAGTAAAAATAATAGTATGTTTGGACATGTTGACCTCTTATCTTTGAACATATATAGGTCATGTTTATTAAATCTGACATCAAAATCTTACAAAACGGTTCCTTTAAGTAGATCAATAATTCACATTTTGTTCATTACAAAACACAAAAATTACGTAGTGAGACAGACAAGTGGGCGGGGATAGGTGGTAGGTGAAGACAGGGATTTTCTGAGCAGTGGAGCATCAATGGCAGGACATTACAAGTTTATTCAAACATGCATGAACCAATCCAAAACTTTTGGTAAACTAATGATGAGAGAACACTGTGATAACATGGTTAAAATCTGATGTTAAGATTACCACCTTTTTTTCAAAAAGGTTTCAGGGCCTAATTAAAACTGTTCGAGGGCCGCATCTGACCCGTAGTTTTCCCATGTCTGTTTTAACTGAATATATTTAATTAGGAGGGGCTAAAATATATTTACAGGTATTTGATGTTTTTCCAGGAAACTATGGACTGTGGGATCAGCAGGCTGCCATCGCCTGGGTGTACAGGAACATCCGCTCGTTTGGAGGAGACCCCAGCAACATCACCCTCTTTGGAGAGTCTGCAGGGGGCGCTAGTGTCAGCTTCCAGGTGTGATGTCGTCGGTTTATTGTGTTTTCAAACTTTTCTTCACAAAAAAATGACTAGAACACTTAGTTACAACAGGTAATGATCTACCAAATAAAGCTAACATTAGAAAATTGTAAAAGCCTAATAAAAGTGAATGCACATGCTTCTTCCCCAGATTTATCATGTCCTAAATATGTATATTCAGTTAGTGGAAGCCCAATTCCACTCTGAACTTATTGTCTCCACCCATGTTTTCTTCAATTAACCTTCATTCTTCTTTGTTCAAGCACTTACAAACAATCGTGCTGTGGAAGGTTCTGGTACTTTTATTGACTTTGTTTGTGCTTGGTCCAGACTCTGACTCCTCACAACAAAGGCATGATCCGCAGAGCCATCTCTCAGAGCGGAGTAGCCCTGTGTCCCTGGGGCATCATCAGGAACCCACGCAGGATCGCCGAGGAGGTGAGAGCAGACTGACAAATGTCCATAATTACTCTAGGACTATATTATGTGCTTCATTGAGTCTATAATGTTTCAAGTGTTAAGTAAAGCCTTCTGCACACTACCGGAGTTTTGGTCCGATTTTAAACCCGAGTGCCTTGTGAACATTGCCTGTAACTTTAAATAAATTTAACATTGCAAGATTCTTTTTATGAGCATTACACATTATCTTCAACACACCTGCTCCTTAAATTATATGAGAAGCAACTTTACTAGACTATAGAACATGACTGACATTTTGTGTTTAAACATTTTAAACATGTATGAACCTTTGTTTAACTGTCTTTGTCTGTAAAGCGTCTTTGAGTGTCTAGAAAAGCGCTATATAAATAAAATGTATTATTATTTATTATTATTATTTTGATTTGACGGCCACACTGCTGTGTCATTGTAACAGCTCCTTATCTCTAATGAGCGTCCGCTCTCCTGTGACCTTTATAAACCTGCTTTTATCCACTGGCCATTTTATCAGCAGAACTGATAAGCACCGCCTCTTCATTTTAAAATTTAACAGTAAAAAGCAACAGATTTTTAAAGTCTAGTATTATATCAAATTAATTTTTTTTTAAATTTAAGTTTATAATGGCCTCCCTTCATCATTAGTTTACTCAAAGTTATATTTGAATTGATTCATGATTGTTTGAGTAATCTTGTATTGTTCTTCAGCTCAAATTGAAGTGCTCAGAAATCCCTGTTCTCACCTACCACCTATCCCCTCCCACTTGTCTACATTTTCTTCTTATTATTTAGAAGATTAATACTCAAAGTGAAGCATGTATGGTTCAAAACAGTTCCATAGCCACTTTCCAACAATAAAAAATGTTTTTACAATGAACAAAAGGTAAATTACTTGTCTGTATTTGCTCTAGTTTCATACTTAATATTAAAAACTCTTTTTTATTGTTGGAAAGTGACTATCAGACAGTTTTGAACCATATATGCTTCACTTTGAGTATTAATCTTTTGAAATATAACAAGTAAATACAGACAAGTGGGAGGGGATAGGTGGTAGGTGAGAACGGGGATTTCTGAGCACTTGAGCTCCAGCTGAAGAACAATACAAGATTACTCAAACAATCATGCATCAATTCAAATATAACTTTGAGTAAACTAATGGTGAAGGAAGGCCTTTATAACAAGGTTAAAAACTTAGAAAAGTGATATAATAGGTCCCCTTTAAGACTTACTTGTAGATAAAAACACATTGCGCACAGATATTACCACTTGCTCAACGATTTATGAGAGCTAGAGACTACTTCAGGTTTTGTGGTTTGTATAATGTTTTGTATTGTGAACCGGCAGTGTTTCCATGCGTTCAGGTGGCTCTGAAGGTGAACTGCCCCACTGACAGCAGGATGGCGGCCTGTCTGAAGATGACTGACCCGTACCTCCTCACTATGGCCGGGACCATCAGCATGCAGAGCTCCCCCGACCGTGAGACTTTACACCATTTTTTACTCAATGTTGTTGGTTATTATTTCTTGATGTGACTAAATTGGCTGCGGACACCATTACGGCAATACATTTGCCTTTAATTATTGTAAGTCTTGACTCACTTTTAGTTAGTTCAGCACTTTTTTTTTTTTTCATCAAAATGGCATCATAACTCCGATAAGGTTTGATCATCTCGGCCGCCGGTGTTGAACTCAATGGTATCGTCACTGCCGGCCTGAGAAAACGCGGTGCATGCTGGGATAGCGTGCAGAAGCGGTATACTTTGAAGATGAGAAACTTTTGATCAATCAGGAAATAGGCTGGCTGTGAATCATGGGAAATCACCAAACAGTGTAGGTGAATGAGAACTGTGTGGAAACAACTGCATGAGCCCATCATAGACAGTTGTGTCTGTGTCACGATGCAACAGTTTAATGAGTGGTTTATCTATAGAGCTTCACACAGTATTTATAAACCTGACGGCACGTTTAAACAAGAATTGCAAAGGGATTTTAGGAAAAGAAAGATCCACACTGGGGGTTTTAAAGAATCGCATTTTGCAGACCCCTGATCTGGTTGAAATCTGCTCTCTGCTTTGTGATTTTTAAATATGGATTGATATTAGTACATCTCGGCCAATTCCCCATAAAGAATGAATGAAGATGGAACTATAGACAGGCATTACACAAAAAAGAACTAGCCTAGCCGCAGTGTGAAAAGGGCTCATTAAAGTCTTGTTAAAGTAATTATTTTTCTTGCTCCTATGAATACTCAAGAATACTGTAATTTCTCATGAAAAGTAATAGAAGATAGTCTGACACGTAGTCTTGTCTGCATGCAGAGCCTCTGGTGAATAACCTGATTCTCTCCGGTGTGGTGGACGGAGACTTCCTTCCGGACGAACCGTCCAAACTGTTCCACAACGCGGCTGATATCGATTACATCGCTGGGGTCAACGACATGGACGGACACCTCTTCACTGCCGTGGACATCCCTTCTGTCAACTCCATGCTGGTGGACACACCCATGTGAGTTAGACACACTGTCATCTCAGGGAGATAGTGTGATAGTCTGTGTTACACATACTTGACTTTTGGGGAGTTTAATCCTGTTCTTGCTTCTTCATCAAAAAACACAGCTGAAGTTCTGTATGTGTGATACTATTCTTACATTTTTCACTCTCTGAATACACTGTTGTAAGTTCCATGGTTTTGTGACGCTGTAGGTAGAGCTCTGAAATGTTATGCTCGGTTTTTAACTCTTTCACTGCCAAACCTGTTCTTACGTTGACCCTACTTCCCTGCCAGGCCTTTTTGCTCATTTTAAACAATATTAACAGCTCTACAAAAAACTTTATGCAACTGAAATCATGACATGTTGTACATTTCATTTAAAAAAAATCTCTCTATATACTGTATATATACTGTATGTATGTATGTATGTATATATATATATATATATATATATATATATATATATATATATATATATATATATATATATATATATATATATAATATATTAATCCGTTCCCTTTTTATAGGCATTTGAAAATTCTTGTTTTCATTAGATTTCAGCATTTGACGGCAAACTTTTGCGATAATGTTCTTTTTCTTAATCAAACTTCATGTCAGTGTTGTTTTCCTCTGTTCAATTTTTTTGGTGAAATAATATGAGCAACTACAATGAATTGTTTTTAGAATAAGGTTTACATTAAAACAATGAGGACAAATCTCTTTTTCATCTTTAAACCAACAAAATGATGAGAAAGCAGCACAGTAGTTTTCTACTTTCTAATACAGAATATATAGACTCAGCCTCTTTCATTATATTTAACCCTCAAAACATGAAGAAATCCAGTAGTTTGACTTTGACACTTTTGGATCGCTCACAGAAGAGGACGTTTTTAGACTCGCTGCATGTTCTGTTCTCCTCAGAGTCCTAGTCCAGTAGGATCGTCTTTTCTTAATTTTAAATATCAAATATCTGATCTAAGCTTACTCAACTGTGTTTTTAGTCCAAGATGTTTTGTCTTTAATCTGTTTGAAAAGAAAGTCAACCTCCAGAAGCAGCTGGTCACGTAATGAAAATAAAGAGCACATGTATTTGGTGAATCTGTGAAACTGCATCATGTATTTGGCTGTAGACAAAGTCAGCATGTGCACAGAATTAAAGTCCAAATGACAGAAATAGACGTCATTGGCAGCTACAGTTGGCCACACAATGGTGGATATTTTTGTCATTGGCAGGGAAAGAGTTAAGTCCTTAAATCATCCAGACTTATTTTGAGTTTTTCTGCAGCATTAGCATATCCGTTTTATATCTGAATAACTCTGAATTGAGTTTTTTCGCATTATTACTCTGGCATGACTTCCACTGAAAGCTGTTGAGAAAAAAGAAGCATCATAGCTATATTCGAATCAAGTTGAAGAGTTTGAACCCGCAGGGAGGGGGAAGTCACTGTTTTTTCCTCAGTCCAGAGAAAAGAAAAGACATGTTCCTCATCCAAAATGCACAAATCTTCTCTGTGCAGGTTTTTTAAAGTCAAACTAGTTTGGATTAGGAATAAGTTCTTCTGCTTAAATCTGCTGCTGTGATTGCATTATTTGATCTGGCTAACCATGGCCGTCTCTAACCATAAAGCGAGGGGCTCTTCAGATGGATTCTTCAGATTTTGTGAATCACAAATTTTTGAGAATCCACCTGGTAGAGCCAGGTTAATATCAAGCAGAGTTGTAACATTTTAACTTTTTCAGTTGTGGCCATACCTGTTTGTCAAAGCCTGATCCCGTCAGATCTCAGAAGCTAAGCAAGAAAGGGCCTGGTTAGTACTTGGATGGGAGACCGTTAGAACACCATGTGCCACAGTGGGACGACAGAAGTAGATTGTCGTTGTGTCCTTGGGCAAGACACTTAACTCACACTGCCTCAGTGTCTGCGTACACTGGGTGAGTGGATGCTAGATTGTAAAGCGCTTTGAGTGTCTGGAAAGGTAGAAAAGCACTATATAAATAGAGACCATTTACCATTTAGTTCTGTTGCCGATTTTGATCATTCAGCTCTAATCTGACGACACTCTCAATCGATAATACTATAAGGACAGATAATAACATTTTTTTTTCTCTGAACTTAATTAACTTATTAGAAAATGGGTCTTATAGTGTTATGCAACTGTTGTTTAATGTGCAAAGAACACCTGGTCTGAGTGGTTCCTCTGAATAAATAAGGGCTGCTTGAACAAATCGACTTTACATTAACAATGTTCAGTCAATAGTATGTCAGTTCAATAGAAATGTGTCTTTGTGCAGCCTGGCTTTTTTTTTTTTGGACAAATATGAAATATCTGCACAATACTCTCAAAAGTCCAGAAATATCATCATGTATTTATTTGAAAGCTTGCAACATAATTTTGTTCTTTTCAATCAATTCTTTCTGTTGAAATTGTATGTAAGCTATTTAAACTTCTCGGTCCTTTCATGCGCTTCCTGTGTGTCTGTTGCAGTGAGGAACTGAGGAGACTGCTGGCCTCATACACCAAGGACAAAGGGAAGGCTGGAGAGGAGAATGCTTTCTCCACTTACTCCACCGGCTGGGGCACCAACCCAAACCGCGAGACCATCAAGAAGACCGCTGTGGACATCGGGACCGATTATATCTTCCTGGTGCCAACTCAGGCTGCTCTGTATCTGCACAAAGCCAATGCCAAGTAAGAACTATTTTAGGCTTATGTGGTTTCATAGAATGTTTTAGCTGCTACTACAACGACACGACTAATGTAAGTATTTTACGGGACACCGTGACTGAGGCAATGATTCGTACCTGAAGCAGATCTTCCACACATCTCAGTATATCCACAGTTTTTTTCATTCAAACTCCAAGTGTACGAGTTATTCTATCTGTGCATTATACCTGGATCTCATTCATTCCTCCCGGAAAAGTTTCCTCTGTTAATCATGAAATGCACCAGCAGCGATTGTCAAATGTATGAATTTGGGAAAACTTCAGTGTTTGCCTTTTAAGCGATAGTGGTCAGGAGAACTAATCATCACTAAATCAGACCAATCAACATTTTGTCAAATCGGCTCGTAATATAGCGAGTGTGATTCATAGAAACTTTATCTCCGGCTTTAAGATTCATTGTTTTTGCACCAATAGTATAAAACTGTTGCCTGACCAGTCCTTCCCTCCTACATTCTGTTACATTCTGTTTGAAGGCAGAAGGGTCTGAAACCGGAGCCTCGACCAATCATTTCCCCGTCCAATGTTAGGATGATCCAATCAAACACGGCGATTCTGACACGTGACACTAAAAAGTCGGAAGTTGCTTTCAAGCCCCATTTCAAAACATTCGAGAAGGCGAACGTAGCTGATTCGACTCTTGTTTCGGTTTTGAACAATGAACGTTTTCCTTAAATTCCTTAAAACCTGAGCAGCAAACCATGTTGAGGGGCTTCATACTGAAAAAAAATCCTCGCGTTACATGTTTATGAAAACAGCGTGTCGTTGTTTTGATGCAATTTTTGGATTTTCTGTGATTGGTTGACTCAGCGAAAGATTGCCTCCAAAATTGAACCCCGACGCTCTCATCCTAGACCTTCACAGTTTCTAAAGTGTCTGTCAAAGCGTGTATTGGGCCTGGCTGGTCAAGCAAATGAAACTGCACAAAGGAGCCTGCTCATCATCTACACTTTTGCGTTGCAGAAAGTTAGCAGGCCTGACAGTGCAGTCTCGGAGTCAAAGGCTGCGAAACAGCAACATACAAGCGGCATTTGTCCCTCACTTTTTGATCTGACTGCACATTGCATTTGGTATGATAAATACCACCTGATCCTGAAGGTTTACTCACAAGACAGCGAGTAAACCTTCAGGATCATTGTGTCAATTCACTGAGGGTTAGTCAGAAGATTCTATTTGCAAATGACCACTTCACGAAAGACTTTCAAACTAAATATTTTTCTCAGTTTACACCCTTCTGTACTCTTATGTCTATGTCTAAGAAGTGATCAAAACCTTCAGCCTAAATTTCTCAGAACAATCCTTTCGATGACTTGTTCTTCCACTGTTTCTCCGCAGGACTGGCCGCACTTACTCGTACCTGTTCAGTGAGCCTAACCGCATGGGAGGCCTGATCACACCCTACCCCAGCTGGATGGGGGCGGACCACGCTGACGACCTGCAGTATGTGTTTGGGAAGCCCTTCACCACTCCTCTGGGATACTGGCCCCGGCACAGGGACGTGTCCAAATACATGATCGCATACTGGACCAACTTCGCCAAAACTGGGTATGGACAGAAGTACAGAACATAAATGATGTCAAATGTAACCCCCCCAAACTCCTCCCACAAGCACATTTCAAACAAAACTTTCTGCTGGAAAAGGATGAAAAGATAGCAGGGGTGTGCTTGGTATTGGTGCACAGTTTTGAAGAGTCCAGAAATGACACTGGTCTTTGCAGTGAGATACAAGCGGTTTGTTGAAGTTGAGGTGACTCACTTTTTTAGTTGTAAATTAGTAAACTTTGTATTTTTCACTATGTTACGGAAGTCCAGAGCTGCCAGTGTGGAGTAAACATTTTTTTCAGCTTTTCTCGTTATAACGACCTTATATTTACGTTCAAACGACAATATTCTCGTTATTACGACTTTTTATTTACGTTCAAACGACTTTTTATTTACGTTAAAACGAAAATATATTCTCGTTCGACTTTTTTATAATAAACAGACTGCTCTTCCCATGATGCGCCACAAGGATACCTCAGAGCCCTACTACGAAGCTAGATTTGGGGTTTAGCGAGGTGTTCTGGGTTAAACCTGGTCTGGCGGTCCTACGAAACTGGATCACGTCCTATCGGGGCAGATCTCTATGGCAACATGCGGCAAACTCATAACCTGCTCCAGACCAGGAAGTTCTGAATAAATTAAAAAGACGAGGCGCTGGCCAATCAGAGACGAGAATTTAGGCCTTTGCGAAGAGACGGGGGAGAGAGAGAGATGAGAAAGGGCAGCGGAGAAATGAGGAAATACGAAAGTCACGGCGTATTTTATATCAAAGCGATGCGCACGTATTTATAAAGAGGAGCCATGAGATCTTATATGTAGCAGTAACACTGGAAGAATCCTGTTTAATCTGTGTGATGATTAATAAACGGAGCATCGTGGGAAGGGCTGTCTATTTTTCATTAAAAGTCGTTTTAACGAAAATATATTGTCGTTTTAATGTAAATAAAAAGTCGTTCGAACGAGAATATATTTTCGTTTTAACGTAAATAAAAAGTCGTTATAACGACATTGTATTTTCGTTTGAACATAAAAAAAGTCGTTTGAGCGTAAATAAAAAGTCGTAATAACGAGAATATTGATGAAAAATGTTTACTCCACACTGGCAGTTCTGGACTTCGGTAAGACAGCACTTTACAAAAAAAAAAATCTTAACCCTAACCCTGAACGGAATAATAAAGAATTTTTGTTCTAATCAGGAGCCTAATGCTCTGAGCTTGGGTGGTCCACCGTTTAAGTTTAAGTTTCCCATTTCTATGTGAGACATTTAAAGATTTTTTCCGGACCCGCGGGAACGCTGCTATATCTGGACAAATCAGGAGCCGATGTTAATTGGCTGAAGATCCCAATTGAACAAACTCTGAAGGAAGTGTCCAGGGGAATGCCAAAGTTTGACATCATGTGATGTAGACATACGTTTTAAAAACATCTTTAAGTTGGAAAAATATGTTGTTTGAAAATATACCAGTTAGACAGTCTATTTATAATATAAAAACAGGAAGTAATAGACACATCGTCCAAACAAAGCAGGAGGTTTAGGACACTGAAAACAAAGATTTTTGAAACCATGTCCCAGAGTGAAAAGATTTCAAAACTCTGGTTTAGCATCTCCGCAGTTACGCTGTAAGGTAAGATAGGGTATAATTTGAATTTGTTCTCTGTATTTGACCCATCCTTCAATGCCTCTGGGGCATCTCCTCTGGAGCTGTATCTGTATTTTATTTGCACAATGACATCACTGCCGCAGTGTCACATCTTAACCACAGAATGTACTGACCTTTATATGATGTTTACTGTGAAAATCTGAGTTTCATTTCACCATAAACCACAGAAGATATAAAGAAAAAAAAATCCATCACAATCTCCATTAAATCTGTTTTGAAACTTTGTCAAAATAAATAAATCTACTTTCTCTGTCTCTTCTGTAGGTTTTAAATCCACATTGTTTATTCAGAAGGTTTGTGAAGTTAACGAGTTCTTCGCTAAGTTTTTATTTATGTTGTTTGTTTTTTTTACTTTAAGCAACTTTATTGCACATGCACAGTGTCATTTCTACTTTCTTTCTGTGTCAGTGTCACAGCGCTACACTCTGGTCAGATAGAGGCATTACACCGGCTTCAGGCTGGTTTTACTGATTCATGTGGACGCTCTGAAATCCAACGACAGCTCCATGTCTACGTAGATCGTTTTTAAACATATCCTCTTTTTGTCTTCGTGTGGACAAGGCCTGAAGTTTCTGAATATTTTTCAACAAGTTTTTTTTATTGCTGGTAGTAAAGTAATTGGCTTGTATAAATCCTGGTTAAATAAAGGTCAATAAATAAAAAATAGTAGTATATCGCCTGCATATAAACTTATTTTATAGTTCATGTTGGGTATTTGGACATCAACATTTTGGCAGATGGCAGAGGCAATCTGCCAAAATGAAAATGGTGAACAGAGCAGGAGAAAGTGGACAGCCTTGCCTAGCTCCTCCTTGCAGAGTGAATGGTTTAGGCATAAATCCGTTTATGATGACTGATGCTGTAATAATAATCTTTTTAACATGATCCCTGGCCATTCCAATTCAACTTAGTTTAAATCACTAGATTCAAATACATGTCTAAATTCTACTGAAAAAATTAAATTCCGAGGATAGAATTAAACACTCTTTAAAACCTTGGCTTTACTTTGATGAATCTTCTCTGAACCTCAAATAAATCAGATTTTACAATTTTGTTATACAGATGTCAGAGGTATTCTGAGCTGTTTTTCCTTCCATAAATCATCGCCAGATTTGTTCTGAACATTTTTACAGTCAAATGTTCAATACAGCTGCCTTTCTGCATTAGCATGTTGGAGGCAAAACAGATTTTTTGTATTGAATGACCTGCACAATACAAATAAGACTTTTTCTGTGCCAAACTCATTTTCTCTTTATTCCTCGAACAGAGACCCAAACCAGGGTGACTCTGAGGTCCCTGCCAGGTGGCCTGAGTTCCAGGGCGATTCAGAGCAGTACCTGGAGATCCATCACAACATGGACAACACCTACATTCACCAGAAGATGAGGCTGCGCTACGTGCACTTCTGGGCCAGCATCCTGCCCAGCCTGCCCAGCCTTTCCAACGAGACCAAGTCTGAATAAAACCTTTCAATTCACTCTCATGCAACATTTACCCCAATAAACAGTACAACAAATTACCTCTGGACTGTGTTGTTTGTGAGTGAACTTAAATGTGCACTTTGGCAAAATATCTGTTTTTACTTTGAAAGTTTCACAGTACGACATTACAGGTCAAACAGGTTCAAGAGTCCAAATGTTATGGATCACAAATTAGCTTAGACAAGACATATAGAATCCATAAGTATAAAATGGGCAGAGCTATTACTATGATAATTTCTCACACAGAAATCAATTGAACAAATTACTCAAGCATTAGTTCTATCTCAGTTAGATTACTGCTCAATGGTGTGGTCAAATTCAAAGTGAGTCCAGCTAAAAAAAACTACAGATATACAAAACAGAGCAACACATATAGTATTAGGATGAGAGCATGCTTATGCTCGATAGAGGTTATCATATTCAGTGTTAAATATCCTTGAATCAAAATCTCCAAAGATAATTTATCAAACTATTTCATTCTGTAAGGACACACACATGCCCCTGCATGAAAATTAATTTTACCAAAAGTTAAATCAAATTGCATTAAACTTACTTTATTTCATAAAGCAATGTACAAATGAAATACTTTTCCAAAAACAATAACTCTAGAGGGGAATAGGACAGGAGTTAGTTTTCATTTTAGATGATTATCGTCCAGATTAGTGTGGATAGATAAAGGCACCGATTGAGAAATATGTTATCATTATATTTTGTATCAAAAAGAGATTTTGGTACTGCGGTTAAATTTGTGTATCTGTATGTACGCATGTGGCTAACGTGGGCTTTGTTTTTTTGTAGAATATGCATATATACTGTATGTACTGTAATTTCTACCCTATTGAGCGCACCTGAATATAAGCCGCTCCCACTAGATTTAAGTAAGAAAAATTATAAAGTTAATAGTAAGTCTGTGAGAATCTATAATTTTACTGCATTGCCTTATAAGTCGCATAGTTCAAAGCTCATATAAAAAGTAGCGGCTCATAATCCAGAAATTACGATATTTAATTAGCCAAGTGTTGCTAATAGGGTTTTGCAGGCTTCAGCAGATCAAATTGAAGATTTTTGTTGCCATAACTACAAAGCATTTACTGTATGGTTTTTGTGTCATTCACTCGCAAAAAGACGAGAATAAAATAAAAGGTATTTTGAACATCCGCTAACATTCAAGCTAACTTGTTTGAAGCTATCAACTTAATTGACTTTGATATGTACTAAACTGATTATTTTGTGTCAAACTCTGGCTGTTTGTTCACTGAAATCTGCATATGATTGCTTATAATATTATAATTTCTAGCTGTTGTATTTGCTAATACTTTGCCTAACTAATATCCCTCTTTATATACTGTATGTCCAAACTCCATTTACTGCTTTTTATCGGAGCTCTCTGATATCACAAATAATTGTATTATAGAGGAATGCTGAGCCTGAGCATCCTATACACAGACTATGCAAGTTGTGTAGGGCCTGCATCTGAGGAGGGCCCCGCCTTCTGAGTGCTGACAGTTTATTTCAGCCCATCAGTCATGATCATGCCTGTTGGCCCGACTCTCTGGTTTGTGCTGTACATAAACTCAGTTTGACCAATCCTACATGCTTAAAAGTGACCAGCCCTTCTGTCTTGGCTGAACCACAAACACAAACAGGTGATGAATTAACACGTCTGCAAATTTTATTGCGAAAATTACCGTGGCAAATTACGCCAGATTTCTGCATATTTTTGTTGAATTCTTTCAGACGCCACATAAAATATAAGACTATTTGTCCCAAGTCCAGCGCGATGATGCAACTCATAAGGTGTGTCCAGTGTCATGAGGAGGGAACAGTGGCGGAGCTTACAGGGGCAACAAAGGGCTGGGACCCCACTGCAAAACACTTTTACCAGATCAAACTTTAGTAATTTTATTTTTAGTAATTTAGTAATTTATTTAGGAAAGCCCCTTGAGATGTATCATCTCATTTTCGAGGGGGTCCAAACAAGTAATATAACAAAAGTTACAAAGCCGCCAACAAGAGAAAAAGTAATGCAAATGAAGAAGTACAGCATCCTTAACAGTTATTCAACAGGTGAAAAATAAAATTAAAAAAAAATAACAAAATGGACATACATGTAAGCGAGACAAAAGACAAACAACTAACAGACAAGACAGACAATACAGACAGATTAATACGCTCAAACTCATCGCTCTCTCCAATCTACACAATACCAACAATGGTAAGAAAACAAACTACCAGGAGTAGTAAAAATAAAAAATACCAACAATGTAAGATTACAAGATATCAGGAGTAATTAGATAGCATAATACCAACAATGGTAAAGACAGATGTACCAGTAACGGTAGGAATAGAATAGTCATTTGACAACTTAAGGATACAAACGTTAATACGATCACACATAAATTAGTTTTTCATGCTTGTGAATTCAGTCGCTATTTCAATCCCCATCATTGTAGATCAAAACAATGTTTATTAATGATTACAGAACATAATTAATAATTAAAAATTAAACAAATGCACTACCATAGAGGTGTTGAAGTTAACAGCAATCCAAATGACTTGTGTGTTGTTCAGTCAGTAATATGTTGTTTAGTCAGTAATGTTAGAGGGCACATCCTTCGACGGCAGAATCACATTTCATTGTGTCTATATTTGTGCATTAAAAGGACAAGATTTGGTGAATCAGCTGCCTGAAGAGGGCGCTCTCCAAGCTAATGATCCTCCACTTGTCAGCCCTGAACTAAAAATGATTGAGTAAAAAATATGAACAAGATGATGAAAACCTAGTGATTATTTGAGTGTAATGTAATTGCTGTTAGCACTGTCACCCCTGCATTTAGCAATCAAATTAATTGTACATAAGAATATATTATAATAATGATGATGATAATATTGCAGTAACTGAAGTCACAAACATATTTGCATGACATTCCAATTCTTTCCAGATTAATATATTATTATTCTTTTAGTAACTATGCTAATTCTTTTCTTAACAGTACTAGTCAGATAAAGTCGGCCTATGGAAGTGTAAACAAAAGAAAGAACAATAAGTGCAGACACCACTAAAAACATTGACAAGGAATTTTCAGATATTCAAATAAAGAAGACTTAAAAGAACCAAATGAAAAGATAGTTTTTAAATTAAATGGCAAATTATTCCAATCAGAGGGAGCTTTGTATTGGAAAGCTTTACGACCAATTTCTTTACGAAAGTGTGGAACAGAAAAGGTAAGAGAGTCTGTGCTTCTAAGCGAAAAATTAGAACTGACTGGTGTAAAATACATTTTAAGGTACTGCGGACAAAAGAAATATATACATTTGAAAATAAATTGAATCCAGTGTTGTTCACGTCTTTTGTGTGGGTGAAGCCAGTTCAGTTTGTGATACAGAGTGCAGTGATGAGTTCTATAAGGACATTTAAGAATGAATCTACACAATGTATTAAATAGCAGATTTAATGGCTTAAGATGTGTGTCATGTGTGTTTTGGTAGACGACATCAGCATAGTCAATCACTGGCAGAACTAGCTGATTAATGATATGTTTTTTAACCTCAGGAGTGAAACAGTTAGAGGACCTAAAGAGGGGGCCCATAGTAGCATATGTTTTTTTAATAATATAATCAATGTGTGGTTTAAAACTTAGTTCAGGATCCAACCAAAGACCAAGATATTTGATAGTGTCGGCTCTGTGCATAAGTGATCCATTGTTAAAGTGAATAACCAAATCAGAAGACTGTTTTAGCTTGTACGGAGTTCCAAACAACATGCAATGGGATTTATTCATATTTAACAATAACTGATTGGCACAAAGCCAGGATTGAACTTGAGTGAAATTAAGTTGCAGCTGATTTTGTACAGTAGGGAGATCTAAGTTAGAAGTGTAGATAACTGTGTCATCAGCATATATATTTATTAAACAGTCAGTTATGGCTTTTGGCATATCATTAATAAAAATAGAAAACAAAAGAGGGCCAAGAGTGGATCCTTGTGGCACACCTTTCTCTATTATAGATTTACCTGATTGAGTCCCATTTAAGAAAACATATTGAGATCTGTTGTGTAAATAAGAGTTAAACCATAATATTGAATTTTTATGAAGGCCAATAGCATAAAGCTTATCAAGGAGTAAGTAATGGTCGACTAAATCAAAAGCCTTTGAAAGGTCAAGAAAAACAGCCCCAGTGTATTGATTATTTTCACAAGCTGTAAAAATGTCATTGGTGAATTTTAGCAAAGTTGTAGTTGTTGAGAACCCGGGCCTGAAACCAGACTGAAATGGGGATAAAATACATGCATCATTAAGATAACTATACAGCTGATCAAAAATAATTTTTTCAAATATTTTAGCTACTGAACAGATAATAGATATTGGACGATAGTTATTTAGATTAGTTTGTTCTCCTCCTTTAAAAATAGGAGTTACTTTGGCTGATTTCCAGATAGAGGGGAAGTGTGAGGTCAATATAGATAAATTAAAAAGTTCTGAAAGTGGATACATAAGGACATGTGCGGCCAGTTTTAAATATTTTATCTCTAGCCCGTCTGGACCTGCGCTACAGTCCGTTTTTAGATTCATAAGGACATTATAGACATCTATAGGTGAAATTTGTGAGAACATAAAAGTTTCTTCTAAAGGTGGACTGTCATATGTATTGCATAGTTTTGAATAATCAGACTTAACAGTTTGACTAATAGAAGAAAAATGATGATTAAAGGCATTAGAGATACTTAATGGATCAGATATGGCTTCGTTATTAAAATTTACTAGTTTTATATCAGGTTGTTTAGATTTATTTAAAAGTTGGTTAAGTTGATCCCAAAATCTTTTGGGATTATTTAGGTTTTGACCAAGGCCGTCCTTATAGAATTGAGCTTTGGCATTTCTTGTCTGAGTCTTACAATGGTTCCTAAGAGCCCTGTATGATTCCCAATCACCTGGTGCTTTAGAGATGTTATATTTATTCCAGGCAGCATCTCTTTGCCGGTAGAGGTTATAAAGAGTAGAATTGATCCAGGGAAGACTTCTGCCTTTTACACGTATAAATTTCAATGGTGCATGTTTATCAATAATTTTGGACACTTCGGAGTGAAAATAATTCCAGGCATCCTCAACATTTGGAATAAGATTAAGTCTTTCCCAATTGATGTTCGCAATGTCATGAATAAATAGGTCAGTGTTGATATTTCTTGTTTGTCTAATTTTGATATATTTAGGGGGAACTTTAGGTAATTTGATTTTCCACACACAATACACTATCGAATGGTCACTAAAACAGTCAGACATAACTCCAGACTTAGATATTCTTTCTGGGTGTGTAACAAGGATCCAGTCTAGAAGACTAGAGGAAGTTTGAGTGACTCTAGTGGGTTCAGTGATGATTTGTGTAAAGTTTGCACTGTTTATTAGGTTCCGCTCACTAGAGCAAGATCGGTGAAGCCAATTATAATTAAAATCCCCCAATGTGATCATTTCATTGTATTTGAGAGATGTTAATGTAGAAATAATACATTTCATTGACTCAGCAGGTGAATTAGGTGGTCTATAGATATTATTAATGATTAAGGATTTATTGGTGTGAAATTTAATGACCACAGAAAGACACTCAAAATATATTGGTTCTACATTAGGAAGGATTTGCATGGATACCAGATTATCAGAAACATATGTAGCTACTCCTCCACCCCTTGAACCTCTATCAAAACGATAAAGTTCATAGCCATCAATTTTAATTTCATGGTCAGAGATTTTATCATTTAACCAGGTTTCTGAGACCGCGATAATATTTGGTTTATAATGAGCAGCAAAAACTCTCAAGAGATCGATTTTCGGGACTAAGCTCCTTATATTCAAATGAGTAATTTTTAATCCTCTAACTGTATCTATTTCTTAGGTATTTATTGATATTAAGAGATATAGAAAGAAGAGATATGAGCAGAGCAATAGTGACAAAAGAATTAATAGAAACATGACAGTAAAGACAGGACAAACATTTAGACAAAAAAAAAAAAAAAAAAACATAATACACATAATAAGGAAATTCTTAGTTTTTTTTTTTTTCTCTTAAGATTTTAATTCTTCCGTGTAGCTCATTTGAAAAAATGAAATAACAATAATATAGCCCCTTAAATAAAAAAGTTATTCAGTTTATATCAAAAAGAGAAGTATAAGTCAGTAGAGCACAAAAAGTCATAAACTTGATATCAGACTTCGTTCCTTTATCCGGGACTATTCCATCTGACGAGTGGAATAGGGGAGTATCCACTCTCATTCAACGTCTGTTAATTAAACTAAATAGTACTAATTAAACTAAACAGTACTTCACCCTATGTGATGCCAAAGTTAATCATATTAGGTAAACAAAATATTAGAAAGTAAATATGAGATCGTTAAGATCAGTTGATTAAACAAGTCATACGGCATTGATCTCGTACACTCACCCCTCAGTACTACAGCAGTGGAAGAGTCCATACACTCTGTGTTTGTTTACGTTAGCACCGACGCTCCACGTGTAGAAACAGTTTAGCAGTTGTGAATTCTCTCTACAAAAGATTACCGGGATTATGCGTGATCCAACTGCAATCAGGACTTGCCAATTACTTCAGGGAAGTGACAAACGACTTCACATCTTTGGGGTTGTCGAAAAAAAGGATGGATCCACCTTGAAGAACACGTAATCGGCTAGGATAAGCAAAACCACGGAACATCCCTTTGCCCCGCAGAATCTCTATAACCTCCGAGGACTCTCTGCGTTTGCGGCGGACTTCAGCGGACAGATCCTGACGAAAAGTAAGTTTTGCCTCACCCTCGCGTAGACATTGGGACTTTTTAGCGGCGCGGAGCACCATCTCCTTATCCTGAAATCTCAGAAAACGAATTAGCAGTGGTCTTGCAGGTTTGCCATCAGCTGGGAAAGGCTTTAAAATGCGATGTGCACGTTCCAGCTCAATTGGACTGTCAGTGTTTATATTAAGCCATTTGGACAGCATATTTTGCACAAATTTGAGCGGATTTGGGCCTTCGGCCTTCTCGGGTAGCCCCATCAAGACCAGATTTTTACGTCTGCCTCTGTTTTCAAGATCATCGGTCTTTTGTTGCAGCACTTTAAGTTGTTTTAATGAATCTTGCAAGTCAGTTGTAGTGTTGCTCAGCATGTCCTCTAGTGTAGAGATTCTTTCTTCCGCTGCTTCCAAGCGCTGTTGTTGTCGAGAAAAGGCCTCGTTTGTTACAATCAAGTCTCTCTTTATATCTGCCACGTCCTTTATGATTGAACCCATCCTGTTTTCAATACCGTCCAGCCTGAACATTATGTCTTGGCCTTGTGATTTCAATTGGGACATGATGTCTCCAACCCAGGTAGCAGCTGACTGCTGGCCCTGCATCGGCCCAGTTCTTCGAGTTACTATCGGCCCAGTGTTGGTTGGGCCGGCGGCCCAGTATTGGTCCAGTGAAATTTAACCGACTCTCGCTCATGCCGTCGGCCCAGTGACGGCCCAATCCCATTAAAATGACAAATATTCATTGACTCGGCCCAGTAATGGCCCAAACACATTAAGATGACTGTCTATTCATTGGCTCGGCCCAGTAATGGCCCAAACACAGCAAATTTACTGTTTATTTATTATATCGGCCCAATAACGGCCCAAACACATCAAGACGATTCTTTCTTTTTTCAAACATATTTAATATTAAAACAAGAAACATTATAACAGGTGGGAAATGCATACACAATACACACTGCTCTAAATACAAAGAAAATAGCTACATAATATTAAATAGTAGCAGCAACGTTGCAACGTCAAATTGTAACCAGAATCAGGGTGAAAAGAACAGCGTGGGCTATAAGAGGTACTGCTAAAGCTCATAATACCTTCATTATAGAAATATACAGCCTAAACTGGAGCTTTCTGGAATGCGGTGAAACTGGAGGTGACGCCAGACAGCGCACACGTTTGCGTAAACAAATCTTCATTATAAAACATCATAAGGCCCGTCTACACAATCAGATATTTTTATTAACAGACTTCATCCAATTAAGAAAAATCTCTTTGTACCCACAGCGTTTTGGTGTTCGCCGACGTTCCATTAGGCCTACAGCCAAACATTATTACAGCCTATAATCAATAAAATATGAGCGAAAATTGCAGCATTAAAATGATTAAAAATAGCATAGTCATTTTTAATACATAAATGTGAAATGGAGACATAAGCTCTTCTCAGCTAGCCTAAAACTGTTTTCTTTAAACCAACCTCCTGCACGCGATCAACGCGTGCTTTAATGCTGAGATATTAACAGCGGTCATCACTCTATATCATATGTTATATTTCGAATTACACCCAGTTATCACGTAGTTGCGGGTGCCCAATTCAGCAAGCCAAAGGATAAAACAGGCGCGCGCGCGCTGGATCAACTCGAGCAGTGCTGTGTTTAGACCACGTCAATTCTTAAATTTAAAAATGAGCAACGAGATGCAAAATGTGCGTAACTATTGTGTATGTCATAGGCCGTGCAGACTGTGCAGAGGATTGCTTCAGGACCAACCTTGAATAAAAGACTTTACTGACTTACTAATATCTCTGTGTTTTAGAGTCAATTTTTTTTAATTCATCTAATTATTTTTGCTATTGTTTATTTAGTTACTGTTTTAAACAGTGCAGCATTAATTGTATCGTTATCACTACACTATCACTATCACTACAGGAAAAAGAAAATGTACAATATTCAGGCCTAAAGAGCGCATTGGTACAGCTGAGAGCATGGCATGAGGCAATAACAATCTGTCTACACATTTACTGTTAAAATAAACCTTAACAAATCCAGTTTTAATGTGTAAGCACACGCACGCAGTCGCTTACCTCTCGCAGTATCTTTGCATGGCACCTGCCTTCTCTGAAGAAAAGTTAAATAAATCCACATTCAGTTATCCACACTGTCCGTGCGCGTAAACGCTGTCCATCCGCCGTGCGTCAAAGTCACTCGGTGTCCTCATCCAAAAGAGTTCGTGCTTTCCTCATCTTTCCATAACGGGATCCTCCAGACTCTGTAGCCCCGTGGTCGTCGCGCACATGCTTTGGCCTAAAACGTTGTCCGTGCATAACAGCGGCAAAGAGTGGATAAATAGAGCCTCGTCCGCCTTGGAGCGACGAGGCTGCGTCTGAGATGAGACACTAAAGCAAATATACGCATATCTGCGTAAAAAAATATCTGGGACGTGCAGCCATTGCATAATTAAAATTTACAAGCAACAAAACTCTCATTTACAAAAAAATAAGGCAACAGCCTGCATATTCAGCCACATAGACCTATAAACAAGAGTCCTTTACACACTCGATCAAGCGCAGGTCAAATTTGAAGTATTGTAGTCTCTGCATTGGGGAAAAGGTCCTTGTTCCGTGATCTTAGCTGTTCAGCTCCTGCAGTATATTTCTTGGAGACGGTCCGGATTGGGGAAAAGGTCCTTGTTCCGTGATCTTAGCTGTTCAGGTCCTGCAGTATGATTTCTTGGTCCGGATCTCCCTCCGTGGTTTCTCGTGACCTGCAAGCATAACGCACTTTATTAACGTGTTATGGATAACTTTTGACATCCCTTTTCTTGGTGTTGTGTTCCTCAGTCAGCTCAGCAAAGCCCAAAATATTGTGCAGAATGTATTTATTATTAGTTTATTTTTATTATTATATTTTATTTTATTACTATTATTATTTATTTATTTTTTGTGCTAATATTATATTTGAAAAAAAAAAAAAACAAAAAAAAAAACAAGCAGTAATAAATCATAGTATTAACTGTTGAGTATTTTTAGAGGGTTGTTTTAAGAACTTTGATATTAAGCAATGTGCCTAAAGCGCCACTGCGCATCGCTCATTTCTGCCACAGTATAAGCTTCTCTGACCAGCTAATTATCTTGTATGTCATATACGAATAAGAATAGCCAACATGCAGAAGTAAGCCAGCTAATGTACCTTTAATAAATCCAAGGTGAAAACGTGTTGTATAAAAACAAACTTACACACAGCTGGTCTGATCCAGACACTTTTTTGACGACGGAGTTGTCCAGAACGCCTGCATCATGAAGCGTGCCCACAGAGGAAGTGTTCCACGTGAGCCATCAGAAAAGCTCTAAGAATATAAAAAGATTATTTGTGTATGTCTCACTTTAATAAATATTTTATTTAAGTAATTACAAAAGTTAAAACACTTCACCTTAAAGTTTCTTTGTCCACTTAAATCAAGAGTTCCACGTGAGCCACCAGAGAAGCTCTAAGAATATAAAACTAATATTTGTGTATGTTCCACTTTACAAAAATAAAATATTTACTAAAAACAAAAGTTAAAACACTTCACCTCAAAGTTTCTTTGTCCACTTAAATCAAGAGTTCCACTTGAGCCACCAGAGAAGCTCTAAGAATATAAGAAGATTATTTGTGTATGTTCCACTTTACAAAAATAAAATATTTATTAATTACGAACGTTAAAATACTTCACCTTAAAGTTTCTTTGTCCACTTAGTGTTTCAGTGAGCCATCAGAAAAGCTCTAAGAATACAAAAAAATATATTTGTGTTTGTCCCACTTTACAAAAATAAAATATTTACTAATAACAAAAGTTAAAACACTTACCTCAAAGCTTTTTTTCCACTTAGAGGAAGTGTTTCACGTGAGCCACCAGAGAAGTTCTAAGAATATAAAAATATTATTTATATATGTCTCACAAAAGTAAAATTTACATATTACAAAAGTTGAAACACTTCACCTTAAGTTGTCTTCTTTGTTCTTTAGGAAATCCTGTAACAGACAAAGAATGATCAAGTCAAACAAGCCACATTAAAGTAGGCTATTAGATGTAGGCCTGCCGACATACTGCCTATAATTACCCTATAGTTCTCCAAGCCAATTAGAACTCGTATTAGCCTAGAAGATGCATAACTACATCCTACGTCATTGTAAACGTCTATTTAGCACGACAATAGTGGCTGTTAGCTCTTATTTTTCTCTTTTAACAAAATACTTACAGCAAGATGTGCTTGTTGTGGCTATCGGCACATTGTCCTGACTGACTGACTATCCGAATCCAAGTACATCTTGAATCAAGCACAGAGAAAGAGAAATGTTAGCGCCGCAAGCGAGCTAATGCTACCTAGCCATAACTTTTCTCAACTTAAAAACAGTGCACTCAACTTTACTTCAATCTGGTCGTTGTAGCTCTCAGCATTGGCGTTGTATTCGACCATCCAAGTCCAAGTACACCTGAAATCAAGCACAGAAAAAGAGAAATTGTTAGCTTCTTTATCTAACAGCACTTTTTTTTTTCTTATTTAGCTAACGTTAATTAATCAACTCCGAGATCACTTCTGATAAACTAAAAACAACTTTAGATGGCAATAATACGTATAAAAGTCATATATAGTTACATCTCGGTATATACAAGTTCAAGTAACGGTATTACAAGTAAAATTATTGAAAATGTAAGCTAAATTGAGCTGTCTTACCGTTGCACAGAATGAGGAAGCGTTGTCTTAAAATGCGCCCTTGGAGTGATGACTCTAGGCGCTCTTCCACCACAGCGACAATGAGCCGATTTTTACTAACATAATGCGCGAATGTCTGTCGGCGACTGTTCCTCTGCCATCAATGGGCCGATGGACAAAATCTGATTAACTGTCAGTTTGATTAGGAATATGTTCCGTTCTAAAGTGGAAGACAAGACTCAGGCCGTTTATCCTGTAAGTTTTCCATGAAAAAATAATAAACATAGGCCTAAAAGAAAATACAAATAAATAAATAAGAAATAATAATAATAATGTAATCAATAAATAATTATTTATTATTACAAATAATAATAATAATAATATATTTGCAGGCTTGGCTCATTAACGTTTTTTGTTATTGTTCTGATTATTAATAATAATAATAATAATAATAGTAATTACAATTAAAATAATAATAATAATAATAATAATTATTATTATTATTATATAAAAACGAGTAATTATAATAATATTTTATTTTTATTAATAAATACATACAATTATTTGTAATAATAAATACATTAAATTACCAATTTAAATTGGTGATGTTTGCAGGCTTGGCTCATTAACCTTCTGGTTGAAATAATAATAATAATACCAATGATAATGATGATGTAATTTTGATACAATTGGCCCTACTGCTGTGCTCTACTGTCGGGCCATTTCATATTCCTGTTTAATTGGCCCAAGCCCGTGGTTTCCAATCGGCCCAACACAGCGGACACACTTCTCTGCCGCCTTTGGACTCAATGTTGGCTCTATTGCTGTGCTCTACTGTCGGGCCATTTCATATTCCTGTTTAATTGGCCCAAGCCCGTGGTTTGAAATCGGCCCAACACAGCGGACACACTTCTCAGCCGCGTTTGGACTCAGTGTTGGCTCTACTGCTGTGCTGCAGTGTCGGGCCATTTCATATTCCTGTTTAATTGGCCCAAGCCCGTGGTTTGAAATCGGCCCAACACAGCGGACACACTTCTCAGCCGCGTTTGGACCTTGTGTCGGCAGGGGAGGTGCAAAGTTTAATTGGGCCGATCAATATATGCGGGAATTGGCACAACACTAGTGAAACTGGGTCGGCCCGTTCAAGAATAGAGGTAATTCAGCCGAGCCGGAGCTCAGCCGACGCTGCCGTAACTGAGCCAGAATCGGCCCGAGCCTTCTTGCTACCTGGGAAGGCTTAGGCCCATGCTGTCTTCTGTGCTCCCCTCAGCGTCTTTGTCGGAGGATCTCAGGGATATTTGTGGTTTGTTTTTGGATTTTCCATCTCCAGGCATATTTGCTTTCGATTATCTTTCTTTGGGTCCAAAGAACACACAATCTTAGGGATGTAGGTGAAGTAGATAGATTGTTGAGCTCACAGGAAGAGTAGAGCGTCTACCTTAAGCGGCCATTTTTTTTTTACCAAACTTGAGGAGACGTACAATCATATATTAAAATTACACATTCAATTGGACATAAACTGATTATTGTCAAGGATTTGTTTGTCTAAAATAGCCCACTCCAGATTTTTGAATTAAAAAAATGCATGTTTTATTCAAAAGTTTCTAGGGCAGGATATTATATTTTTATTGTGAGTATGTCGCTTTGTGTACATTTATAAATCATAATGAAAAAGTCTATTTAAATGCTGCTTTGACTTGACTGATTAAGGTTCGTAGAATGGGCTTGAGGGCCCCCGAAACTGATTTTAGCTTAGGGCTACCAAAAGGTTAGATCCGGTTCTGCAAAAGTCCTGCTTTTGACGGTCTTTTCCTGCCTTGGGTTCCTGAATGAATGAATGAATGGTTTATTTCTATAGCACATTTACACAGACAGATGTCTTCCAAAGTGCTTCATCGTCTTGATACTACTTCATCCATCCTTCTCAAAAAGTACATTTATAAACTGTCACGTGCGAGATATTTTTGGAACTTCATCTAATCAAGCACATGTGTGTCTGTGTGAATGGGAGCAGCTGATGAGAACAACACACACGGAACTAGGATAAGAAATAAAAAATAAATAAATTTAAAAAAATGCACGTTATGCTCTGTACAAAAAAGTCAATAAAACTTTACAATTAGACAACCACTGCTATAATATACATAATAAGCATACTTTTACATTCACTAAACAACTGTCTGTGTGTTTCCTGCAGAGGTCACGCAGAGGTCACGGCCGGCACACTGCACAGATGGTGACTTTTTCTTGTACAACCCACGCTCCCTGAGAATATAAGAGTGGAGGTGCGTTCACGGTCCTCCGCTCAGACATGGACACTCTCAGGACTTTAGCGGCTCTGCTCCTGGCTCTGGGGACGGCCTCTGCTGCTTCTGTAAGTCGGCTTTGTGATGTTGGATGTGCTTTCTTAAGCTTTTTAAACAGCAGAATGTGTGTGTTTGCTAATGTTCACCATTCACCATACAGTAGACTTGATCAAAACCAAATCTTCGGACAAAATGGCCACGTCACTAGCGCAGGATGAGCAAGATTTCACGTTGTTTTTGCGTGTATATGTTACATATGTTACGTATATCTGACCTGAGCAATTTTAATTAGGCCCTCAATACGTTTTTGAGTATAGTTTTTTGGTCGACTTAGCTCGGAAACATGTCTGTAGCTGTGTTCCTATCAAAGATCAGAAAAAAATTAACAACATAATATATAAAATTACTACTTAAGGCCAAGTGAAAAAAATAATAATAATAAAAGCTTAGGCTGCAAGAATAAACTTGAAATATTTTTTAGATTTTTTTAGATTTTCATAACCTTGTGTTATTATTTTCTTTTTATATAGGCTATATATAAATTTGAAACTTTGAAAAGTTGTATTATTTGTGTGAACAAAGTCAAAGCCATAATTTATTTGTTTATTTATTTTTTTTTTTTTGGGGGGGGGGGGGGGGGTAAAGTACAATAGTTATGCGAACAATGTCATAAAAATGTTGTATGTGAGAGGTTTGATGGTAAAACTTGCTGTAACTGTTTTGAGTGTAAAACGTAATTTAGCTTGAGCTGAAATGTAGTTCTGAAAAGCTACAGCTCTGTTTTGGATTGTATGTAGGTGTTACAGTTTACATTTAACATTTAAATGTTGCAGATAAAACCATTGAAAGAACTGTGTGTGTGTGTGTGTGTTCAGCTAGGCGTGGTGCAGACAGAAGGAGGCAGTGTGCAGGGTCAGAACATCCCTGTGGGCCTGTTTCGCTCTGTGGAGGTGTTCAAAGGAATCCCATTCGCCGCCAAACCAGGACTGTTCCAGAAGCCCCAGCCCCATCCCGGCTGGAGCGGTCAGTGCACTTATAACCTCACGCCAATGTCATTTCAGTCACAGGATCACAGAAGACTTCTTTCATTCATTTCACTGTCTCTGTCTCTCTTGTACTAAAAAATTAGGCACTTTATTTCTTTTTATATGGCTTAAGGTTTAGGTACACTTTATTGTTCACTGGTTTTGACTCTGGAACCCATCCACAGAGACTGGCCTACACATGCTTTATTGGACTTAAAGGTTGTATGGAGGATTTTTCAAATACAGCAACTGTTTGCTGTTTTTCAAATGATGCACATGTGTTTCTCCTCCCAGGGCCACGCCCTTCACTGCAACTGGACCAATGAATTATTTAGGAACACTGAGGGTTTGCTTGACAGGTTAACAGGACAATAGATAACGAGGTACCTCGTTATCTATTGTTGACCAATTATCTATTGGTCAACGTTTTACTGGCCTCATCATGTCCACAGTTTATATATTTTTATTAAAAAAAAAAAATTGTTTAGCATAAGTACAAGGCTGCTACAAATCCATGCAACTGTTTTTGAGCAAGACTGACAACAAACAATTTTTGAAAATCCTCTATACAACCTTTAAAGGACAAATGTGATATTTTTTTTTTCTATTTTCATATTTGGCAACTCTTTACTTTTCACAAAGCTGTATTCTTAGCCAGATAATCTATTTTAACCAAAGCCCAAATACTAAATCTAACCTTGCCTGTATTTTGGGAATAAATGTTGAAAAATAGAAACATTTGTTCGCATAGCCGAATGCGAGAGGTGACTATATATGAGACGGTCTGTACAGAGTGGTGCCTCTGGCCTGTAGTGAGAGGGAACTCCTGGTTTGCTGAGAGAGGTGGGTGGTACATGTCTGCAGCCAGATGCTCCTGCCCTAGTGTTTGAGAGCAGAGTTTACAACTTTTGTTATTTTCATCAGACGTTCAAACTTTTATTTACAAGCTTGTTCTTAATTTATGTAAAACTATCATTTTCAATTTTAAGTTGAAAAACGTAAAAAAAACAGGAAAAACTAGTTTCTAATGACAATACGTTGTAATCCCTCATTCATCCAGGAGTGATCCAAAGTCATTTTCAATCTGGTTTGAAGATGACTTTCGGATGAGAGTCAAAATGTCTTGATCTTTGGAAACACTGTCCAGATGACGACTTTGAAGACTTATACTATTTATAATGGCAGATTGCAGCACCTTTGTGATTAATTTGACAAATAGTTGTTTAATAATTAAACACACTAGAAAAAATGAGAAAACGACAAACTATTTGCCAAGAATTTGTATTTTACATGTTTCGAGTAGATTTTGGTTGATTTGAACCTGATTGTCAACAGAACAAATATAAATAGCTAATTTTGCTTAAAAAAAACCACACTAATTTGAAATCATGAAAAAAAAATATAATTATTATTTAAGACAGTCAAACATGCTCGAATCACGATAAACACTACGCCATTCAATCCATTTTTCACTGATTAGAATATTTAAGTTTGTCGTTTTTCTATTGGAACTAATTTGAACACTTTTTATGTTGAACTGAATCGTCCAAATATTGTTATTGAGATTGCCAAAATTTAATCGAGATATTCATTTTTCTCAAGCCCTAGATGAGAACATGTTTAAAACTCAATAAAGTAAATAGTGTGTTCACCTTATTCCTGCCCGCCCCCTCTTCTTGGCAGAATACTTCCTGTTTAGCTGCGGTTAGCCTGTAGAAATCAGTCACTGGATTCATTTTAACTGTTGATATATCTATTTGAGATCGCCCAGCACGACAGATATGCTACATTAAGAGAGCTAAACAGGAAGTGCACTGCCAAGAAAAGTGGGCGGGGCAGAATAAGGGCAATTGGTAAAATGAATTTAGCCGTAATAAACCTTGAACGTCTTGTACGCTGTTTTCAGGAATCCTCAAAGCCACAAAGTTTGCTTCCAGATGTCTGCAGATGAGTGCGCTGCAGACCAACACATTCGGCAGTGAAGATTGTCTTTATCTCAACATATGGGTCCCTCATGGCAGCACAGGTAATGAATGGACTAATGAAGTAACAAAAATATGGGAAATATACATTGTAATTTACTATTTACTTACACTAAAAGCTGTTAATACACACAATGATGAAGTCCTTCCTGTTTCAGTGTCGTCTGACCTGCCTGTGATGATCTGGCTCTATGGAGGGGGCTTCCTGGTGGGGGGCTCTATGGGGCCGAACTTCCTCAACAACTACCTGTACAGCGGACAGGAGCTGGCCGACCGTGGGAACGTCATCATAGTCAGTGTGGCCTACAGGGTTGGCGTCCTGGGCTTCCTCAGCGCTGGAGACTCCTCTCTACCTGGTACATAAAAGACACTCCTGCAGACAAGTACTTACGACAGGTTAGACTACATTTTTAGTAAAACAAAATAAACATTATGATTCGGTGTCCACTAAACATTTGGCTTGTTTTTAGCCATACTGATTGTTTTGGTGAAGTTCATTATCGTCTTTTGTCCAGTAAATATGACACATGTGGAGGGGAATTCACAAATGTTACCTAGCAATTGTAAATCTGGGCCAAAATCAGCATAAACAACACAGGAGTGACAAAGCGTGACAAATGATTCGAACTTATGGCTCTGTAATTGTGTTAAATGATCGCTTAAACGCTGTTGTTTGTTGTTGTTGACATGTGGAGGGATTTTGTTTTAGAACTCAAATTACTTCCTATATTTTCTACTTTTATGCTACATTCAGACCGAGTGCTGAAGTGTCTACTTTTGCGTGTTGAGGTAAATTTTGATGCAAAATATTTTCGAAGCAGTTGCCCCAATAGGGGCCCTAAACGCCCCCAAGCTTCTCCGTGGTCCAAATCATGTCCCATATTGTTTGTTTTGTCGTGTCGCCAAATTTTAAGAGTAACAACCAAGCCTTTGAAAAAACAAAACAAGCAACCTTTAGTTAAAAAAAGCCCAACTCGAGCTTCGACGCGGCCAAGGTGGTCAAAGCGTCCATCGCAGGTTGGAGCGTCTACTTCACAAGACGCGGCATCAAGTTTTGCTGGATGCTTTAAGATGCGGGTTTACATTGACTTAACATGAAAACTGGACGCTTCAACGCTGTTCGGTCTGAACGCAGCATTAGTTGTCAATTTCTTCATAAATTGCAACTTAACTGCTATTAAACTATGATAAATGATGATAAATAATGATAAATACCACAAACACTATCCCACCAAACTAAATCAAAATTAGAACAATGTTAGAATGTGTTCCTTTGGGCTTTAAGCCTTATTGTATGTAATTGTGTTTCTAATACATCCCAGGAAACTACGGAATGTGGGACCAGCAGGCTGCCATCGCCTGGGTGCACAGGAACATCAGATCATTCGGAGGAGACCCAAACAACATCACCCTCTTTGGAGAGTCTGCAGGGGGCGCTAGTGTCAACTACCAGGTCTTAAAAATATAATATTGCAGTTAGTTTTTGGTTTTAATTAGACGTACTATTAGCAACACTGCATCTTTTTAAGTGCATTGTCCATGGCCGTGACACTACTATTGAATCTAATGAGAAGAAGTCTAAAATGTAGCTTATGTGGTTTATCCTTGGCATTAGACCATAAAGAGTCTAAAAACAACTTCATTAAACATTCGCAACCATTTTGGAGCTCGACTTAAACAGTATAAATCAGGCTCTTGATCTGACATTTCTGTTCACCTTCCACCTTCTTATCTCATTTACAAGTTTCCCTGATGATGTTTGTGTTGAATATATTTGACTCTAAAGCCCTGGACATATAACGTTTTCTCAGACTGACCATTTAAGCTGCTGGTGCTCTATAGGGAAATCAGTCATTTAGCATTTGACAAGAGTTGCCAAGTCCGCTTCTTTATAGCGACTTTGGGCTTCTTTTTTTGGAAAGTCGCTTGTGAATTTTGACAGTCGCGGGTTGCGTTTTTTTTTTTTTTTTGCTTGCTCCTGAGAGGCACTTTGACATCATGAACAAGAGGATTTTAGCAGTTTTTCCACATTTTATTCAAGAAAGTGTCCTCACTAATGACAGACTTTTAGCACATTTTCACACTTTAAAACCTTTATTAATGATCAAATACTATTTAAAATACGTTAAAACCATTAACCTTTGTTCTGACGTGACACATCATGTTTAATTATTTGATTATTTCAATTTCTTTATTATTGAGGGTCCGTCTGAAGTCGCTTGTTTTGGGCTTTTTTTCAAAGGCTAGGTCGCTTGTTGCTCTCTGAAAATCTGGCAACCCTGCATTTGATCCATTCTTCAATGCCTTTGGAGCATTTCCTCTGGAGCCAGACCTTCTTACTAAGCTTTACTGTAGCTTGAGGATATTCTCTAATGTGTATGTTTTGATTGCAGAGAAACTGGACTCACAAGAAACCCATTCAAACACGGAGAAAATAATCTCAACCTAATCCAAGCCCCTAAACTTCCCATTTAGTAACTTAAACCGAGATCACATGTTTAACCAAATCGGTGGTCTCAGAAAAGTCTTGGTTTGGATTTATTTGTGCGGTCTTGACTACTCCACTAATAGAAACTATAGTGACGCTGTATTTGTGTTGACTCAGATCCTGACGCCTCACAACAAAGGGCTGATCCGCAGGGCCATCTCCCAGAGCGGAGTGTCCTTGTGCCCCTGGGCTTTCAAGAATAACATGAACCCCCGTGATGTGGCTGTGCAGGTGAGAACATGAGAGACCGGAGCAGAAACAGTGCAGTATTGGTTTTGTTACTGGTGGTGGAACGCTGCTTCTGTTTGTGTCTCCAGGTGCAGAGAAGGTCGGCTGTCCCACTGACCACACTATGGCAGACTGTCTGAAGGCCATTGATGCGGAAACTCTGACTATGGCCGCTCCAAGGGTTAAGCAAGGCAGCCCAGATCGTGAGTACCTCTTCATCAACTCTTCACAAAGACATATTTCTTTCGTCACACTAGCATAATTGGATATTTAAAGGGTCTTTCACAATAACACAAACCCCAGTCGCTGTTCAAGTCTCTTTTGGGTGAAAGAACAATCACACAAACTCGATCCACACGACTACCAGCCACCGAACAAATGGTGCATGATGTAATGCTTCACGCAAATGACATACAGGTTTTACCCAGAATTGAATTGAATACAATAAATGTTCTTGTGCTGGAGATGTCTTGCTATAATGAGAGTAAAATCAAAGTTTCTAAAGTCGTATATCTGTTTGAGTCAAACACTGAAGATCCAATAAGTGTTAAATAGACGATCATCTTGTTTTTGCATCTCAATCAGTTAAGTAGCTGTCACTGGTCTATAATCACCTTGTCAGTTTATTTCAACCATGTAAATCCAAATTCCTGTTAGAGTTGTGAAGTGTCATGCTGTGTAATATTTGATACAAGTCATCATTCGCATACATCCACAGAAACACACAAAACATGTTTTGTTTTTTAAATAATGATTAAAGTGTATTTGTCTCTCACTTGAACAGTTGTCCCAATCAAAGACTTCTGAGAAATGCTCTAGTTCTACTTTCAAATAGTGAATGTAATTCCCTATAATTAAGTATATTCATTCATTCTTTTTCTACTGCTTTATCCCATTAGGGGTCGCGGGTGACTGGAGCCTATCCCAGTAACTTTGGCCTTAGGCGGGGAACACCCTGGACAGTGGTCAACTCGTCGCAGAGTTAGACAGACAATAATTTACTCTCTCAGTCATTCACTAAGGGAAATTTACAGTGATGCCCAATTAACCTAAACATGCATGTTTTTGGAGGTGGGAGGAAACCGGAGTACCCGGTGAAAACCCACGGTGACACGGGGAGAACATGCAAACTGAAATGTGGATATGGTCCGACCCGGGAGTCGAACTCCTTATTGGGAAACCAGAGCTCTAACCACTCTGCTACTGTGCAAGATTATCATAATTAAGTATAATAATGTTTTATTTGGTGATACTGTCATCAGGGGTGTAGCAATTTCTGGGCCCCAGGTACAGTATTTGTGGATGGGCCCCTCTTGCATAATCTTGTTGTTTTAATTACTAAGTCAGCTCTTGTTTTCTATTCATTTGGGTTATATTTCCCTCTAAGATATTCAAACAGTATATATTTAAATAATTTCTACATTCGACACATAATTTGTGTCACTGTTACCCCGGGCTCACACTAACTACGTACCGGACTGCGGACCGGACTCCGGAGGCTTTCCAATTCTTGAAAAGTAATGAGAGTGGCTCACACCGCGATGCGTACAGTCCGGAGATCCGCGCGGATGTGCTCCGTACGTCCGGATCGTTTTCGTTGGAAGGAACTTTTTCCGGACAGCCGGAGCCATCCGCAGCCCTTTTTGGTGAAGTTTTGAAAACAAGACACGACAAACAGGAAACCAAGCGCTCGCGGGTGAAGTGAATCCGGTCGTTTTCAAAGTACTCTACTACTACAACAAATACGGCAAAATGCTCGACATATACGCGACTATTGAACACACAGGAGGCAAATAAACGTCCCGTACTTACCCACTGTGCGGAGAAAAGTCCAACAGAAAATGAAGTGACATGAAATAAGCCCAAAACACGGCGCGTGTGTTCCTTGTTTACATATCCATGTGCCAGAGATCACGTAAACTCCTCCGAAACTCCCAAGTTGAGCGTGAATCCCCGTGAACTTGTGGTCTCGCGAGGCCAGCAGAGTCTGTGCATACGCATGCATATTCTGGAGGCAGTGTAAGTGACGACCGGACCCAGACGGATCTGGATCTGCATCTGCATCTGGAGGCAGTGTGAGCCCGGGGTTAGGGTTTTTGCAGACTTCTTGCACCAGCAAATTGAATGCTCTATAATGCTAGCTTTCAAGATTTTATAGCCATTTATGTTTTTTGTATCAAAACACCACTGTTACTACAGCACTGACTCTATTGACTGACTCTCTTCAAACAATTGAACGTTGGATCATTATAAGAGTAAAACATGTCCAATGCAAACACATAAGTACATGGCACATACCTACAGTAAATAGAGCGTCCTAACCTGAATGTGTATGTTGTCTGTTCCTGTCAGACCCTGGAGTGATGAACCTGCTCCTCACCCCTGTGGTGGATGGAGACTTCCTGCCGGACCACCCCTCCAAACTCTTCCACAACGCGGCCGAGGTGGACTATCTGCTGGGGGTCAACAACATGGACGGACACATTTTCACGTCCCAGGACATCCCTAGTCTGGGACACAAGGACGAGGACACTCCAGTGTAAGACACAACTTACAAAGACACTGACACTTTTGTGAAAAAGTCGCTTTCTGATACAACAACCATTAATGACTTTGTTGTGTATTTATTTTAAAGTTTTACATTTGGTAATTTTGTTGGTAACTGATGACAATGCCAACAGCTGCATCACATACAGCGAGAATAGACAAAAATGTAGATTTAAACATAATAATGTATTTCAGTGTCTTGTTCTTGAGTGAGGGAAGAATGGAAAGGGAGATTGACAGGTGGATCGATGTAGCTTCAGCAGAGATCGATCTGTTGTAATGAAGAAAGAGCTGAGTCAAAAAGCAAAGTTCTCAATTTACTGATCAAAGTTCATTGATCTAAGCTCGAAAGAACAAGATTGTGAATATAAGTAGTCAAAATAAGGAGCTAGGATAAGGAGCTCAGTCACACAGGAGAAGATTGTAGAAAAACCGACTAAGTCGACATGGAACAATAGGAAGGTCTTTTGTCCTGGGCCCATGAATGGTACATATTGATATATATTGTGGGGGGTTAATTTCAGTCACCCTTGACCGGGCCCCCAAATTTTTATTGACAGGCCTGGGTAGAGTTTCTGCTTCTCAACGTTGAGAAGATCCAGCTGAAGTAGCGCAGGCATCTCAGGCAGAAGAGATGCCTGTGTGGATTTTGGTATTATTAACAAAAGAAACTCAATCGTCTCACTGATAAGTTTAAGAAAGTTGATTGTGAATCAGTTTGTAAAGTTTACAAAAAATATTGCAGAGGAGAGAGAACTGAAGTGATGAAGAGGAGGGGACCAAGAACAGGACCTTGGGTGAACTGTTATCATTTTCAGTAACATGGCTATATACAGCATAGTTTATTTCTATGGGTTCATTATCTATTGCTCTATTTCATGTGCTTAGTGACTAAAAATATGTGCTACTTGCAGTGAAGACCTCAGAAGGCTCCTGAGGGCCTACACAAAGGAAGAAGGCCCGGTTGCTCTGGACATGACCTTTGCTGAGTATACCTCAGCCTGGGGCCCCTCACCCAGCCAGGAAACCATCAAGAAGACCGCCGTGGACATTGGGACGGACTATCTCTTCCTGGTGCCAATCGAGACCGCTGTTTACCTGCACGCTACTACGGCAACGTAAGACATACACTGTACCATCAGAAAGGGCAAAGTACAACTGAACAGAACACTTAAAATATATGTCAGGATGTAGTAGGGCTGCAAATTAGAGACCTGCATCGGGCGGGAATTCCCGCGGGACCCACGGGACCCGTGAGCAAACCCTCGGGATCGGGCGGTTTTAACGTTGCCTTGGGCAGGAACGGGCGGTCAGGCCAAACACCTCGGGTCCCGACCGGACTTGCGCTCTCTCCGCTGTCTTGAAAGTATTACGCAAGAAGAAAGAAATACCGCTTTGTGCGCGCTGCTGGTCAACAGAGAGACGCAACACTGACACCTAAGAGGTGCAGACACGTAAACTTGCTGCTGCATTTCCTATTCTAGCGTGCGTATCATCTGTGCGTCCTCGCGCCAGCAGCAGCCGCAGCACGGGCGAAAACTCAGAGGAATGAATGAAGGACTGGCTTTTACACACGGGGAGATGGAGATAATACACACGGAGTTTGGGCAAGTAAAGTGTTTGTTTAGCAGAAACTGGAGGTGTGAGGAGCTTTGTATTTCAGGTAAGAAATACACCATCGCTTTATGATTGAATGTCATGTCAAATGAACATAATTGCCTTGTTGCAGATTATTTAGGCTGGTGCCTAATCATTTTAAAACTAGATGCAGAGAGTTATGCAGAGTTTAGTCATTTGTGTTCATGTTGTTATGCCCTGGGACCGCCAAGCAACCTCCGTGTCACCAAAAAAAACAAAAAGTCGGGACCCGACGGGACCCGGGGGGTTTCTCGGACGGGCAGGCACAAGGGGGCGTTGGAATCGGGCGGGAACGGTCACGGATGCTTCGGGATCGGGCGGGAGCGGTCATGAAAATCTAGTCCCGTGCAGGTCTCTACTGCAAATAATTATTTTGGTCATCATTTAGTTTAGTGATTATTCTTTTGATTCATCGATTAGTTGTTCAGAACGCAAAAGTTGCTTCAATACAAGATTTTGGCCAAATTTGAGTCGAGGTAACATTACTTGAGAACATCCTGGAGGTGTAGATTTTAGGGTTGTCAAAAGTATAGATAATTAAATCAACTCTAAAACTGGTATTAAAACTAGATACTCATTTGAACAAGTATTAATACTTAAAAAGGAAATAACATTAACATGGCAAAATGTTATATTTTCTAAGGTGTTTTAGAATAATCCTGAACTTTTTCAGAACTAGTTTAAAACCAGATGCAGATTGTATAGAAATTTGTCGTGAGGCTTTTCCACAGCCCATGAACCTTTATAAAGACAAGTTAACGATTATTCAGTTACTAAATTAGTGGGTGTTTATTTGATTAATGGATTCGCTGTGACTAAACGATTAACTTGTTGCAGTCCTAACATAAATATTGTCTAAACCGTTAAATCCACAATGATGTTTCTGCACAGATCCGGCCGTACCTTCTCTTACCTCCTGTCTGAGCCCAGCATGTTGGCGGGTCCTGGGAAGCCCTACGATGACTGGGTGGGTTCGGATCACATGGACGACCTGCAGTTTGTGTTTGGAAAGCCCTTTGTCACTCCCAAAGCCTACGCCGACAAACACCGAGCCCTGTCCTCCTACATGATGGCCTACTGGACCAACTTCGCCAGGACTGGGTGAGACTGACTAACCACGTAATATTATTTGATTTGATTAGGTTTAAAAGTAGTTGTAGTTTTATTACAGTTTGTTGATACACTAGAGCTTTGGTTTTCCAATAAAGAGATTGTTTGAATTCCAAGTCAGACCAAATCAATATCTCACAATCTCTGTGCGTGGAGTTTGCATGTTCTCTCTGTGGGTTTTCACTAGCTTCCTCTTAACTGCAAAACATGTATATATAGGTCAAATGGCATTTGTGCCAAATGACATCTCATTCATTCATTTTCTACCGCTTGTTCCTATTAGGAGTCGTAGGTGTCTGGAGCCTATCCCGGTGACTTTGGGCCTTTGGCGAGGAACACCTAGGCACCATTTCATTGCAGGCTTAGGCAGATATCCAACTATTCACTCTCTCATTCATTCACTAGGGGATTTTACAATGATGCCCAATTGACCTAAATATTTTTGGAGGTGGGGAGGAAACTAACCTGGCTCATGCTAGATGGATATGTGTTGATCTCCTATCTGAGTTCTCACTATAGCCATCTGGGACTTTACCTGCTGAAGGCGTTCGAGAAAAGGTGGGGCGTTTAGTGAAATACTTCGAGCTGATTGGCTGTCGGGCCTACCTTTTTTTTCATAGCCAATTACAGCAACAACTCGCAATGGTCTATCCAATGTCCGACTCTTCTTTCAAAAAAAAATTACTCTGTATTTCTGCTAAAACCGCATCAAAAGCAGCAGAAACACGTATATCCACGAGAGCCACCATCTTTGTTTAGCTTGAATGTGACTCGACAGCGGCACCGGGGCGCTAACAGCCGTCTTAACACCGCTGAAACACCGCTGGTTCAGACTCCCAAAGCAATCGGGCGGCTGGAAGGCCAGATGGTTTATCTCGTGTTTGTGAATTCACAAATATCGCAAGATAAACCATCTGGCTGGCCAGGTTAGGAGGAAACTGGAGAGCCTGAAGAAAACTCATGGTCACACAGTGAGAACATGCAAACTCTACCAAGAGAGATCGTGAGATGTTCATATGGTTTGACCCGAGGCTCGAACCCATGATCTCCTTATTAAAAAACCAGAGCTCCAAACACCGTGCACCACCCCACATCATCTCATCACATTCATTTGTGAACAAATGAGAGTGTAAATTACTGTCTCTATGTGTTAACTCTGCAATGAGTTGGCCGCTGTTCATGATGTTCCCCCACCTAAGGCCTAAAGTCACTGGGGTAGGCACCAGTCACCCATGACCCTTAACAGGAACAAGTGGTAGAAAAAGAATAAATGTATGCTTTTTATTGTTACTGCTGTAACCCCGGGCAGACCGATTGAGGAGCTGTAAAGCGGTTTTCAGAAAACCATTAGCACACATGGTCCCGACTGATTGTAGTCCGATTTCAGATATCATGTAATCTGACAATAGGTCTGCAGCTGGACAAATGTAACTGAGCATGCTCACAACCCTTGCCCACTTCATATAACTCTTGCCCACGTCATATTCCAGCATTAAAATTAATAATATTATAACATTAAAGCGCCTGCACAAAGGGGCACACCCAGCCTCATATTCAACTACATATTTTCCCCGTTTTTTTCAATGTTTAAAACAGTCCTACATGTCCTAGAAACACCATTGTGCCATTTTACAGACAACACCGCAAACAATACATAATAATAAACAATAATATTAACAATATTTAAGTAAATCACCATAGTGAACCAGACCATGTCTCTGCAGGGTAATCGATTGACCCTCTCACATGTAAAACAGGACCAAAACTGGTCCGACCGGTTTGAGGGGAAACCAAATAGAGTCTGTTTTCTTTGATCATGTTAACAAGTGTAGTAGTATTAGAGATGATCTTGGTCTTAAGACGAGTCTCGAAATAACTTTTATAAAATCTTGGACTCAAGAGCATTTGGTCTTAATCTTGAGGTTGCTTGGACTCGGTTTTGGACATCAAGACCACATTTCATTACCACCACACTCTGCTAAGCATGCTCCATGAGCACAGTGACCTATCTCAGACACAGTTTGCAATAAGCATTACACAATAAAATTGTGTAGACACTGATAAATGTAGAAAATTACAAAGATGGTCTTGAATTTTCTTGATGTGCTGCAGTATTTGTCATGTCTCAGTCTCAACTTTTAAAAGCCTTGTTCTTAACCCTTTGTTAACTTATTAAAGCCTGAAAGGGCCTGAGACAGAATAAATTCTTTTTGTCTTTGTTCACAGAGACCCTAACGTGGGTCACTCATCAGTGCCCGCAACCTGGCCCCTGCTGGACATGTCCACACAGCAGTATCTGAACATCACATCCGACATGAACAACGACTCCATCTCTGAGAAGATGAGGCTGCGATTTGTCAAGCTGTGGACCAAGGACATCCAGAGTCTGCAATAGATCCTCCTGTAGATACTCCATTAGACTCTTCTAGAAACCCTTCTATAGACCCTCCATTACTCTTCCACAGACCCTTCTTTAGACTCTCCCATAAACTCTCTCTTTAATAGACCCTTCAGTTGTATTTCCCCTAGAGTCTGCCATGTACCTTCTCGTAGACCCTCCTGTAGAACCTCCCATAATGTCGGAATGCGTTTCCATGGATCGCAGTTTGCACATTTTCCTAATAAATGCAATCGAAATTGTGCCTGAATGATAGTTTTTGTTTGTGAGCTCATCTCTGTGACAGTCTGCTTTATCTGATGCACGAACGTTCTGAAAAAGCAGATGATTTTATTTACTCTGATCTACATTAATGGTGAAAAAGTACAAATTTGGCTCAAAGAAAATCATAGTAAACATATCATAAGCATTGGACTCAGTTCATGACCTGAAACTGTTTTTCAAATGTGCTGGAGAGAGGTGTCACAGTGTATATTGAGAATCTTGGCCTAGTAGTATGCTCACCAGGTAATGCTGAGATGAGATGGGGCAACAATGTGTCAGGCACATTCAGGGTTGGCAACAGAGTCAAGCAAGAAGGAATTTTGTCTCCTGTGTTGTTTTGTCTGTTGTTGCACTCTTGCTTGCAGTTGCACTTTCTTTCACACTACTGTAGAGAAATTGGTCTAAGCTTTTTAACATTGTTTTGTTATCTATCTTGGCGCCTCACTGACTCTTAGTCGGCTACTTTGAATCTTGTTATTAAACAATGTCCAGAATATGTGAGCAATTGCATTGATAATATATTGGCAATCTTATATTCAGAAATACAGAACATCTGTAACTTTAGCTTGATATGATTTCAGTTGTGCCACTGGATGCTACATCTTAGATAACAGTAAACAATCTTAACAAATGTGTGCCAAAGGAAAAACAGCTCATGTTTGAATAATGCAGCCAATATCATATAATAGTATTAGCCTGATGTATCAGCCGGTTTCATTCACTCCGTGGAAACGTGTTGCTGGAGTGAAATGAAATGGAGCGGAGGCACTAGGTGGCATTAGCCTGGCTATAATAGTATATGATAGCTGAATAAAACCAGAAGTCCACATCAGAAATGCATGCTAAACAGGCTGTATGATTGGGTCTTCTGATGATTCGATTTAATTTTCAATTTTGCAGCCACAATTTTGATTAATTTTAACCTTTCGATTCGATCGCTGCAAGTTTTTGAACATTTTTCCACCCTTAGCAGTGAACTATCTAATGTATGCAGACGATCTTCCTGTATTCAGTCCAACTAGTGCAAGTCTCCAGGACCTTCTTAATATCTACTCTAAAATGTTGCAGAGTTTGACATAAAATATAATGTGAGTAAAAGTGTCATAATGGTTCAGACAATGTCGTATGATGTACACACAAGCAAACATGCTCATACGCAGGTTTGATGCTTGTACAGTTGAGGTGAAAAAGCATACGTACAAGCGTATATTCAACACACCTGTGGTCAAACTACAAGAGAGTTTAAAGTGCCCATGACAGGTTGAACAACTCATTTCACAAAGACGTGATTAAGATCATTATATTTAAGGTTTTACTAAACATTTTTCAAATTTCATTCAAGTTTGGCCATTTTTTAGCAATAAAAATGTACTTCCTGTTCAGAAATGATGGCATCACGCCTAGCGACCATTCAAAAAATTGGGCCCAAACTTCAAATGTAACGTATATTTTTTTACTTGAGTCATAAAAATATACAAGAACTCTCTTTTTTTTTTGCTAAATGTGTGTTTAAAGGGCCATAAAAATCTGTTTCTTGTGATAAAATTGAAAATGTTTTTGACCCTCTAGTGTGATGTCATATAATTCTGCTCTACTTCAATCTTCCTGGTATTTTCAACATATTTTCACATTTTTCTCCACAAACTTATTATTGATTAGCGTAAAACTATCATTTATAACTACAACAAGTATTAATCTACCAAACTAAATGCAAATTTGAAAAACGTTCAAACCTGTCATATGCACTTTAAGAATTTTATTAAAAAGGTGAAGATGGGAAAAGTGCAAGTCACCTGATTGGAGACACTGGTACGATGTCTGTTCTAAGTTGAGGTGCGTAGTGTTGGTGGGGTGCATTTAGTTTTTGTGTTTTTTTAAATTTGGGCATTGAGTCTGTAATAAAGTTTGATGATCATGATGATGATGCTAATGATCACATAATAAGTGAGAACAAACTGGGTTTCAATGACACTGCTTTAGGAATACTAATGGTTTTGACAATTCTAATAATGAGAAAATCAAAATTTGTGAAATCATCATGCTAATAATTGTATCGCTGGCCATAGCATCACATGTAGCACTGAGAGCTGTTCTTAGAGCTTTATCTAATCGCTAACATGTCTGTGTGTGAAAGAAAGCAGCTGATGAGAACAACACACAAGGAACTAGGATAAGAAATTTCTAAAAATGTACAAACTATTGCAGAGGTGGGACCAAATCACTGTTTTGCAAGTTTCAAGTATTGGTAAGTCTTAAGTCTTCTCATTTTAAATCAAAATATAGCTTGTATTTTTAGAATTTCATTGATTATTTTAAGTGATCCCATTTAAAACTAATTTCTGGTCACAAAAAGAATGAGGAGGGACATGCCAACCACAGGTTGAAGTGGTTGGCCTGATCTGGCCCATGGGCCTTTTGTTGAATAGCCTTGTTGTAACACTTTAATTGTGTTAAATGCTTGTATATTTGTGTAAACCCCCAGGAAACTGTGTCAGTGTGTAATTGCACTGTACATTTTCAGATTGTAAAGTTTTAGCATTTGCACACTGACAGAAAAAAACATATTCTTTCATAAACACATTTTTGTTCTTTGGTGAAGTTTTCTCCTGCATTGTAAAGTCTTTAGCATTTTGGCAGAGAAATCCAATCACAACTCACTGTTCACTGTCTGAGCTTACAGTCATTTTTCATTTTAGACTGAGGGAGTGACAAAAACTCATAGAAATGAATCAACAAGACCACAACACCTTTAGTAGCCATACCTGCTTGTCAAAGCCTGATCCCGTCAGATCTCAGAAGCTAAGTAAGACAGGGCCTGGTTAGTGCTTGGATGGGAGACCATTAGAACACCAGGTGCCACAGGAGTAGATTGTCGTCGTGTCCTTGGGCAAGACACTTACAGTAACCCACATTGCCATGGTGTCTGCGTACACTGGGTGAGTGGATGCCAGATTGTAAAGCGCTTTGAGTGCCTGGAAAGATAGAAAAGCACTATATAAATAGACCATTTACCTTAGACCCTATCTAAGAGTAGAAAATACACATTTAAAAAGAAATATGAGTGGGATTTGCCTAATTTATAAAATTTTTGTCATGCCATTTGAGGAAACATGTTCTGTAGAGAGTTAATGTGACATGTGTATGTCAAACTCAAGGACACACAAATCCTGACTTTTGTTCAAAAATCAAACAAACAAACAAAAAACAATAATTATGTGTCCGTAAAAATGCATGATAATGGCATAAAACTAAAACATAAAACACAAAAAAGTTTTTTTTGAAAATGGTTTTCCTTAATATTGAAATATGACATGCAAACTGCGGACATGGCAAAAATTGTCAAATACAAACTAAAATGTGTAAAAAATATATATTTTTTCATGAAAATATTACATAATCAAGTTCATAATCTGACACTGAATAAAACACACAATAAAACATTTAAAAATAAAAACACACACTTTGATTATTTTTGTATATTTTTGTCTTCCACTAAAGTCAAAAGCACACACACGGTAGAATGACCCAGTTACCAGTACTTCTTGTAATTTTCAACTTGAACTGGTCAATTCTTAATATATTGCTACTCAACTGCTGTAAAACTATGATAAATATTCACCACAAGAACTATCACGCCAAACAGTAAGCCAAAAACGATTGAATAACTGTCTCTCATTATGTATAAACAGCAATACTGTACTGTAACTTTTTATGTACAGTAAATATCTGTGTGTTGTGTGCAGAGGTCACGCAGAGGTCACGGCCGGCACACTGCACAGATGGTGACTTCTTCTTGTATAACCCACGCTCCCTGAGAATATAAGAGTGGAGGTGCGTTCACGGTCCTCCGCTCAGACATGGACACTCTCAGGACTTTAGCGGCTCTGCTCCTGGCTCTGGGGACGGCCTCTGCTGCTTCTGTAAGTCGGCTTCATTGTGTGATTTGAGGTTTTCTCATTCAGTTTAAGGGTTTTCATATGTTTTGGTCTGTCTGTGTACATAGAACTTTTGATCCTAGTTTTGGATAAAAATCTGCCAAAATGTGTCTTGTGTGCTGTTTGTAGCTTTGATTTTATAGTATTGAGGACCTTTTAACCCTAAACTATCAGAAAATCAACTAGACCTCAGTAATGTTTGGGCACTTGACAAGGAGAACTCAGAAACTCTAATGCTAATGCTAATGCTAGTGCTAATCCTTCAATAGGGAAGCTTTGATGTGAAATAAAATAATACTAGATATCGACCGAGATGTTTTGTTTTGTTTTTTTGGGCCGATACCGATTTTTAAGTGAAGTTTTGAAGTTTTCAGCCGATGCCTATCTCAATGGCCGATTTTAAAGGCCAATTTCTGAGGCCGATTTTATAATTTTAGTTTTTAAAAAATATAGCTGAGATGAGATAGAATATCCAAAAAAGAAAAAAGTTCAATCTAAACTATTATTTTGTCTAATTGTTTAATGAATCCAACAGAGTCATTCATGAAAGTGCTCCTTTTCAAAACACAGCAAGATGGAGAAATATAAAACAAACTGTATCATTTCTCCCCAAAACTAGTTTGGAGGTCAGCTGATCACTGCTACTGCAGCTCTACTATGCAGACGACTGTTCAAACAACTGCCAAATTAAATATCGGCCAAAATAAGGCCGATATGTAAATGGATCACTGTATCGGCCCGATATATCGGCATGCCGATGCATCTATCTCTAAATAATACACAAAAAAATGTGTTGAAAAAGCATTTTTAAAATTACAAATGAAAAATTGTCCATTGTAAGCTTTCAAATAGGTTAGAAAATGTATATTTTAATTATTTTAAAGATTAGGATTGTTTGCCTTTTTTTTTGTTTTTTGTCAATAGTTCTTTAACATTAACCCCTTGGAGCTTGTGGTTAGTTTGGGTTAGATACTGGGTCACCTAGACCCAGTTCACACAGAGCAGAAACTATGGACTGGACTGGGGCCACATGTTAGGGACTTTATTTTAGCTAGTGCTTTGGGGCAGCTTTAAAGCATTTTTTTCTCTAGGATAAGGAAAGTTTGTCTAAAAGTGAGAATGCATAGAACATGTTTCTGAACAAAGTTAGCAATGTAAATGTGCTTGTGTCACCAAAAGGTTCCTGGTCTAACTGGAAAGTACCTGCCCCAAAGCAGAATAGTTATCTATAACTATTTTAGGAATGACAGTGAATAAGTTCTGTTAGTTACATTCTAAAATGTGAGGTCTGAGTGTCAGGAAATGCAGAGAATCAATGAAGACAAATGACATTTTCTCCTGTAAGATCTCAAAATAAAGTTGATGAAGTTTGATGAGGATATAAATTGTAGTTCTGCAGTTAAAATGTTATAAATCTCCAACTTCTATTAGTAAACAAGTTAATAGTAAAGCACTACTTTGTTGCCACGACAACAGAAAATGATTGTTAGTTTGCCACGTAAACATTAATTTGTGTAAAACAAAAACTCCTCGGATGAAATTTAGTCTGCAGAAAGTGCATTTTCTGCAATGTGTTGGTTACACGTTTGCCTCAGTCAGAATGTTTAAGAGCATTTTTTCACTAGGCTAAGTGCTGCATTTTGCTGTTAGGGTTAGGGGGGTAGTTAGAAAACAAATTTACAACTAAAAAGGTTAGTTACCCCAACTTTAAACATTATTTATTTTAGCTGCCATCCATCTGAATCAAATATTTTTGGTCAATGGATTTTTTAAAATTGGGTTTGACTTTTTTAACTCGAGAAAGGATGTATTTAAAGTTATCTCTGAATTCCAAAGAATACTATATTAAAATCTAAAAATATTTACAATAAACCACCACCACATGTATAACTAATGTTGAGCTGTGTGTGTGTGTGTGTTCAGCTAGGCGTGGTGCAGACAGAAGGGGCAGTGTGCAGGGTCAGAACATCCCTGTGGGCCTGTTTCGCTCTGTGGAGGTGTTCAAAGGAATCCCATTCGCTGCCAAACCAGGACTGTTCCAGAAGCCCCAACCCCATCCCGGCTGGAGCGGTCAGTGCACTTATAACCTCAGGATCACTGACGCCTCTTTCACTTCTGCCCTTGTCATCACGTCTATCATTTACACTAAGTACACTTTTTCTTATTTGCCTGCTCAAAACCAGGTCATTTGCCATTCATAGTCATACATCATCTAGTGTTTAACCTCATTCTAACCTCGATTGTGTCTAATAAATCTGGCTTTGGGGATCACCACGGTAACGCTCAGGGGAGAGGCTTTGGCTCACATCAAAAACAAACTCCTAGTGAGGATTTGTTATGGCACTGCCTGTTTTCTCTTTGTCCCTGTTTCAAGCGCATGTTCTCGGTGTCTCAGCTGTTGGACACGGAAAGCGTGAGCTCTGTCTGTCTGCTTTAAAGCGTGTGAGCTTCGTTTCTCCGCTGTTGGATGAGGCGCATGCGTCTACTGTGGCTGTCTGGTTTGGAGCGCTTATATTCCACGGATGTACAGACACGTGGAGCGTGTTGTGGCTTTGTTTGAGTTAGGAACATTACAGAGCGTGCGTGTTTTGGGACGCGCTGATCCCACTACATGCAGCTCCGCCCCAGTCCGCCTCGTCGCGGCTCCGGAGCCCGTGTGATCCGTGGCCCTGCGGTCGGATGTGGGCCTGCAGCAGAATGGGCAAAGTGCCAAAAGTAGAGCAGGTGAAAACACACAGAACCTCAGAACCAAGCAGTTCCGCTGACGCTTTCATAAAAACAGACTCGAGCTATTATAGCTCACAGTGGATCATGTGTTCAGCTCATTATTCTCTTCATTTGTACAAAAGACACTAAACTTCACATAACCAGGCAGGGCTTCGCGATCGACTCCTCCTGCCTCCGAGAGCTACCGGTAGCTCGCGATCGACGTATTGAGCACCCCTGATGTAAGTCATCTTTATTTGTATAATGCCTTTCACAGATGTAGAGTCACAAGGTACTTTACAATGAGACCACTCCCCTTCGTACTGACAGTGAGCAGCCCTGGGGCAACTCAGCAGAGGTGATTTACCTTAACACCTGGCGCCTCAACCTATCACCAAGCGTTCCCTAACCGGCATGTTACTGTTACACACAGAAAGGCCCAGGCCGAGCGGGAGTCGAACCCACAACCTTCTCGCTGTGAGGCAAGAGCGCTATCCACTCTGCCACCGCGCCGCAGAGTGGATAGGCCCAAAGTAAAGCCTTTTGCGCCCCACAGGAGTTTCAGCCCGATTTTAAGCTTGATGTGCTCCTCTATACGAGTTTGAGGAGGCGTGGGCAGAGTAAAGATTTTGTAAGAGATTTTTTGTCGTTTCTCTCCTTATGTCTGTGCATCACTGCAACTATTTGTCAGAGCGCATCATCCTGAGGTTCACATGCTGCATGCCCATGTGCAAATAAAATAAAGAAGAAACATTGCTTCATCATCTGTAAATAAATGTACTCGTAGTTAAAGTAGGGAATTCTTTTTAAGAGCAATACACACAACATCTCCAACACACCTGCTCCTTAAATGATGTGAGAAGCACCGACTTTAGCCTACTAACATGGCCAGCAAGGAGTTTGTTGACGCATTGTTGGACGCCCACAATGCGTCAATGTAACAGCTCCTTACTTCTAATGACCCTCTGCTCTCCTGTGACCTTTATAAACCTGCTTCAATCCACTCGCGTTTCAGTATTAACTTTTTTAACTGTGCACATGAAAGAAAACACTCTACACGCACTGTTCTCAGCTTATTCTTATTGGCTGACAAATGATAAGACATTGGGGTTGAACTTACTTTTGACGAATGAACAAAAATGATCAAAGTTCCTAACTGTCCTACTATGTGCTGTCTATAGGAATCCTCAAAGCCACAAAGTTTGCTCCCAGATGTCTGCAGATCAGTATGCTTCAGACCAACACGTTTGGTAGTGAAGACTGTCTCTACCTCAACATATGGGTCCCTCATGGCAGGACAGGTAATGAAAACATATATATATAGACTCTCAGTGTAAATAGCAGAGACTGACTTGACTGGAGTTTTTTTTGTGACCCTCTTGGCCTCTTATCCCAAAAGACTTGACTTGGAACTAATAGCTTAATATGATTTGGATATATATTGAAAAGCATTTATGAATTGAACACAACTCTAGACGGTCACAAGAGTAGTCTTTTAATTCTTATTTTGAGTTGGAGTAAGGCTTCAGAACATGATGAACCAGATGTAAAGGAAAAATGCAAGTTGTTATTTTATCTGTTACATCACAGCATTTTGCATTATGCATTGCTAAAAACTGGACAGGATGCAACAACTTGACTTGACTTATTTGACCCTGGTGATCCGCTGACTTGAGACTGACTTGTGACTTGAATGTTATGACTTGGACCTACTTGTGACTTGGAAATTATGACTTGAGACTCACTTGTCTTAAGTCATAACAAGTTAAATCTCAATTTATAAATTGGATGGTCTGACCTTAATTAATTTAATTGACCTTTATTTATTTATAAGTCTCAAGTCATAACTTAAGACTTGTTAAGTCTTGTGACTTGGTTGTTAAGACTTGAGACTTTCTTGTCTCAAGTCATAACAAGTTAAATCTCAAGTCATAAATTGGATGTTATGACCTGAGACTTAAATTGGATGGTCTGACCTTAATTAATTTAATTGACCTTTATTTATTTATAAGTCTCAAGTCATAATTTAAGACTTGTTAAGTCTTGTGACTTGGATGTTAAGACTCATAATGACTTACTTGTGACTTGGATGTTATGACTTGAGACAAATAAGTCTCAACTCATAACAAGTTAAGTCTCAATTCATAACTTGAATGTTATGACTTTAAGATTGGTGACTTACTCCCACCTCTGGTAAATAGCAATGTTTTTTGAGATGTTCAGTAAAGTATATGAACAAGCTTAGTGCTTGTAAAACCTTTCTATCTTTCTTTCCTGTTTCAGTGTCGTCTGACCTGCCTGTGATGATCTGTTCTATGGAGGGGGCTTCCTGGTGGGGGGCTCTATGGGTCCGAACTTCCTCAACAACTACCTGTACAGCGGACAGGAGCTGGCCGACCGTGGGAACGTCATCATAGTCAGTGTGGCCTACAGGGTGGGCGTCCTGGGCTTCCTCAGCGCTGGAGACTCCTCTCTACCTGGTACATAGGGCTGCATGATATTGAAAAAACATTTTTGTCATGTCTTGACAACAATATTTGGGCAAATGTCAGTTAGTCCAACATAAATGTTTTAAAACCTGTCTTTAGATTTTAAGAGGAATGTGAAATGTTTGTCTAACCAATCACAAAATTGCAGACATTTTCTTACAAACTTATTTTCCTGACTATCTTAAATAACAAGATAACACATGCCTGAATTAAGCAGGCATGTTAGGTTTTGAGAAGATTTATACTGGCTTAAAGTAGGTCTACCGAAGGAACATGTATCATTTTATCTAAATACACAGACTTGAAATGAGCAAAACTGCTTCTATACTTGAATTAAGAAGTAAATGTACTTAATCTAAAAAAAAAAAAAAGTATTTGTTGTAAAAAAAAAAAATTACAAATACTACCTATTGCAATCACTAATTAAGATTTTTTAATGCTATGCTTATAAAATTGGTTTAAGTTATTTTATTATTAAAAAAACAAAAAAACGAGTATTGTCCTTTTAAGCGTTATTGTATGTAATGGTGTTCCTAATATGTCCCAGGAAACTACGGGCTGTGGGACCAGCAGGCGGCCATCGCCTGGGTGCACAGGAACATCAGATCATTCGGAGGAGACGCCAACAACATCACCATCTTTGGAGAGTCTGCAGGGGCGCTAGTGTCAACTACCAGGTCTTAAAAACACATACTGCAGTCTGTTTTTGGATTAGATTATATGTCTATCTTTATATTTCAAAACCTTTTTTACTATTTGTGACACAAAGCAAAAGTTATGAATGTAAAGGGTGATCTGTCATTGGGATAGGATAACGCCTATGGTGATGCCGTGCTGTATTTGTGTTGACTCAGATCCTGACGCCTCACAACAAAGGGCTGATCCGCAGGGCCATCTCCCAGAGCGGAGTGTCCTTGTGCCCCTGGGCTTTCAAAAACAACCCCCGAGATGTGGCTGTGCAGGTGAGAGACCGGAGCAGAAACAGCGCAGTATCTGTTTTGTTACTGGTGGTGGAACGCTGCTTCTGTTTGTGTCTCCAGGTGGCAGAGAAGGTCGGCTGTCCCACTGATCACACTATGACCGACTGTCTGAAGACCATTGATGCTGGAACTCTGACCATGGCCGCTCCAATGGTTCAACAAGGCAGCCCAGACCGTGAGTAGCTCTTTGTCTACTTTTACATACCCCCCCCCCCCCAAAAAAATCTAATTCAATCTTCAATCCACTTTTCACGCTGCAAAAGGCAAAAAGTGTCTTCGTGTCCATTTTCTACCGCTTGTTCTTGTTCTTGTTAGGGGTAGCAGTTGATTGGAGCTTATCCCAGTGACTTTGAGTCTTAGGCGGGGGAACACCCTGAACAGTGCTAACTCATCGCAGGGTTTAAAAAAAAAGTGAAAACATCTCAAATTACGAAAAAAATAATATAGTAAGTAAATAAAGTCAAAGTATTTACCACTGGAACACGACATTTTGCTCTTAGATATAAGAAAACACATCTTTTTCTACTGAGGATAAAAAAATAAAAATAAAAACTTTTTGCCCGTAATGTAAAAAAGATATTAAGTGAATTAAGAAAATATGTCTTGTGCCATTGATAGGTCATTTTATCAGCCAAGTCAAAACTCCTAAAATGAACATACATAATATGTTCTTAAATCTAGACATTTTGACTCACCAAGACTTTTTGCAATAAAAATGCAAATTTTTTGCCAATTTCATTTTGGGTTACTACACCTTTGACTTGATTTGGTCCTGTTTAGTCCTGGTTCAATTCTCCTTTAGACCTTGTTTAGTCCTGGTTCAATTCTCCTTTAGACCTTGTTTGGTCCTGATTTAAGTCTCCTTTAGACCTTGTTTGGTCCTGATTTAAGTCTCCTTTAGACCTTGTTTGGTCCCAGTTTAAGTCTCCTTTAGACTTTGTCCTGGTTTAATTCCCCTTTAGACCTTATTTGGTCCAGTTTAATTCTCCTATAGACCTTGTTTGGTCCTGGTTTGATTCTCCCTTAGACCTTATTTGTTCCTGGTTTAATTCTCCTTTAGACCATGTTTGGTCCTGGTTTAATTCTCCCTTAGACCTGGTTTGGTCCTGGTTAAGACCTGGTTAAGGAAAAGCAACTTCAGGTCTACATTTGGTTCTTGTTTCCGGTGAGACACTGCAGGTAAACAGGGAAAAAATGGACGTTTATAACTGTCAATCTGAAACTTGTGCTGTGGTTTACTCACATAAATGTAAGACAATTTTTCAAGTTTTTCATGCACTGTCATGTTTTCGCATAGAATTAAGGCATTTTATGGTGCCACAGTCAGGACATGGACTCGCCTCAGAGTCAGGATTAAACATGGACCATCCTCATGTTCAGGACTAAACATGGACCGGCCTCAGAGTCAGGACTTTTTACAAAACATTAAAAACAAACCCAAAATGTAGATGTTTTTCACTTATATGAGAATGTATTCATTTAGTTTAGTGTTAAAGATTGACATTTTCCAGTATGAATGCAGTGTGTTGTCTGCTCCTGTCAGACCCTGGAGTGATGAACCTGCTCCTCACCCCTGTGGTGGATGGAGACTTCCTGCCGGACCACCCCTCCAAACTCTTCCACAACGCGGCCGAGGTGGACTATCTGCTGGGGGTCAACAACATGGACGGACACATGTTCACGTCCCAGGACATCCCTAGTCTGATGAACAAGAACGAGGACACCCCGTGTAAGACAGAGAACACGCTGAACACTGAACATAGTTTAAAATGAATTGGCCACAGTTATTTGTTATTGTTATTTTACGTTTTAGCTTTTTGTTACATATTGACGTAAAAAAAGGCGTGAAATCATACATTTTTGACAGTTTTTTGTATGTTTTCCCTAACCCTGACTGTTGACGTTTTCCCTCCACAGCAGTTTCTTTTTTTCCCCACAATGCATTGCTTTCAGTTATAACATACGGAAGAAAACCTGCAGAACATAAGAAACGGACCAGTTACGAACAGAACTATGAAAATGCAACAACGGACCAAATCTGTCAAAATATACAAAAAGCGTTTCCAATTTAAATATGAATAGTTTTCTTCTCCAAAAATGTCCTTGCAGTGAAGACCTCAGAAGGCTCCTGAGGGCCTACACAAAGGAAGAAGGCCCGGCAGCTCTGGATTTGGCTTTTGCAGAATACACTTCAGCATGGGCCCCTCACCCAGCCAGGACACCATCAAGAAAACCGCAGTGGACATCGGCACGGACTACATCTTCCTGGTGCCAATCCAGACCTCTGTGTACCTGCACGCTACCACGGCAACGTAAGGCATACAACGCATACAATAGTACTATGATTGTCTTCTGTGACAAAAAAAGAATTCATATTTGGTTCAAGTTTTGCCAAAATGTCAAAATCTTTGTAATCTTCATCGTCCAAACGCTGTGCATCAATAATGTGATCATTGTCGGATATCTGAGAGGAGTTATCGGATACTGCCAATCTCTACTCTCTCTACTATGATTTGATGTATCTTGTTTTCAGTTGTATCGCGAAATTTCATGATAACTATCAAGTAAAAACGTGATACTATCAGGCAGTGACGTGCGGTGAGATTTCCAACTGGTGAGGCACTGTGGACCACACAGGTCTAGTTGCTTACTTTCACTTCAAGATGTCTTTTTATTCACTTTGCAGACATGTGTATCAAATAGAAACATATAATCTCATGTGACTATTATATCTAAATGTATTGTGTATTGACGCGAGTTGCGATCTCCAGACCCTTGCTTGTGAGGATTTATATAGTTGCTTAAGCTGCACAGTGAAGCAAAACAAACAAATTTAAACCTATAGACATATAACGTAGAAAGCTGCCAGATTTCCCTCACGCGCAGATCTGGAGCGTGAGGCAGATTCTGACTTGCCTCATCTCGGCTTTGTACAAACTCTGTTTACTGTCAAATTACCTCACTAAAAGCATTCACTTTTGCATAATATTCTCTTTCTTGACAATTAGAATACAAAGCCTTCGAAAACAGTACATCTGCAAACATATTTTATCACTTTTTGTGGAGAAACAGTGAGTGCAACCTAACCCTGTTCATTGTGTATGTGTCTGCACAGGTCTGAGTGAGGCGAGCCTCAGCGCCACAGGCCTGTGTTATATCAGCAAGTTCTGGAGATTTTGCTATTTAAAACTACAAAGCTCAGTGAAAATCACAAGAAATCAACTAAATATTACAAATGCGAAACATTTTACATAAAAAATATAATATTTAATCTCACTGACGTCAACTTTTTTTTCCCCCTATTTACCTGCCTCCCCTGACCGCACATCGCTGTTATCAGGTAAAAACGTGATGCAAAAGTACAACAACAAAAAAAGGTTTGGCGTAAAAATAATCATCAGATACTATCAACTTGATAATATTAAGTAATTACCTGATAGCATCACGTTATTACCTGATACTATGACGTTTTTACCTGATAGTTCTTTTCAAAATGTTTTTTAAATATTTGTATCACGTTATTCCCTAATAGTGTCACATTACCTGATAGTATCAAGTAATTACCTGGTAGTACACATTCTTACCTGATAGTATCAAGTAATTACCTGGTAGTACCACATTCTTACCTGATAGTATCAAGTAATTACCTGGTAGTACCACATTCTTACCTGATAGTATCAAGTAATTACCTGGTAGTACCACATTCTTACCTGATAGTATCAAGTAATTACCTGGTAGTACCACATTCTTACCTGATAGTACCACATTATTATTATAAAATTATTATTATAATTTTCCCCCAAACTTTGTTTTAAATATTTGCATCACGTTATTACCTAATAGTATGACATTATTACCTGATAGTTATCATTAAATTTTGTGATACAACTGACAAAAAAATAAAGTAGAGATTAGCAGTACTGAGCTTCTGTAATCGGAACGGGTATGACTAAAATATTTACTTAGGTGCGTTATCCATTATCCATATCCATATTGGAACTGGTGTGAAAAGCAAAGACAAAAATGGAGACACGAATAAGTGACATCCATGAAACCATCTTGGGGGCCGCATCTGGAGACCGGGCCCCAGTTTGACACCCCTGGTCTAGACCCTCAGTGACCTTGGTCTTGTCTCGATCTTGTAACTCTATGGTCTCGAAAAGTTTGATATTTGATATTTCATATCATGAACACTACAACGATTTGTTTTGATCTATATAATGCATATACTGTATAAGACTAACCTAGACTATAACTGGTCTTTAAATCAGGACTAGGCTTGAACTAAAAGTGGTCTAAACCAGGACTATCAGGACTGAGTCTGACATGAGCAGTGTCTTAAGACATATACTTGTTTGGAGTGGCATAAACTAGTTCATATTTGCTGGAAATTATCTTTTTAAAGCTTATTTAAAGCTTCAAGGACTTCGTCAAAAAGTCTTATTGTAAGAATCTTAGTGTATGATATTCACAATGCAAACACAATTTAAGTCTTAAATCTGACTATTTCCTCTCGTAAACCCTTTGACAAATTGTGTGCTGTCATGTACTTTTTAGTGGAAAACAAAAAATGTACTAATTTACAACTGAAAAAGTTAGTTATCCCAACTTTAAACCTAACTTTAAATAAGACAAAATATGCTTGTTTTATTGGCAGATTTTTCCCACTTACTTCAAGTAAATTTTGACGTGTTTGAAGTATTTTTAACTTGTTGTAATATACTATTTTTCCAGTAAATAAACTACTATAGCCAAAAGAAAAAAAAAACTGTATATTTTTAACTAAACAAGACCTAATAGCTTCAACTATATTTTTCGTGGCTTTGCGGACTCATTGTACTACTGTCTCTCCAGATCTGGCCGTACTTTCTCTTACCTCCTGTCTGAGCCCAGTCTGATGGCAGGTCCGGGGAAGCCTTACCACGACTGGGTGGGTTCAGATCACGCGGACGATCTGCAGTTTGTGTTTGGAAAGCCCTTTGTCACTCCCAAAGCCTACGCCGACAAACACCGGGCCCTGTCCTCCTACATGATGGCCTACTGGACCAACTTTGCCAGGACTGGGTGAGACTGACTGACTCGACAAACATGAAGATAGATTTTTATACTCCACTACTTAAGCAAATATGTCTGATTTTAGATACAGAACTTGTGCAGATGAATGGCGAAAATGAATGAGAGTCACGGGAGACAAAGTATTCAATTTTTTCTGTTGCACCATGCAATCAAGCTGCTTTGACAAAACTAACGCTGCGTTGTGTTGAAGCATCCAGTTTGGCGAGTTGAAGGGAATTTTGACGCAGAATAATTTGGAAGTTGGGGATGACAAGGGCACTTACACCCCGGCGCACTTTGCTGTTTTTGCAAAAGGCTTTGTTTTGCACGTAGGTAGATCACATTGAGAGAGCGGGAGAGGGAGAGAGATAGATCCTGTATTATTTCTTTTGCCTTGCCAGGGTTGCCAGATTTTCCGAGAACAAGCTTTGTTGCTTGTTGCTTGAACGTGAGAGCAGAGCAGCATGTCACTAAGTCACAGGAGAGTAGTGTCTGATTGGTGAATGTTTGTCGTTGATGAGTTCAGCAGTGTCCAACTCAGGCGTCCAAAGCAGGTTGGAGGTCTACTTCGCAAGACGCAGCATCTGCGAATGCCCGAATAAGCAAATTTCGACCAGCTGGATGCAAATTCGCTAGACGCCTCAAGATGCGGGTTTGCGGGTTGACTTTTGCTACGTTCAGACCGGACAGTGTTGGAGCATCCAATACATCCAGTTTACTTGTTAAGTCAATGTAAACCTACGTCTTGAGGTGTTCAGCGAATTTGCGGTGAAATTTGCTTGTTCGGGCATCTGCTGACGCTGCATCTAACCTGCGACTGACTCTTTGGCCGCCTTAACAGACGTCAATGCTTGCATTCATGTTTGCTGTTCTCCTCTCACATCAAGAGAGGAAGGAATGTTTACTGAAGTCTTCATAATACTTTTAAAATCAAATTATTTTCTGTTTTCTGGCTTTTATCAAAGAATATGGACTTGCGCTCACATGGATAGATTAAAAATGCTCATTGTGGTATTCAAACCACTACGGTAACAACAAAGGAGACCAGAGTTTGTTTTCCCCATGTGCAAAACAAAGCCTTTTGAAAACAGTGGAAACACAAAGAAGCGCTGGGGCATTTAGAGCGCCTGTTAGGGTGTCATATTCAAAAATATTCTGCGTCAAAATTTCCTTTAACAAGCCAAATTAGACACTCCAACGCTGTCCTGTCTGAGCGCAACATCAAAATTTAGCTGTAGCTGCAAAATTAAGCAGTTTAAGGTCTGGAAATATTCAGCGATTTTATTGATTGTGTGTGGAGTTTCAAAAGCAGTGGAGCAGCTCCTGTATAACGACTTAATGACATCATAAGGTGGAAGGCGTGTTTTCAGTTTGACATATGATTCCAGTATTTATATAAATAGTACACGGTGGAAAGAAGTACTGTAATTCTTTTGTCTTTGTTCACAGAGACCCTAACGAAGGTCACTCATCAGTGCCCGCGACCTGGCCCCTGTTGGACATGTCCACACAGCAGTATCTGAACATCACATCCGACATGAACAACGACTCCATCTCTGAGAAGATGAGGCTGCCATTTGTCAAGCTGTGGACCCAAGACATCCAAAGTCTTCAATAGATCCTCCAATGACTTTTCTGTGGACCCTCCTATAGATCCTTGAACATTTTCTAATAAATACAGACTAACTTGTACCTCAATGATTTTGCCTTCATCAAGTTGATCTCTGCAATGACAAATAAATATAATAGTATCTGAGAGCTAGGACTTTTGCATGGAGCTGGATTGGGTCCTCTGAGTCACCTGACCTGCAAAAAAAAAAAAAATCCTGAAAATTGCCTGAATATCGTAAGCCAAAATGTGTTCATGTTGCCAGAGAACCACCTGACCTAGAAGCTATTGAAAAAAAAAATCTTATATTTTTTAAAGAAATAAATTCCTGAAAAATCCAAAAAGGTTAATTTTGTAAACCAAAGGGTATGCAAAAGGACTATTATAATAGGTTGGATTGGGCACTCTAAGTCACCTGATCTAGAAGCTATTGAAAAAAATCTGATATTTTGAAAAAAATAGGTAGCACTTTAAAAGACCTCCACGGTACCTACCAGTTAAGTACCGTGTCAGTTACTAATAACTAACAGTGACACTTACTAGTACTTACTCTGGTACTTACTGTGGTACTTACACTGGTACCTAGAGTGGTACTTGAGTGGTACTTGTACCAGCAGTTACTGGTACATACCAGTGGTAGTTACTGTGGTACTTACTGTGGTACTTACACTGGTACCTACATTGGTACTTTGAGTGGTACTTGTACCAGCAGTTACTAGTACATACCACTGGTAGTTACTGGTACTTACTGTGGTACTTACACTGGTACCTACAGTGGTACTTTGAGTGGTACTTGTACCAGCAGTTACTAGTACATACCACTGGTAGTTACTGGTACTTACTGTGGTACTTACACTGGTACCTACAGTGGTACTTTGAGTGGTACTTGTACAAGCAGTTACTGGTACATACCACTGGTAGTAACTGTACTTACTGTGGTACTTACACTGGTACCTACAGTGGTACTTTACCACCAGTATTGGCATGCTGGTATGGTCGTAGCCATACCAGCATGCCAAAGCCTGATCCAGTCAGATCTCAGAAGCTAAGCAGGGTTGGGCCTCGGCAGTACTCGGATGGGAGACCACAGAAGAACCTCAGGTGCCACAGTGGGGCAACTTCAGTGGTACTTACTACAGTAGTTGACAGTCAACTACTGTAGTAAGTACCACTGAAGTACCAGCATGTGTCACTTTAGAACAGGTCCCGTTGTTACTAGTACTTAACTGTCAACTACTGTAGTAAGTACCACTGAAGTACCAGTATGTGTCACTTTAGAACAGGTCCCGTTGTTACTAGTACTTAACTGTCAACTACTGTAGTAAGTACCACTGAAGTACCAGTATGTGTCACTTTAGAACAGGTCCCGTTGTTACTAGTAGTTGACTGTCAACTACTGTAATAAGTACCATTGTAGTACCACTATTTACCATTATGTATCATGGTATTTATCAATAAATGTTGGAATTAAGCTAAGATTGTTGTAAATTGTTTTCTGTTGTTTTGTTTACTGAAACAAATAATTACTTTGGTATTTGTCAATACCCAATATTGTAGTGACATAAATAAAGACAGTGGTGCTTTTTTAACACTTGCATTTTATTGTTATTCATAATTTATAAGCTCTACTTTTTAAATTTAGTACCAATAATACCACCACTGAAACATATGTGTGTGCACAAATTATTAAAAGTGGTAAGTGTACTAATAGTTACCACTGTAAGTACCAGTCACTGATGACACAAGTACCACCTTAAGTACCAGTGTAAGTACTACAGTAAGTACCACAGTAAGTACCAGTAACTATCAGTGTTATGTACCAGTAACTGCTGGTACAAGTACCACTATAGGTACCAGTGTAAGTACACAGTAAGTACCACAGTAACTACCAGTGGTATGTACCAGTAACTGCTGGTACAAGTACCACTCAAAGTACCACTGTAGGTACCAGTGTATGTACCACAGTAAGTACCAGTAACTACCAGTGGTATGTACCAGTAACTGCTGGTACAAGTACCACTCAAAGTACCACTGTAGGTATCAGTGTAAATACCAGTGTATGTACCACAGTAAGTAACAGTAACTACCAGTGGTATGTACCAGTAACTGCTGTTGCAAGTACCACTGTAGGTACCAGTGTAAGTACCAGTGTAAATACCACAGTAAGTACCAGTGGTATGTACCAGTAACTGCTGGTACAAGTACCACTCAAAGTACCACTCTAGGTACCAGTGTAAGTACCACAGTAAGTACCAGAGTAAGTACTAGTAAGTGTCACTGTTAGTTACTAGTAACTGACATGGTACTTAACTGGTAGGTACTGTGGAGGTCTTTTAAAGTGCTACCAAAAAATAAATTCCTGAAATATCTTGAAAGGGTTAATTATATTATAATAAACTGCATTAGACCTCTGAGTCACCTGACTTAGAAGTTATTTAAGAAAATGTTCCGAAAACCCCAAAAGGGTTAATATATGTTAATTCATAAAGGATTTTTAAAAATATATAAGTGTTTCCACAATGCTTATACTACTGTCCAACATGAAACTAAATTCACCACAGTATATCCGTCAAGTTGAGTAGTCTAAACCAGCTTTAAAATTGCTTTAAAATAACTTGCCTGTGATATTAATGCACTGCTCACTTTTCACAGACGTGAGCACATCTCAGGTTCACTCAATGAAATGGTGCCTCACATCTGGCTGGAGTCACACCTTCTACAGTGACTGACAGTGTACAGTATAGCACTTGGGCATAAACAAGCTCATCAACAGAAGGCCGTAAAAGGTAAAGTTTTCATTGTCTAATGTAGTAAACAGTTTTGGGAACTTTCCACACATCCTCAAATGCCTCACTAAAACAAAAACAAAAACCTTTGTATATGACCTCAACCGAAATTGTGTTGTCATGGCAAAATGGAAACACTTTTAGCAAATAATTTGGCATTTTAAGCTTCCAATATGAGTCAGGGTTTCTGTAGAGAGAAAGAACGCAGCTAGGGCTGTCAATACATTTAGAAACGAGTAACTAACCATTAAAAATTCACTAAACAACTGCAAATTTAAAATAATTACTTACTGTAAACATAATAGAATAGTAAAGAATGTTCTTAAACTTTCTATAGACTTCCTCATTCTAAACCAAATCTCAAAGAGCTGCACTAATGTCTGTAAAGAGACGCATGTGGCTCTCGAGATGCAGGTTGCAGACCCTTGGCTTAGGTGACTGATTGAACAGCGTGCCCATCTTTTTGTCTTTTGTTGCAGTTCGAGCGAGACGTGACGATTTGGAGCAATAAGACGTTCAACCGCAATCCCATTCTGGTAAAAGAGGACAGCGCCATTCAGCGGTATCGGCGCTGGTTCAGTCAGTTCTACAGTGAGAACAGCCCTCGGTTCCAGTACCAGATGGACTCTATGGACTTCTAAGACCAGGAAATGTTCAGTCACATACATACAACATACAAACATACAAGCAAACAACAAAAAGAAAAAAACACTATCAATGTCTTATACCCAAAACATATTCCGAGCTATTCAGAAATAAAAACACTCAGACAGTCTGCACAACTTCACTGCACTCATTCTAATCATTTAGTGCCCAGTGCTTTGTTCACTGCTTGAACAAGTCTGAAAGGTGGAAAATAAAGGAAATAATGACACAAACAATGTCAAAGTACCTCATCTGCAATGAATTTAAGTCAATAGCTGTGGTTGTTTTCAGGTAACTGTACATCTGAGATAAAAGAAAAGATTACATTTAAATGGACTGAAGAGGGATTTAGATATCAGGGTATTACTATCACAAGAAAATCAGCATAGTTTGTAGAGAAAAGTTGGGGTAGCTAACTTTTTCAGTTGTAAATTAGTAAACTGCGTGCTTTCCACTAAAAAGTATATAATAAATGCAACACTTTGTGAAAAATGTGCGCTGTTTGGGTTGAATAATAAAGAATTTTAGTTCTCATTAAGAGCCAAATGCAGCGCTCTGATTGGCTGTGCTTGGGGTGGTCACTCCAGTTTCACTTTAATGTCTGTTAAAAGAAATGTATAAGAAAAACACATGAATACATGTCGATACTAACCATCAGTTGAAAGATTTTTGAGTTTGCAGAGTGAAAATCAGCTACCCCATCTTTAATAAAGATTTGACAGGGTGGGATACGCCGCCATTGACATTAATGAGTTGAGTGGAAGGTACAAGGATGAATTTTCTGCTTACATGAAAAAAATACAAATTTTTTCATAAAATTTCATATTGAAAAAAGGGAAACTATTAATGACATATCGATATATCAATAAAAGGCTAATTTCGAAAATGTATGAGCCCTGCAGATGGAATCAGACAATAATCTGGACATAAAGATAAATGGGAGAAGGAAAGTAAATACAGTGGTTATGGAGGAAAACTATGAAGAATCTTTGAAAAACGCTGCATGCATGGTTGAGTAGAGTTCATGGCGGAAATTCAAATGAAAAACATTAAATACAATATTCCATTGTCACAACTAACACATCAAAATAGTCAAGTGTCTGACAAATGCTGGAGAGACTGTGGTCAGACAGTAGATTATACAGTACACACGTATTCTCCGATTTTCTCACAGTTAAAAAATATTGGAACAAAATCAGGAAAACGATTGAATGAAATTGTAAGGAAAAACTTAACCTAAAGATGCAAATGTCCATCTAGAGATAAGAAACTATAATGGCAAAGAAAAAAAAGTGTAACAGAAAGATTATTGTATAACAACAACAACAATGTACCTGTAATTAATGAGACAAGAAAGTAGTAACTATCCTTATTGACTGGTATTTGTTAGAATTGGTCTTGTGTCAATAATAATCATTTTCATTGTTGTTTTCATTAAGGGTATTGTCCTTACTATCATTTTAATAGTATTCTTATTATTTATTCATTCATTTATTTTTTATTTCTGTTTATGTCAAGGTGTCGGGGTCATTAAACAAATGGGTTATTTAAAAAAAGGGAGGATAAGCCTAATAGATGATACACAATGTTGATATACAGTACAGTGTATATCTGCTGCATATGTAATACACGTTGTATGGGGGTATGAATAAGTATGTATATGTATGGATATATTTTAACATGAACAGTTTCTGTTTTTATATGAAAAGTTTCTGTTTTAACGTGAAAAGTTAATGTATTTACTAGTAAAATATATCCTGTTTTTATGACAAAAGTGTCTGTTTTTTCAAGTAAAGTTTCTGTTTTAACAGGGAAAGTTAGTCACACAGACAAGTGATTAAGATCTAGCGAAAATGTAGGAGTTATTCTATTTAATTGCTATTTTACATTGGGCTTAAGGCATTCGGAGATTTTGTTACCTTTGAGTTCAATAGATGGCAAACTTGTTAACTAGGCCTACAGTATAAAAAGACATCAGTCTATTAATTTTTAAGAACGAAATTTATTTTTAAGAACTAAATTCTTGAGAAAATACATTTCCACAGTAGTTTTAACTAAGACATTGCTCACGCAAGTTCAGACCTTGCATTTATTTCTTGATTATTAATTTACTGTCTTTAAATACAGTTTGTGGTTAAATCTTATTAGAAAAAAGGTCTCTACGGCCAAAGCACGCGCGTTCTGACGTCAGCGCGCACGTGTTGCCTAGATCTTGTGTTTAAATGACGCGCGTCACTGCAAACTTTGCAAACCCAGACTGCGAGCAAAACTCTGCATTTGTGAGCTTCACTCGACGGATTCTACAGAAAGGAGACTTCACTTTTGGACATTTTCACCAGACACCAACTGACCAGCCCCTTACTCAAACTACGAGACGTTTGTGAGGAAAAAACGTGAGCTTTTATGACTTTGTCTGTTTGCCTTACTGCGTATGAGTTTGGACTGTTTATGCAGCAAAAACAAGCACTAGCTAGCACTATGTCCTTTTGTCAAAGTCTAGAGATCATGTTTTCTGTAAGTTTACTCAAAGAAATGTGTGTGGTTTTTCAACGCTTCTGAAGCAAACAGCATTAGACCTCCACCTGCTGCAGCTAACACGCTACTGACCAGAACTATAGAGCCTAAAATTGATACTGTGACCATATCCACGGGTCAAAGTCACAGAACATGCAGTTTGTGCTAATTATCATAGCAATTAATGTAAATGTAGCATTATAAGAGCATTTCTACTTCTAATTGTCATATTGCAAACCTAATTGAATCAGGCCCAAACTGCATAAAGCATTTTGAGATGATGTGTTACATTAATATAAGGCACAGCCTGACCTGAACCCATCCCAAGGCCTAAAGTAGGCCTATCAAACATACAACCATTGTCCAAATATTAAAATATATATTTGCTCTTCTATAGCCTAAGTACTGGTTTCATTCTGAGTTCAGTACACCTGGTTCAGTTCTGTAGTAGACCTGGTTTGGTCTAGTCCCAGTTTAGATCTAGTTTAGTACTGGAATGACATTATTACAAAGTATTAGGAAAGCTCTAGTGCTTATAACACTTTATAGTAATAAGTACAAATACGTTTGTGTTTCATCAGTGGCACTTAGTGGTAGCTCTAGTAGTACTTGGTACAACATGTGGCGCTAAAGAGATAGTTACAGCTATGTTTAGTAGAATTCTAGTGACTTACTTTTGGTGGTACTTGTAGTGATCACTATTCTGACACTGGTACATTTATGAACATTATTTGTGCGTATGGTGGTATCTTTTGCAAATATGATGATACATTATTTTTACGTATTGCTACAAACATGGCTTACATTAAATAGTATCACTAAAATAAAATTATATCAGGAATTCTAATTGGGATAGTTTTGCCATTTTGTCTATTTTGTTTTACAAAACTTGCTCAAAACTTGCTCAAGGAATGAATGAAATATGAACATTTTGAGACATGATTTTAATCAGCTCCTGACCTAATTCCCTAATAAACATATTACAGCAATAAAATAGTTTTTTTGTTTGTTTGTTTGTTTGTTTTTTTAATGCCATGCTTTATTTAGCAAATTCACAGAACATGTAGTTTGTTTTTGTGAGGCTTAAAGCTGCTCTGTGTAACTGTGTAACTCTGTGAAAAGTCAACTACACTAGTTTGTAAAAATACTTTGGGACATTATGAATGAGGAAAAATATGTTTTACACCACAATGTAAAAAAGTACAGCTTTCTATGGAAACATGCAAGAGGAGGCCCTCTTCTAGGCCAAAAAAATAGTCCATTTTGTGGTCATGCAAGCTTGCTCCAATCAAAAGCTCAGATTTTATTATTGTTTTAATGCAATAAAGAAATCAATATGACAAAAAAAAGAAAATGCTTTTGTTTAAGTTTATTTTTGGTCAAAATGTTACACAGTGCACCTTGAACAAAATAGAAAACAAATTGGAATCGTTACTCATGTATCAAGACAACAATGGAGATAAAACTAAATAGTCTCATCCCTAATACAGAATGAAACATTAAAAAAAAGATGAATGTTGAGATATATTATGTGTACATGATTCTACTTTGAATTAGAGCTAAACATACAGTTGGATGCTTAACTGGGGTTTGTCAGGTGTTTGAATTGATGAAGAGGTTCCAAACTCCAAACTGGTCACTGTTGGCGCTGCATTTGTGAAAGTGTCGCAAAAGATTTTGATATTGTGTTGTCTGACTCGATGTGTTCCTCTCCACAGATCTGTGTGATTCTTCAGACCCTCGGACTTCCTGCACAGGAACCACTTCAGGGCCTAAGTCCACACACACACTCACACACAATCACACTCTCTCCCTCTGCCATGGCCACTTCTGCCAAGTTTTCTTGGGGTGGTGGGAGATCCTGTGCTCCTTCCACACCCCACTCCTCTCTCTCTGCTCCTGCTGCTGCTGTTCTGGGTGACTCTGTGTTGCCCTCAAAGCCCCCCTCTGCTGCCCCAAGCTGAGACTGCTTCTGCAGCTTTTACCACTGCAGCCACGCTTGCTCCGGCTGCTAAGTGCCCTAAGCTTGCTTTTGCGGCTTTTGCCCCTGCTGCTAAGGTTTCTCCTGCTGCTAACTGCCCTAAGCTTCTTCCTGCTGCTGTTTCCCCTGCTGCTAAGGGAGCTCCTGTTGCCAAGTGCCCTAAGCTTGCTTCTGTGGCTCTCGCCCTTGCTGCTAAGGTTGTTCCTGCTGCTAAGAGTCCTAGGCTTGCTCCTGCTACTCTGCCCCCTGCTGCTAAGGTTGCTCCTGGTGTTATGTTCCCTAAGCTTGCTTCTTATGCGCCTGCTCCTGCAGCTACCGCTAAGATTGCTCCTGCTGCTAAGTGCTTTAAGCTTTAAAGAGCTGCTGCTCTTGTCTCTGCTGCTAAGTGCCCTAAGCCTGTTTCTGCTGTTTTTATCTTTGCTGCCAGGCTTACCTCTGCTCGTAAGCTTTCTAAGCTTGCTTCTGCTCCTGCTGCTCTTGTCCCTGCCACCACTAAACTAAGATTGCTTCTGCTGCTTTTACCACTGCTGCCATGCTTGCTCCTGCTGCTGAGTGTCCTAAGATTGCTTCTGCTGCTCTGGCCCATGCTCCTAGACTTGCTACTGCTGCTCTTGCCCCTGCTGCTAAGCTCCCTTAGCTTGCTTTGGCTGCTCCCACCCCTGCTGCTAAGCATCTTAAACTTGCTTCTGCTGCTCTTGCTCCTGCTGCTAAGCTCACTTGTGCTGCTAACCCTCCTACACTTGGGTCTGCTTCTGCTGAGGAGGCTGAGCTAGCTGCCATCAGTTCTAACCCTGTCCCTTTTGTCCCAAAGGTGGAGGTTGAGCTTGCCCTCCTGTTTCCTGGACCAAAGTTGGACTGGATGCAGCAGATGTAGGCCTTCTTCCAGGATCAAGAGCTGGACTGGAATGACTGGAATGTGTGCTCCATGCATTTCCAAGTGCTTATCTGGAACTGCATTGGTGCCTCAGTTTGAACTGGAACTACCAGCCTTCCCTCGAATCAGATATTTCCTCCAACTCCTCTGTAGGAACCTCTATGTTCCCAGGCCACAGAGAGACAAAGCCCCTTCAGCATGTCCTGGTGCTTTCCAAGACTTCTTCCAGTAGAGCATTTCCACCTCACCAGGGAGGCTTTGTCCAGGAGGCATTCAGACTAAATGCTCAAGCCACCTCAACTGGCTCCTCTCTAAGTGGAAATAGTAGTTCTACACTGTAATCTCAGAGCAAAGGGTTTCAGACTCTGTTTTTTTTTTGGAGCAAACAGCCCTGGACTCAATATCTTGAGAGCGAATGGCCAAAGACTATATTTTGAGAACAAATGGCCATGGACTCTGTATTTTGAGCGCAAATGGCCTTGGACTATGTGTTTGAGAGCAAAGGCCACAGACTCTATTGTACATTTTTACATTTGGTGTTTTAACTGTTTGTGTGTAACTATTCAAATTTATTGATTGTGTGGTGTATTTGTGTTTAATTTGCAGCTTTTAACTTGAAGCTACCCCTCTACAAAACCAGCCTCTATCAGCCAGTGTCCCAGCCTAACATCACCATCGACAGGGACCTGTTCCTCCTCACTCTCTCAGCCAGTGTCCCAGCCTAACATCACCATCTACAGGGACCTTTACCTCCTCACTCAGTGTCCCAGCCTAACATCACCATCTACAGGGACCTGTTCCTTCTCACTCTCAGTGTCCCAGCCTAACAACACCATCTACAGGGACTTGTTCCTCCTCTCTCTCAGTGTCCCAGCCTAACATCACCATCTACAGGGACCTGTTCCTTTTCTCTCTCTCAGTGTCCCAGCCTAACATCACCATCTACAGGGACCTGTTCCTCCTCACTCTCTCAGCCAGTGTCCCAGCCTAACATCATCATCTACAGGGACCTGTTCCTCCTCACTTTCAGTGTCCCAGCCTAACATCACCATCTACAGGGACCTGTTCCTCCTCACTTTCAGTGTCCCAGCCTAACATCACCATCTACAGGACCTGTTCCTCCTCACTCTATCAGCCAATGTCCCAGCCTAACAACACCATCTAAAGGGACCTGTTCCCCTCACTCTCTCACTCAGTTTCCCAGCCTAACATCACCAACAACAAGGATACAATGGTATTTGTAAATATTTTGTTTTGTTAGTTAACCAGCAGCCTTGGGTAAAAACAGACTTTAACTGATCTGTTCACCACAATGTAAGTATTTCAAAGTTGTATCATCTTATGTCAGTTTGACACGTGCAAGTATTTACTGCATTTTAATTCTAGACACGTGCCCGCCAGCCAAAGGACCACTTCCTGAAACCTCACGACCCTGACATCAGCCAGAGCATCAGCCATCTCCAAGACCACGTCACAGCTGCTCATTTTGTCCCAAACATCAATTTCTGCCCAAGTGTTGTCCATCGAGCATGACCTTGTCTTCACAACATAGAAAAGGTAATTAATTATGCTTTATGATGATTTCAATCATTTTAAACAAATTAAAATGCATTTGCGCAGAAAGTTTAAAATTAGGTCAAATTCATTTGATTTGGACACAGTGAAAAGTCAATGTACTTTTATTTTAATACTGTCATCTTTAAAAGATCCAAAGGTCTGTAAGACTTCTTTCCCTCGACTATAATCCTCAACCAAAAAGATGTTTATTAGTCACATTGTTTGTAAACTGATAGTTTTGATGTTTTCTACTTTGCACATAAAGTAGTCCAATTCTTTTTTTCAGTCGACAGTTTATTAGAACTCCAGACCAAAGAGCCAGTCTGTCAACTTCAACATGGTTTTAACATACGCCGGAGTCTTCAACATCTGCCTCCAAATTCAATCTACAAATAAACATCAGCCGTCCAACTTCACCAAGACCACTTGACCACTGTCATCTTTACCCCACACCTGTGATTCTACCATGGTTCCAACTCCAAACAGCATTAAAAAGGTTCATCATAGCTGATTTTTGGAACATGAATTCAGTTTTGTAGTTTCAAGTTCTGTCAGCTCAGTTCACTTCTTGTCATTTTTCTCATTTGCAGTCCTAGTTCAGCACAACAGCCACAAGAGAAACATGACAGCTCAGTGTAAGGTGGAATCAGCTCATGGCTGCCCTCAAAGGACCACTGTGAAAGCTCAGTTATGTATTTGTAAGTGATTTGAGTTTAGTCCCCTAGAGAAGATGTTTGTTTTGGACAAGATCATACCATTTGGGTCTTCCTCTCTTCTAAAGAAAGTTCACAAGAAGAAAGCCACAATGGATCTGATACATGAAGAACCAACCTTCAGAATCATCATCTGTGGAAAAGCTGCTACACTTGCAGAATACCGGTAAGTTTAAACAAGAAGAGAAAAACATTCATTTGGTTTTGACACAGTCAAATGTCATTGTACTATATTTTTGTTGCAGCCTCCAATCACATGAAGTGTCTCCAAATGTAATCCACCAAAAATAAGGATCAGACATCAGCTATTAAACTTCTCCAAGACTATCTTTGTCCCACACATCAGTTTGTGCCTGGTCATCGCTAGCTCTCCAACTCCAACTAGCATGGCTCTACCTCCCCACATCAAAAAGGTAATCAAATATAGCTTAGTTCATTTCATGTGCACTTTTGTCTTCTGTTAGAAATTAGATCATTACACTTAGGGCTGGGCGATCTGGGAAAAAATATAATCACAATTTTTTTTCTCATATTGATCTCGATTTTCCATTTGATTTTGTTTAACTTTTTCAAAAACAAATGAAAAATGCCATTCATGAACATGAACGAAACAAAAACCTTTTAATATGTCCCTTTTTTTAAAACTATATATCAATATTCTGCCTCAAAGTTTGATTTTTGTTTCAAACTACACATTTTTACTGACTAAAGATTGGTTTTCGATGCTTTGATTCAAAACCCACCACCAAATAATTGACAACTTGTTTTCGATTCGATCTCGATCTCTCGATTGTTTGATTATTGGCTCAGCCCTAATTACACTTGTCTTTTTCCCATTTGCAGAAAGGTACTTTGTACATTACATTGTAATCTTGATGTTACAGATGTTTCACTGTCAGAGACATCATTCCTGGCAAAAGGACGATACACTTGCACAGTAAGTTCTGTTCATTTGATTGTACGTTAATTTAAAAAGGTGCTGTTATATGATTTTGTATTGTGCACATAGTGATGTGTTTTCTGTTTTCATTGTACAGTTTACAACCACTAGAAACCTAAGAACCAATTTGTCAACTTCAGACGTCAGCCAGAGCTCTTCTTCTGTTTCCAAACTGAATCCAAACATCAGCTCTCAAACTTCTGCTGGATGACTTGACAGCAGCGATCTTTGCCCTATGCAAATGCTTCTACAATGATTCAGATCTCCAACTCCAAATTGCAATGCCTCGTAGAAGCACTGGACTTATGAGCCTCGAACCCAGCAACAACAAAAACAACAACAGTAGCAGCAGCAGCAGCAACAGCTCCAAACCCACACTGAGCTGAGCCTGGCTCTAATAAAGTCAGGAAAAATGGGCATTTCCACTTGTTTGTCTTTCACTTGTTTTCCTACAAAACACATTTGTCTAAGCTTTTGCACACAGATTATTGTGTAGACATCTTCATCATATTTGGCAGTTTTTTCTAACTTCTGTCTTCAATGAAAATACCAATAAAAAGACTACTAGTATCTTCATATATAAAGGCATAAAAGTCAGAGATGGAATATGAAATATTAAAAGGACAATTGTTAAACACGGTTTTGGTGTATCTAGGTTAGCTAGCATCATGTTCATGTCCAACTCTGTTTGAGCTGGTCACCTTTGGTCTAAACAGTTTGATACTAACCACAGCCTATTTGTATCAAGTTAAGAAAACCTGAATCGACATGCATGTTTTAAACATTAAAATAGGGTTAGTCTGAATTAAGTTCTTAAGCAGTGAACTGTCAAAAGCTAGTGTTAGTTACATTTCAAGTTCTACTCTAAATCTGTGCTCAAGAGTTTGTGTCAAACTCAACCCTGTCAACAGGGTCAACCGTGCTTTTATTGAATGTCAGGTTTTATCTTACTTATTGTTGATGGATCTGCTCCAAATGCTGTTTCAGCATGAATTCTATACAGAAATGAGTTTTGATTGTAAAAACATTTAGCAACTTAATTTATTTTGAAAACATTGAAATAAAACGACAATGAAAACATTTATTGAAAGCTGCACACTGGCATTAAAATAAACATGTTACTTAGCTAAAGACGATGTGATATTTAAATCAGTCACAAAGTCAAGTTTAATGAGAGCAGAGGAAGATCATTGCTCAGTGTTTTCAATCCTCTTTTAGATTCATGACTGTTATGTATCGTACTACGGCGCTCCATAGTACTCACGAAAAAAAATATATTTATCTCGTAATTACGAGATAAGATCTCGTAATTACGAGATAACTTTCTCGTAATTACGAGATAGTTTTCTCGTAATTACGAGATAATTTTCTCGTAATTACGAGATAATTTAAAAGGCTTTTCCCACATTCTGTATATCCACACGCTTCGTATAGGCTAAGCTAGTGACTTTATCCACAACGAGTAGTCTTTTCTGTGCTAGCTTGATGTTTCTAAATAGCTAAGATGTGCTTGTGGATTTCGTTATGTTAAATTAAGTGTCTGTGGTCTTCACTGCAATGTTTACGGTCGACAAAAAGTATGAAAATAGCCAATAACGTGACTGTCAACTCACGCTACAGTTAGCATGCTATTATAAAGACGGCCAGTGTGTGGAGCTGTTCACCCACCAGAAAGAAGCTAGTGGTAATCGGCAGGTTTTTTAAATAAAACTCGATCTTCTTGACTGTTGACAGTCAGTCCCACTCATCCTTAGAAATGTGCGGCAGTTTTTCTGTGGCTCCAGCGTCTAGTTTTCAATTTATTTGGCCAAAAAGAAGAGAAATGCTGCACATTTGCTACACTTCCGCATGGATCACCCAGAGTGGGTGGGTACTGCAAAAATGCCCGTATGTTGCAAGTCTGTTGCAGCACTTCTCTCCTTTATGGCCAAATAAATTGAAAACCAGACGCTGGAGCCACAGAAAAACTGCCGCACATTTCTAAGGATGAGTGAGACTGACTGTCAACAGTCAAGAAGATCGAGTTTTATTTAAAAACCTGCCGATTACCACTAGCTTCTTTCTGGTGGGTGAACAGCTCCACACACTGGCCGTCTTTATAATAGCATGCTAACTGTAGCGCGAATTGACAGTCACGTTATTAGCTATTTTCATACTTTTTGTCGACCGTAAACATTGCAGTGAAGACCACAGGCACTTAATTTAACATAACGAAATCCACAAGTACATCTTAGCTATTTAGAAACATCAAGCTAGCACAGAAAAGACTACTCGTTGTGGATAAAGTCACTAGCTTAGCCTATACGAAGCGTGTGGGTATACAGAATGTGGGAAAAGCCATTTAAATTATCTCGTAATTACGAGAAAATTATCTCGTAATTACGAGAAAACTATCTCATAATTACGAGAAAGTTATCTCGTAATTACGAGATCTTATCTCGTAATTACGAGATAAATATTTTTTTTTCGTGAGTACTATGGAGCGCCGTATCAATCTCCCCAGATGTTATTTTATTTATTAATAAATGTGCACTACACTGTAATTGGCACTACTTTCTGTTAAGAAAACATATGGGGCATACGTAATTAGTACTGAGACAGCTCACCATCACATTTTAATCCTTAATGCCTGAATGACTTTCAGAACTTGATTAGAAAATTATTGACACTCGTCCACTTTATCCAGCGTCCATCAACAAACTACTTTAGTGAGGTTTTTGAAGAAGTCACGAATTAAGTTGTCAGTTGCGTACTGTCTGGCCATATTTGATTAGGCCAGGTCTCCAACGCCTGCCTCCAGGTCCACTCGCACTCACCGCGATGGTCCTTCCACGAGGGGCAGCTCTCAAGTCTCCTCCTCTGCTCCGATAGGCTCTCATCTGCTTTTTTTATGCAATGCTTTTGTAAAGACATGTGTTTTGACCTGTTTGTTCTGATGTTACAGCTCCATAGAGGGAACAGCCCTGAGCCCTCTACCTCTGGTACTCCCTCGGCTCCTCAGCGGGCTACAAGGAGCAGACGCCCTCTGCCTCGGCAGCCCAGTCCTTCTGCTCCTGTGCAGGTAAATTTAACCAAGACACTTAACTGCATGAAAAGTGTACTTATCTGCTTCTTTTCTTAATTTGCAGCTTGTTGAGAGCCACAGTCCTAGACCATCCTCCTCTGGCTCCTCTGTGCGCCCTCGCCCTGGAGTCCAGGTAAGTCTAATGCTTAATAATAATTATGAGATGTAGAGGGTTTAACGGTCAACATCACTTTCTATTCTACTGCGCATGTTGCCTGCAGAAAGGTACGCTATCCGTCTTGTTGGTTGCAGAAAAATCGTTGATGAAAACAATAAAACAGGAGGAGACCTAGCTGTGTCGATCATGTATGTATCGTATAAACTTGTGTCTGACTACTGAAGCTTTAAACTGTTTTATTCTTACCATTTTTTTACTTACCTGAATGGTGTAAAGATGAATTTCATCTTTACAACTTCACAAAAGTTGATTTAGCAGCACAAACTCTTGTACAGTGTTTAACTCTTGCAGTTACGTGTTGCTGCTACAGCTTGTGACAGACAGCTGCGTTTCTCTCTGCTCGCAGGTTGCACGCTTCCTTTGTGTTGATTAAAAAAATAATCCCTCTAATTTGTTTCTATTTAAAAGTTCTCTCTGATTCACTGTCCATAAGTCTTTGATTCAAGAAACATTTTCTGTTTTCATCAGCACTCCGTGAGCCAGGCCCCTCAGCCCTCCACGTCACACTCTCGGTGCTATGTTGACCTGGTGAGTATTCATGTTTCCTCATGTCAGTTTAGTGTGCTTTGTGTTTAACATGTGTCTGTATACTTGGATCAGCCTGGAGGCGGGCGGCTGTCCACTGGCACTCCTGTTTGGCTGCATGTGTGGGACGTGTCTCTGTTCTTAGAGGTATTCAAGATCCTACTCCAGAATACTGTTTGTCACATGTAAATGGACATGATAGTATAAAGTGGCTTTGCTCTCTTTCAGATGCTTGGGCCTATGCTTCCCAACATGCACAACATGGACGAGGAGGTTTGGAGGTACGTCTCTGGGCCAGACACCATGATGGTGACTCCTCCGTGGACATCAGACTCCACTTTGCAGGAGGTTCAAGAGACCTTGGCTCCTTTTCCCAGACCGTTCACAGCCTTCAGCAGCGAACTGTAAGTCCCCACGCTGTTGTGGGCTTAAACAATTCACATGTTTCATAGTGTCTGGTACAAGTAAGTATTGTGCCAAGGTCTCAGGGAGTACTGTAATATTTGTGTAATATTTTTTACTTTGTAATGTTTTTATGAGTTTTAAGATTTGCAGCACAGACAAAGAACATGCACCACAGCACATACATCAAACACAGAGTCCAAGCAACCCTCCACTGTGAAGATCAAATCTCCTGCATTTGTTCATTTGCTGCCCAGTTGTACGGTAGGTTCAGTTACCTTTTTAGGGTTACATTGGTTGTGAAGCAGTTTACAAAATGCATTTGTCTGTTCTTATTCACAACATACAGATCTTACAGAGCGACAAAAGACTGATCAGTGGAAAAATTAAACCAAAGGCTGCTATAGATAAAGTTTGTTGAATGGGGTGTGTCAGCCAACTTACAGTCTTTATTTTCTATGTTTTGCAGCATTCAACCTAAAGATCATCAGCCACTGCTTCAAAGACACACCTAACATCTTCTGTGTCTTCAAATGTGTCAAGAAATCACACAGTTATTACTAATCAATAGGCGCTTAACAGAACTTTCTCTAACTATTCATCTAGATAAGAGAATACAACACAATAGGCAGATACTACTTTAACTTGCAAGTGCATTTACCTTAACTCTTACGTATACAAATAGGAGGTTACATACAATAATACAAGCATAGTTTCTGAGATACAGGGTCAAACAGAAGTCACGGGTCAAACACACGTCGTTACTCAAGACAGACGATGAACAATCTTCAAATGACAAGAGTAGAAAGAGGAACCAGTAGAAAGAAGATTCCTCAGAAACGGCAGTCCACCACACAATAAGGACACGTTTTGAAATACACTTTGATCAAATAGCAAAACAAGCATTATAAAATACCAAATCTCTTACAAAAGTCTACGGATTTTTTTGCCCCACCCTAACTAACATCAACATCTACAGGGGCAAGCAGACATTTTATTCCACATCAATAATCTACTGAAAGTGCCCCAGCCTACCATCACCAACTACAGGGGGAAAAAAAAGCCAACATCGACCACACTTCCTCCAATGAACATCTATGTTTGCCATTTCACCTTATTCTTCTGCTGCTTCATTTCCAGGAGCAAAAGAAAAGCTTACAATCTCTCCAAAAACTGCTACACACGTCAACAGTGCGGGGGCAAATAGCCATAGTTACTCAGTTCACTTCCAAAACCATGTCTAATATCAATCTGGTCACTCTGTCAGTGCCTCAGTTTACCATTACCAATGACAGGGGAAGTAGGGAGAGCAGGGTTGGTTGTCACATTTTTACTTTGATTTGAATTTCTCAAAAACAACAAATTTCACATTAACCATTTTAACAACTGAGAAAAAAGTATTTGGTAACTAATGAACCCACCTCCTGCTCTCTGTCTTATTCTGATCCAAAGTTATTGATCATTTAATGTTAATTGTTCACCTGTCTGGGTTGGTTGTCACACCTCATGGGGTTGGTTGTCACAATGTTATGTCAATGGGAGGCCGATGACAAATGTGTCTTGTCTTTGGTTTGATTTTTTGATGTCTGATTTCCTTTTGATTCAAGAATGTTTTACATTTTCTGAATCAGGAGACGTTAAATTACAAGAAAAAGGCAATTGGAAATTTAAAAGATGCACTTTTGTCAAGATTCTAATGATTGTAAAATTATATTTTTATTGTGAATTAGTGATTAATAACTTTTGAACCACATGACAATAATTATTTATTTTTTAGTTGAAACTTTACACTGATTTCCTTCATTGAATTGGAATATTTAAAATATAGTATTTTTGAGCAAATCTGGCTGTGCTGCTGTTCTAGATATAATCATATGTGACAACCAACCCTGAAAAAGTGTGACAACCAACCCCAACTGGACTGTTTTACTCTCAGCTTTCTTCTACATTTTTAAACCCAGCTCAGAAAAAAACAGTCCTAATTGTCACTCTGACGCTCCTCTTTGTAAAGTCAATGGTTATAAGTTTTCAACACAATTTATGGAAAAATGGAACACTTTCTCAACATCTGAAAATGTACTTTTTGCTATAAATTTTGATGCCGTCTTTTCACAGTCTTGAACAAATGTTTACAAAAATGTTTTAGCGAGTGTGTTTTGGTTCATTTAATGCACATTTATTCTGACTTTTTTTCAAATGCACCAATCACAAGCTGAGATACAGTGAATGTGACAACCTACCCGGGTGACAACTAACCCAAAAATTTGAAGGTAAAACATCATCTCTTACACATATTGTCCCATATAAATGAACAACTAAATCATATACTGCTGTTGTTTTTCTGCAGCAGGAGCTTTACGCGCAAGAAGAGCTACAATGAATAAAACTGTGACTACTTGCAAGTGATTGTAAGTTACTTTACAGCATTATATTATAACAATATCTTGCTCTGAGAAAAGACACCGATGGAATAACAATAAATTATTACAGTTGTCTTAGCCACACTTTGAACATTATTTTTGCAGCTTTGACGACCGTCGAGGAAGTCCTTAAGATGGCAGTTCACAATTCTGGATGACATGGACCAGAGCACGCCCAGCCAGACGAAAGGGTACATTTATGACCTGAATTTGAATTATATATAAAAAAAAAAAAAAAAACCCTGGCTACAACACAAAGAATCATTGTTTTTTTCTGCATAGTACAACTGAGGATTATAGACTGAGAAGACTGAGATGGCTGCAGAACACAGACGCAAGGTTTGTAAAGTTGTTCTTTTATATAAATACTTGTGTTTTCCTTAATAGATTCACGAGCACTTATAGAGCAGTCAATTATCATCATGGGTGAAGAATAGAAAAAACATGATGATTTCCCAGTGTAGTGCAGAGGATATTTTTTGAGAATGGGTGAAGTATTTAGTATTTTGCAGCTCTGTCTGGATGAACAAGAAAAAGCTACTTTAAACAATCATTTAAATACACTTTTAATCACATTTTATTGACCATGAATTATTACACTATAACAAAGGTAAAGCGCTGTCACTCAGATAAATAGAACTAGGTATACTGTGTTTAAAATGTAATGATTACTTCTTGAGTCCGACACCCCTCAGGCAGGTACTGTTAAAGATGAGATATACATTTATAGTCAGAATAGCCTCTACAGTCTCTCACCCCACTCTCCAAAAGTAGTCTTACCATTGCGCTAACCCTTCCACCATGCCTATATTATAATTACAGCATGTTTTGACAAAATTGCACACCGCCTACTTTCTCAATCAAATAATAAACCACAAAGACACCAAAAGCAAGAGTAGTGAGTGCTACTGGATCGACGAGAGTAGTACAAACAACAAAACATAGAAAACATTAATTACAAAATTGCCACAAAGGCCATGCAAAGTTAAGAAGTGCAAAGGTTTGAGGCACTCTGATTTTAAAAGTCCTCTAAATATGCGTTTAGAGCAAAAGTTCGTAGCTCTAACTGTCGAATGATTTTGAACATTTGTGTTTCTTGCACCACTTTTTTTTATTCCTTTGGAAATACCCCAAAATACCCCAAATAATTCTCTTATTTTTCCTTGCCGAGAAGGAAGGTTCAAGGACAGGGGATGCTATGGACAATTATTCATTTGCTCTACTAATAATCTGCTTTGACATTCTTGATCAATCACTGCTTCTGAATGTTTATTGTTTCATTAAATGTGTATTGTTTTATTTTTAGTTCCTACTATTCATATTTGCTAAATTAATAATCTTGGGAAGTCCTCAGAGACGACTGTTGTGATTTTGTGCTATACACAAATACATTGATTTGATTTGATATTGCATTAACTTCAAATTATAAATCAGATGCTACTTGAAAATCACAATACTAAAAGTTAAGAGTCATAATATTCAACATAACTTTCGTTTTGACATGCACAAATTCCCGCTCTGGGGCCTGAAATAACCTGCCAGGTTGGGCAGGTGACAGGCATGTTTTACTTTTAACTTCGCTGAAGCATTTCCAAACTTTAACAGAAACTCAACTGTGCCAGAACACTGTGAACAGCACCGCCGCACCGAATACGCACATAACGCGTAGGGCACCTGCAGTGCCTTCTAGTCAGGAATCAAAGCTTCTGTTTAGACCCGGTCCAAAATGACTGGAGACACACATCTGTCACGCATGCAGAACTCATGAGTGACAGAAATATTTGGTCTAGACTAGAGATGTCACAATATCAACAGTGTTACGATTATTGTGAGACAAAATATCACGATTTAGCCATTATTCACGATTATGACCACATTTCAGTCTCACCGTCAAACATGTCCCTTTTCCTCAAGTCTGTGACCAATTTTATATATTGCCTCTAAAATTTTAAAATAGATTGAAATACACAATTTTGCTTCAAAATAGATTTTATGTTTTGGTAAAAAAAAAAAAAAACTCCAGCTGTTTGTTGATACCAATATTTAAATTTTTAAATCACAAATGTACTTTTTAGTACAAAATAAAATAAATATAGTATATTTTTGTGACATAGTATAGCAACATACAGTATGTGCATTTGTGTTTTTTTCTATAAAATTAGCTATTGCCAAAACTGTAACTGATATTTTGTCCATCCCTAATTCCTATACGTATAGTGAACCATAACAGTGCAAAACAGCAAAATGTGGGGGTTGCGAGATGATTAAAAAATGCATTTTTACAATATTGACTTGGCATTTAATCAGCTTTGCGGAAATTTGGGCTCATAAAAAGCAATACACTATCAAAATAAACACAATTACACTTCATTTAAATGGTTTTGTCAATTAAAAATGATTACAAAAGTAAGTATTTTTTTCTGTTGGGGTCGTGAGTTGGTTGCACGGTTGTTTTGGGGGTCCTGGGCTGAAAAGTTTGGGAAGCCCTGGACTATAAGAATTAAATTTTACTTCTAAAATGGCCATGATTATTATTTTTTTTGTTCTTACAATTATATTGTGACCTGAATAATCACGATTATCGACTAACCTAATAATCTTGACATCCTTAGTCTAGACACATGTTCCTGATAATCCCCTAACCCTAACTTAAAAAGCTAGCAGCAGCCCTGTGAAGATACTTCTGGCACCACACTTGTACATGTAATATTTAGTTTGAAGTATATTGTTGAGGAAATGTAATGGTTCTTATTAGAATATGCTTTGTTAAGAGCATTAGTTTTTTTGTTTTTTTCAAATATAGATTTTGACAACTTTTTTGACCACTCCCACTTTTGGGTAAATTATTTATACAAAAATGTGCAGTGGTGATACATTGGACATTTGGCCAGGAACACTCCCTCAGTCAATACACATTTCCTCCTGGCACAAATAATGGAGCGATAGAGTGTTAGTGAAGGACTGGACAAGTCAAGGGCTAATCTTAAGGCCTGACACACAGTTAAATATTAGCTGATTTCATTGGCAATCTGCAGTGGTGAAAACTAATCATGTTACTGTAGGTTAACTTGGAAAATGTTTTATGTTAGGAGACATAATTGTGTTCTTTTTCAATGTCTTTAGACCAGTAATTTATATTTTGTTTATTATAAAACACAAAATCGAGCTACAATTATTTAGAAATATAAATTGGTCCATGGACTTCCTTTTTAAAATTGCAGAACAGATTTTTTTTTTCTTTATTTCTCACTTGTACTTAGGATTCCTTTATTTGTACACTGTTTCTGTATCCTAAACCATTAGTCACATACTGCTGTCTGACTTTGCTCTTTTCACAGACAAACACATTACACTACTGCATCGCCAGCTCTGATTGGCCGCAGCTCAGACTGGAATGTGGTTCAGAGCAACTTTGTGTTGAAATTGTTTTATGCCAAGATAAAGATCTCAGATGATGGGCCAGTGAAACTCTAGATAGACTCCAGAGCAGGTTTGCCTAAAGTGACACCTGCATGTGGACCAAGTTTTACAGTCTGTAGGCCTATATCATAATCAGAAATCTCAAGGGGAAAAATTAAAGAAAAAAATAAAATAAAATAAATGAATGTGAAGAACAATTACATACATACATACATACATACATACATACATACATACATACATACATGTAGCCTGCATAGAACTATTAGCACAGCACAAAAGTGAAACAAGCTTGCCATCTCTGCACAGCCAATGAGCCTAGTCATAGTGACAGATAGGCTAAGTGTGCAGTGATTTTATTTTCACAAAGTGCTGTGATTTTGTTTGCTTGAGGTTCTTTGACAATGAGAGGAAAAATTGTGAAATGTACAAGTTGTAACCTGCACCTGCTTTTGCAGACTGGGACGTGGCAAATGTGAAACTGAGTGCACTCTAGGATGTCTGTCAGGTCCAAAATCTTGACAGAAGGAGACTAGAAGAGTAGCTGCTAAATGCTAATATGTAGAGATGCAGAGGGCGTGGCCTATGACAGGTGCCTGCAGGCTACAGTCTCCAGCCTTCAAACTGTCTGCTCTAGGGCAGTCTGTCACTACTCAGTATTGCACAGAACTAGGCTCCGAGCAGGATGGAGCAGGTCCAGGCCGTGTCCGCGGGCAGAGTGGCCGCTGTGCTCGGTTTAGCGGTGTCTGTCATGTTCGTGTCCCACGGAGGGCCTCTCTTAAACAGTGATAACAGAGGGGAGTCGTCCTGGGTGAGCAGCGGGCTTCAGGACGCAGCCGGACGGACTGTGCTGTGCCTCTGCGTGGTGGCGGGACTCCTGGTGCTGGGATGGCTCTACCGCCTGCTCTTCTCCCCGCTGGAGCTGCTCCGGACCCCGGACCAGGTGGGCTACATCGTGCCAGACGGACGGTGCAGAGCTCAGGCCGTAAACGACGTCCGGCGCAGGAGGAAAATCGGGGAGCTACCTCCGGTATATCCAAACGGCTGGTACTGCGTGTTGGACTCGCACCAGCTGCAGCGCGGGGGACGTGCGGAGCGTCACGGTGCTCGGTACGTGCGCTCACCTCACGGTAATCCACGTTTAGATTTAGCTGTTTGCTTCAGTTTAACACGACTGTTTCACTCTACATGTTTACTATCGTGCAGACTATTCTTTTATTGACTTCACTGACATTTTTAAGAAACCGATGTTTCTATCAAAATCTTCCTTTAAATGTTTAAATGTTTAAATGTCTTATGAAAATCTTGTTTGTTTTAGCTGCCTATAATATTCCACAGTATGGAGTAAAATTGATTTAGGCCTATGCAATGATGAATGCACCAAACTAATGTTTTAATTTTCATTTTCATTGGTATTATGCATTTTATTCTTATGAGAAATGATATAGAGATAACTTTTACAGACATCCTGGACTGTTTTTGACTGGCACTGTCACTTTTTAGTCTTAATGTTAGGCCAACATGGCAGAAAGTAAAATATAGTAATGGTAAAATGAATAATGGGGATAGCTTTTATAAACTTTAGTCTGAATAATAGGCCAATGCTATTGAAGTGTGTTTGCTTCACATTTTGGGCTAGTTCATAAAAGAAAAAACAAGTACGCAAAAACAGGTTTCTCACAGGTTATTGTAATGATAAAATGATATAGAGCCAGTGGTTTATCAGCGTTACAACTGTTAGCCCATTTGCAGAACAGTAGATTGCAACTAGTTAATTTAGTATTTCTATTTTGCACAATTTATGACTCATAGTGAACAAATTAGTCTTTAAATAGTGATTTTTTTGTTGTTGTTGTTGCTATCTGGTGTATGAGAATTAGAAATGATCTTCTTCTAATAGTCTTCTGCATGGGTATTAAACCTGTGTTTCTCAAACATTTTTTTGTTCTAAATACTCAATAATTATTGCTTTACACTTCAAGTACCTCCTAATTTGTGATTTTAGAAAAATGATTACATGTTGTAATGGCTTGTTGTCCTTTACTACAATTGCATAACTTGTTACAAAAATATGTATGCCCCCAAATCCATAGAAATGACCCAAAACTGACCTCTAATAATGCAGAAAATATGTATGTGTGTGAGTAGCCCCATAGGTTCCTGTACCCCTGGTTGGGAAACACTGTTATTAGACTGCCCGGTATTTTGCGAGTCTATTGTGGTAATAAAACAGACATTTAATCCAATAAATTGTTACAGCCCAAAGTACTAGATGTTATTTATATAATCAGCTGATAATGAATGAACTCGATGGCCCCCAGTAGTAGGCTCAGTATAAAAACTAGTTTGATCTAGTCATATCAAGTTCACTTCTGGGTTGTGTTCGGCATTGTAACATTAATTAAACATGCTAGTCTTAGAAATACAACTATTATGAAACAAACCGAGAAAAGTGGTTAAACCTGTTCATTCAGAGCATTAGGCAATGTCAAAAGGAAGCATGCCAACGCCGGGTCAAACTAGGCTGTCAGACTGGCATCATAAACTCAGCATTATAAGGTCCAGGTTACATTTTAACTAACTGGACATCGATTGTAGTGTGTTCAGTTCAGATAAAGCAGATTGCTATGGAGCTGCTTGTGTTGTGGATACTTAAGTCTGTTGAATGGCCACACAATGGAAAAGAGCATTAAGTGAAACTAAAACTGTTTGTTGGGTTGGTGTTGTAGAATTTGCTGACAGTGTTGCTACAGGCGACGACACTTGTCATTGCGACTCACAGAATCAATGTCAGGCCTCCTAATTGTCTTGTTTGTGCATACATTTTTTTTGCAGCATGAAATTACATCTTTCATGTTTGCTTTTGAAGTTTGGTCTACAGAGCCTTAAATTTAGCTTCTGTGGTTTACCCTTGGCATTAAGATGGGTCGTAAATAATCAAATGTCTAAAAATCAACTTCAATAAACATTAGCGAGCATTTTGTGGCCCGACTTTGCTTTTCACGAGTTTAGACGCACCAGGCTCTGAATCTGTCATTTCTGTTCATCTGATTCACTTTCCACCTACTTTTCTCATTAAAACATTTCCCTGATGATGTTTGTGTGAAATATTAGGACCTGTACATATAATATTTACTCAGGCTGACCATTTAAACGATCTGATCTTGAAACAAAAGTGAAAACATGTTGTGCTGCAACTAATGTGAAGCTCTTGTAAATGACAGAAGCTCATTCTCTCATGTCATTGTGATAAACACCTAAAAATCATTTTGAACTAACATTGGTTAGCTTGGTTTATCTTTATAATGTACTTTTATTAAACCATAAATCATTCAAAGACTTTTTTGAAAGGCATTTGCTGTTCCTCACACTACTCACTCTGTTTATTTAATAAACTAATTTAACATGGAATCGCCAAAACACAATCGAACAACGATTTTGACTTGTTTTTAGCCGATAATGAAGTTATTAACCAGATTAAAGTACAAATCAATACAGCTGCAGTTTAAATAGTGTAAGTCTTGACTCACTTCTGGTTGGTTTAGCTGCAGAAATACACTTTTTTCGTCAAAATGACGTCTGTCAGCTGCGGAAATTGCCTGGATTTCTTCTGTCTTTGAAGTTCCAGAGTGCAAAGAAAATCTGTATTCTGTCAAATTTAGATAAAGTTTGACAATCCCGGCCACCACTGTTGAACTTTATGGTATTGTCACTGCCGGCCCAAGAATATGCGGTGCATGCTGGGATAGCGTGACCACCTGTGTTACCATTTAATGAATACACAAGGTAGAACAGAGTGTTATTAGTTTGAGTATTGTAATAAGAAAGTATAATATTAAGTTAGAGCTGTGCAATATATCGAATTTTAGATGATATCGTAAATGTTGTTTTTAAGATATGCAAAGATTGAATATATATTGTAATTATTTGACAAATATTTGATTGATATTTAAACAAACAAAATTACCAACTTAGTTTAGAAAACAAGCAAATATGTGCCCGGATTGAGGAGTATTTTATGTTTTGAGTAGATTTTTATTGGTTTGAACAAAGAAATGAACATTCAAAAACCTCTTGTTTTACATGAAATAAGAAAACTACACGCTAACTCGAAGAACTTGTTTTTGAATCAAGGGCTACATTTTTGTTCTATCAGTCAGTCAGTTTTAAACTCAATGGACTATTTATTCGTTTTTATAATATTTGAAAACAGGTTTTACCACGTTTATGTTGGACTAACAAAATATCGCCTGAATATCGTTATCGAGGTATGCCAAAAAATAATTGAGATATTCATTTTTGTCAATATCGCCCAGCTCTATATTAAGTTGCCTATATTATTGTTATACTTATAGACAAGTATAATCATAAGAAAAACTGCCTTGTTTTAATATAATAATTGTCAATAACTAAGTCAAATAAAGCAACATTTAAAAAATTGTCCTAATAGTCACGTGTTTTAAAATATATGACAAAAAATTGCTATTGTAGATACATAGGAAGTAAAATCATTCTTATAAAACATGTAGACTTGACTCTTTCCAGATAGTTTTGAAGCTTAAGCAAACTATAGATATGCTGCTAATAACCAGATTAAAAATACAATTCCCGTGACAAGATGTATTTTAGTGAAATCAAGTTCCAAATGTAGTGATAAAAATCCATTAGTTGCATAGAACTTTACACACTGACTTTACCCACTCTTTTTTAGGACGCTCATAATCCAGATGCACTGTAAATCAACTGGGTTCTCAGTTTCATTTTGGCCTGGTAACAGTCACAGAAGATCATGCTGGTCTGCTGCTTTGGATCGGAGCAAAGGGTTTATGATGTAATGATACGCCTTCTCTGGGTCATGATTCAGCAGAGCACGGTTCAGCCACAGGTCAACAAGGCAGAAAGACAGATACAGCGGGAATAAGCACAGGGGTTAAAATCATAAAAAAACAAGACACAATTTTCACGAGACAGTCCATAAGAATGAGATAAAACCAAAAAGTGGCAGAATTTCTAGTTAAGGAGTGTAACATTGTTTAAAGGGACTCTTATTACAGCAAAGTTTATGCCTCTTTTATTGTTAATTTCCATGCCAAAAACAGCTAGAGTTTTGTTTCAGTCACACTTGTTTAACACAAAAAGAGATTTGTTTTTAATACTCCACATATCTTCTCTAGATATGAATACTTTGTCTTGTTTAAAAGAACCGTATGTAAGATTTAGATTTCAGAAACATGACCTATACTGTATGTGTCCATAGATACAAGGTCAACATGTCCAAATATACTACTATTTTTACTGATAGTCATTGTAAATCTGACTTAGTCTTACTGTTAAAAAGCCATGGACGTGATGTTCTTTTGTTGATGTTTACATATAGGGTCAGATTTATCAAGCATTTGCTCATGTGCAAAATAGGTTACGGGGAGCAAAAATTTAACATAGCTTACTTTTTTCTCTGACACAGACACTAAAGATTCTAAATTTTAGGTGGTTTGTATTTGTTTTATGTAATACTGTATGTTATATGTACCTTTTTCCTTGTTGGGCCAAAATGTGCTAATTTTTTCCTTGGCGGGCCAATATTTTGTATATTACATTGAAGCATGCCAAGGGCCAAACTTAATTTTGTTCTGCATTTAAAAAGATTTTTTGAGAAAATATGAAGATTAAATTGTCTTTATTGACATGATTTTGGAGACTGCACCTGATCTGGTGTCTTTTTAAGACAAAATTGAATCAAAAAGATACTTCTAACAAACCTGAGCACTGGCCGAATTTGGCCCCCGAGCCCCACTTTGGGCACCACTGTTATAGTGGATGTTCCATTATTACACAAAATGCTCACAAGTGACATATGCATTTTTTTTCTGTTTGCACTTGCAATTTAGCACCTGGCTTGATAAATTAGGCCTTTAATGTTTTGGTTTTCAGGAGGATTTTTCAATCAGAAAGCAGAATGTGCCTCACTCTCTCATTTGGGCTGCCAGTTTGGTTTCTTAAAGCCATGAATCAGGAACATGTTTGAGTTTGAACTGATGTTGCACCAGGACACAGACACAACTGTCTGTGATAGGCTCATGCACTTGTTTCCACACAGTTCTCGTTGGGCTCCACCCACAAGGTATTAAAATGTAAATATGACAAAACTATGACAAAGAGTCAGTTGCCTGAGAAAGTGACTTTCTGGCTATTACCCATTATTCATAGCAAACCTTGTTCCTGTTTGGTCAGAAACTTATTATATTTAATGTATGGGCAATTTAGGTGTGCATCTTACATAAGATTCCTTTAAACTGCTTCACATCTAAGTGCAATAGAAAATACTGGACACCTTCTTAATAAATTGTAAAATTAACATATCTTGCAAACCCTACAACTTTAAAGTGCATATAACAGTTTTTTTTGTTTTTTGTTTTTTTTACAAATTTCCTATTGTAATTTCAGTTTAACACTAGTTTTAATCATTAATGATAGTTTTACATGAATCAAGAAAAAGTTTGTGAAGAAAAGTTTAAAAATGTGTTCAAAATAACAAGAAGTAGAGAGAAGAGGACATTTTACATTTTGTCTCAACATATTTGAATGACCTTATCAACAAAGATTTAATAAAATGTAGGGTTAGGTATTTTTATGTCTCAAAAAGTGAAAACCTATTACATTAGGGGAGTTTTATTATTACATGGTCCGGTCGCTATTAAACATATGTACGAAATCTGACAAAAGTAGCTAAACTGGGATGCACTTTGTAAAATGTTTTTAGTTCAACATGTCATAAGCTCTTTAATTGAAGCTGTTAAATTTGAAACGGCCACATTATGACATCACAAGGTGGAAAAGAGCATTTTGAGATTTGGAGATGTAAAGATTAGGATTACGCAGACATTTGTGACCGAAACAAAAGCTTGCCCGAGTCAGTTTTGCATAATATAGGACTTTTCAATTCATTCCACTTAATTTTTGCAGTCATTTGTAGCACTGCTTTTCAGAACTACAGTCTTAAAAAGTACAACTCACCAAAGTTTGACTGCTTTTCTGTTTCTGTCCAAGACATATCCAGCTTTTCTCCACCAAAATAGCCAACAAAGACACATAATGCAGCATCAACTACTTTTCCTATCATAGAATAATCTTTGTCCCTCCGCAAGATTCACACCAGGTGGAAGTTTTTGTTTTTTTTTGCACATTAAATAAATAAACCATGTCCTGGAATCTCACAAATCCCATGTACTTATCATAGCTTTCGTGTTTGAAGAGGTTCATGTTGATGATGTTGTGTCGCTCCAGGTCAGCAGGTGGCTGTGTTTCGGGGTCAGGAGGGGAAGGCTCATGTACTGGATGCCTACTGTCCACACCTGGGGGCCAACCTGGCAGTGGGAGGCCGAGTGGTGGGAAACTGTCTGGAGTGTCCTTTTCACGGATGGCAGTTTGAGGGCAGCGACGGAAAGTGTGCCAAGATCCCGTATGCAGAAAAAGGTACTAGTCTTACAAACATGAATAAATACATAAATAAAATGTTTGCTGTGCAGGTTTGTCAGAAGAATTGGACTTGGCAAGAGCTGTGACACCGGGGGGCAGTGTTTCTAACCAAAGTCTAAGACCTCCGTGAAGTTGGCCCCCCATTAAACGCAAATCTACACAAAAACTATGTCAATCGTTTGTGCTGTTTTGTGCTGCAAAAAGTTTTGTTTGTGCTGCTTTAGTTTTAGAGATATTAACGATTCTTTTATAGGTCAAATTAGGGTCAGCCAGCCCCCCATTTAGCTTAAATAAGCACCAAAACAGCTCAGAATGGTGTCTTTCAATTGTACTTCGTTTGTGCAGGTTTGTGCCGTTAAAAGGTTCGTTTGTGCTGTTATGGTTTTAAAAATTTGAGCAATTATATTTTCGGCCGATGACGTCATTCAGCCTCCAGAATGTTAAATATCGCTCAAAAACAACAACAAATTATATAAATCATTTGTTTTTCGTTTGTACTGTTTTGTGCTAGGCATATTTAGTTTTTTATTCGTAAATGTAAGAAATAAATATTTTTGCGGCAATAGTGCCTTACTTCCGGCCAGCTGCAGCTAGCAGCAGCGTGAGGAAAAGGTAAATGCTAGATAGTCGGGTCCAGAGGGACGGTGATAAAGTTTAGGAGAAAGGGTAAGTTTAGGAAAACGGTTAGGGTGATGGGTAAGTTTAGAAAAAGGTTTGGGTAAAGGTAAAAAAAATAAAAAATTGCAACAGAAATAAACTCATTACCATGGCAACCAGCTCACTTACGTGCCTCCGGACCAGACCATCTGCACTAACCTGATGAAAACTTGTGGAAATCTCACTGAAAGCAGTGGTATAAATCAAAAACGGTACTATATGTTTGGTACATGCTTTTAGTTCACCTGTGATGGTCACACTTGTTTTTCCAAACAAAAAGTAAATATGCACAGTACAAACGAAAAACAATATACTTATACAATATACTTTTTTGCTGTTTTTGAGCAATATTTAACATTCTGGAGGCTGAATGACGTCATCAGCCGAAAATATAATTGCTTGTATTTTTAAAACCATAACAGCACAAACCAAACTTTTTGCAGCACAAACGAAGCACAAACGATTGACATAGTTTCTGTGTAGATTTGCGTTTAATGGGGGGCCAACTTCACGGAGGTAAGTCTAAGGGTAGCTGTAGTGTACAAGTTGTGTAGTACCCGTGTAATGCAAAAATGTGTTTAAAAGCATTGTTAACTATTTTTAAGACTCAAATTTCAATTTTGATTGCAAACTAATTTAGATACTTTGGTTGACTATAAGTACTGCAACTGTGAAGTTAAATAAAAAGGAGAGTAACTCCACTCAAGTAAGGAACAATAAAGAAACTGACCGCACTCTAGTCCAAATACTTGACTCTAAAGCCCACCCATGTATTGTCTTTTGCAGTACCAGACTTTGCCAAAGTGCGGCGCTGGCCCAGTGTGGAGGTGAACGGTCAGATCTACGTGTGGTTCCACTGTGACGGAGAAGAGCCACAGTGGGACGTCCCGGAGCAGTCTGAGATCACGCGAGGGGAGTGGGTGTACAGGGGCCGAACAGAGCACTACGTCAACGCGCACATACAGGTCTGTATACGTCAGAGGTCTAGACACTGGAGAAATTTAGATGATAAGGAGACTGAGAGTTCTGCTGCGAGAGAGAGTGATAGCCAGTAGGTTGCGCGACTTAAAAAAGAAGGACTAGTAAATAAAACTAACATAACCAAAAGTCAAGAAAAGAATCAGGCTTGACTATATCTTTGAATCATCTGTCGTCCGGTCGTGTGTTTTGGACCCTTGAGTTAAAGAAGAAGACAATTCTAGCGTCACATTTCTCCCGAGGACTTCTTTATTCATCACTCAAGCTGAAGTCACTAAGGTTGTTGACAAACTATTCAAAGCTCCAGGGGTGGAAGAGGTCCGAGGAAAGCAGTGCTGTTTTTGTCCTGGTTGTGGAAAACTGGACCAGCTCTATATTCTTCATTGGATGCTCAAGAGTTCATGAGAGTTTGCCCAATCAGTCCACATGTGTTTAGTACATCTAGAGAAGGTGTTGGACCGTGTGCCTTGTGTTGTCCTATTGGGAGTGAAGTATGGAGTTCTGGGCTCTTTGCTCAGAGCTGTCCGGTCCCTTTTCAACGGGGAGCAGGAGCTATGTTTGCATTTCCGGCAGTAAGTCAGACCTGTTTAAAGTGCTTGTTGAACTCCACAGGGCTGTCACCGGATGTTTTCATGTTTTTTATGACAGAATGATGATGGTGTCCTAATGGCTTCATCAAACCAGGATCTGCAACATGCGCTGGGACGGTTTGCAGTCGAGTGTGAGGCAGCTGCAATGTTCAAGTATCTCATGGTCTTGTTCACCAGTGATCGAAGGATGGAGTCTGAGATTGATAGGCGGATCAGTGCAGCATTAGCAGTGATGAGGTTGCTGTATTGTGGTGAAGAAGGAGTCGAAAAGGTATCGCTCTCTATTTATGGTCATGAGTTTTGGGTGGTGACTGAAATAACATGGTTGCGGATACGGATTTTCTCTGCAGTGTGGTCTGATGCTCCCTTGGAAGATAGGGTGAAGAGCCTAGTCACACTGGAGGAACTTTGAGTTGAGCTGCTGGTCCTCGATGTTGAGAGGAGCCAGCTGAGGTGGCTCGGACATCTGTTCTGCATACCTCCTGGTCGCCTCTATATGGAGGTTTTCTAGCATGTCTCACTGACTATGTCTCTAGACTTGCCTGGGAACACCTTGAGTGTGTGTGGACAAAGAAGTCTGGGCATCCTTGCTCAGACTGCTGCCCCCATGACCCGATCTGGATAAAATGGATGGATGGATGGATGGGTTGGTTGGTGGGTTGGTACACATACCCTTCCTTCCACATTCCTTTCTTGTTTCTCCCTTTATTCACCTCTTTTTCCTTTCATACAAACTCAATATTCCCTCTGAACCAGGAGATTCCAGAGAACGCAGCAGACATCGCTCACCTGGGTCACCTGCACCAGCCCGGGATGATCAGCGGAGTAGATCTGCGCTACACCAAGAACAGAGCCTGGGAGTTTATGCAGCACGAATGGAAGGTAACATAACAATAACACAACTATACCTGTAGACTCAGGAAGACTTTGCATTGATCGGAGGTTTGATTGAATAGAAACACATTTGAAATCAGGTTATTCATAAGAATCGAATATATATTAACAATTGCATTAACTTCAAAACCAGTGTCACAAATGCAATAACCTTTCTACGCTTACTGACTTGGAGCTATAGTACTAATTTAATGGCTGAACAATTTTGCACAATCTAATAATCTAATCATCTTTATTGTTGTAATTGAGCATATAAACAAGCCCTCTCAGTATTAAAACAACAGTGCAACAACAATTTTTCTGATTAATTTCAAAAGAACATGTTGACTCGACCATGTAGTTTGTTTATTTATTTTTTATTTTTATTTATTTTTTTGTTATACCAGGTAGGTCGATTGAGAACCAATTCTCATTTTCAACGACGACCTTAAGAGGCAGCAATCACAACAATACAGTATAAAATCCATACAAACAACAACTTTAAAACATTCTCTGTTTACCACTATTTCCATATTTACAACAGACTAAACAACAAATTAAAAACAGGTACAATGATTATGCTAATTCTTGATTTAACTTTGGAAAGTAATGTGTTAATATGAATGTCAAAAGAAAGTGCATTGTCAAGCCATATGCCTAAGTATTTATAAGAGTTTACTAATTGTAGATGGGTGCCGTCCAGGGATGAGATGTTGGTGTGGTCAGAGATCGGAGGTAAATTACGGTTGAAAATCATGTATTTGGTTTTGGTTGTATTTAGAAGAAGATGAAGGTTGGAAAGGGCGTATATTGGAGGCTGATGAAGCTGTTTTGTAAAGAGCAGAGGGCTGTGTCAAGGAAAGGACTGGATGTATACAAAATGGTGTCATCAGCATATAAATGGATGTGAGAGGTGCCAGCAGCAGAAACTATGTTATTGGTGTAAATTTTGAAGAGGGTTGGTCCTAGTATGGACCCTTGAGGAACACCCATGGTCAAGGTTATGTATATGTGAAGGATGATAAAATTATTAAATGATATTCACCAGTTTACAGTCCACTAGTGGCCGTTCACTGACACTTTGCACATTCCCTGACAGTCAGTGTTTGTGTTGTACAGGTGGAGTGGCACCCGGAGCCCGAGCCGCACACACACTGCTCTCAGATGTTGGTCAAACACGCCCTGCACCTGTTTGGACTGCACTGGTCCCTGTTGGATGTGAGCGTGGTGGCTAGACAGGTGAGGCATGCACGATAAATGGTAATGTTGGGTAGCTAAAATTCCTGAAATCAATTTTTTCTGAATCATTTTATGTTTGCACTATGATTGTGTCTAATACTAATTCTAAAACAATGATTGTGGAGAAATGCACCATAAAATCACTGTGGTAATTTGGGTAAAAACTTTAAAACTGTAGATCTATTTGTTTATCAGCTGTTTTTGCTCATAAACTAGCAAGAGTCCTATTGACACAAAATAAATACTGACTACTACTGTGGTGCTGGCTAGCCCCCCTCACAGCACCACTGCATTTGCCTAGACTGCCTGTTACATGCCAGCTCTGGACACGCACACATGCACTCAGCCGAATGTGCAAATGTGAGGGAACATGACAAATGTGGTTGTTGTACAACAGCATTGCAAATATTCATGAGAAATAGTCAGCTAAGAGAGTTACATTTCAAATAAAGATTACTTACTAGATTACTTACTATCCCTTTCGAAACTGCCCTACACTGCAAAAAAAAAAAAAAATTCCTTGATTCTAGGATTTAAACCTAATTTCAAGCATTTTGACTCACTTTATTTACTCAATTTATTGTAGAGACATACAGTAGATTATTTTCCTTGTTTCACAGTGTTTCGAACTGATTTCAAGACATTGCTTCTTATTTCGAGCCAAATTATTTACCAAAAAATAAGAAAATTGTTCTTACCGCTTTGGCTTTTTTTTCCCCATATTTTAAGACAAATTCTCTTATAACCAGGGTTAAAATGTCTTGAAACCAGTGAAATATTCTACATTACATAAGCAATTAAATCTTATCTTTTATTAAAACAGCTCAAATCTGGATTAAAATTCTGATTCCAAGTCATTATAAGTCTAGACATAACGTTTTTGCAGTGTATAGTGTATAGTATAGACGTATTGGTGTAGTGTGTAGACTTCAGAGTTGAGGGTAACGCGTTAGAGAACTCAAATTACTTTTTAGGAGTCACGGGTAACTTGACCCGTGAGTTTTGCTTTCCCAAGGTTAGGTTCAGACTCAGCAGTCCTGCTCATATTATCGTTGACAGTGACATGAGCAAGCCCATGTGTGTGTGGCACCTCCTGCTTTAACACAAAGTACACTCCTGTCTTTATGGAGCCTACGCCGCATGTGTTTTACTAACTAACCCAGCATTATAGTCCTCCTAATCAATGTGTATTCTAACATGTTTGTTTTTCATAAAAGTAGCACTGTCGGATACAGTGTTAGTTTTCCAATGTGGTAACATAGCAAGTTACTGGTAGCTTTACTGGTGAATGTGCGTTGTATGTAGACAACTTCCTCTCATAAATTCGACACATGGTTAACCCTCTGGTAACCTGCAAAAAAAGGGTACGTTCGTCACCTCGGGGACCATTAATGGTCCCCATTTTTAAACGGCCATAAAATCCACATAGATTAATATTTTTTTGTACTTTCAAAACTCAGATCTTCATCTACTTCTCCTCTGCTCATACATGTGTAACTTTTATATGTGAGATGTGTATTTTTTATTTTACAAGGCTTTTTTGTCACAAAAGTGCACTCCAAGTGACCTATAAAAAATTAAAAAATGGCATATTTCCTAAATTAAAACAGTGAAGTGAAAAATTTGAACTATTTTTATTAGAGCCTAGTATATGTCAATAATTTATGGTGAAAAAATTTTTGTGCATTTTTGTGTTTTGAATGGGAGAGGTTTTAGCCAAAAAGTTACGTTCGTCACCTCGGGGACCATTAATGGTCCCCATTTTTAAACGGCCATAAAATCCACATAGATTAATATTTTTTTGTACTTTCAAAACTCAGATCTTCATCTACTTCTCCTCTGCTCATACATGTGTAACTTTTATATGTGAGATGTGTATTTTTTATTTTACAAGGCTTTTTTGTCACAAAAGTGCACTCCAAGTGACCTATAAAAAATTAAAAAATGGCATATTTCCTAAATTAAAACAGTGAAGTGAAAAATTTGAACTATTTTTATTAGAGCCTAGTATATGTCAATAATTTATGGTGAAAAAATTTTTTGTGCATTTTTGTGTTTTGAATGGGAGAGGTTTTAGCCAAAAAGTTACGTTCGTCACCTCGGGGACCATTAATGGTCCCCATTTTTAAACAGCCATAAAATCCACATAGATTAATATTTTTTTGTACTTTCAAAACTCAGATCTTCATCTACTTCTCCTCTGCTCATACATGTGTAACTTTTACATGTGTGAAGCATATTTTTTATTTTACAAGGCTTTTTTGTCACAAAAGTGCACTTCAAATGAATCATAAAAAATAAAAAAATGTCATATTTCCAAAATTAAAACAGTGAAGTGGAAAACTTGAGCTATTTTTATTAGAGCCTAGTATATGTCAATAATTTATGGTGAAAAAAAAATTGGTGCATTTTTGTATTTTGAATGGGAGAGGTTTTAGCCAAAAAGTTACGTTCGTCACCTCGGGGACCATTAATGGTCCTCATTTTTAAACAGCCATAAAATCCACATAGATTAATATTTTTTCATACTTTCAAACTCAGATCACTTTGTCTACTTCTCCTCTGTTCATACATGTGTAACTTTTACATGTGCTATGTATATTTTTTATTTTACAAGGCCTTTTTGTCACAAAAGTACACTCCAAGTGAACTATAAATAAAATTGAAATGGCATATTTCCAAAATTAAAATAGTGAAGTGGAAAACTTGAGCTATTTTTATTAGAGCCTAGTATATGTCAATAATTTATGGTGAAAAAAATTTAGCTGCATTTTTGTGTTTTGAATGGGAGAGGTTCATGTACAAAAAAAAGCATATTCTCCATTGACTTCCATTATAAACGCATGTTTTGACTAAATTATTAGAAAAAGATGAATTTCAATCAAAAGTTGATCAAAAATGATTTGATTGTGTTGGTCTGAAGTTAACGACAGTGTGTGAGTCCAGCACAGACACTGTGACCCTGTGACTGCCCCCCTGTGGCACCTGTGGGGAACACAACTCTGCACACAGAAACAGAGACAAAACAAGAGCAGCTCAAAGAAGCACATCTCTGCTCTGATCACAAAGTCTCACTGCTGGATCATGTTTTTGGACGTGTCACAGTGTAAACAAACACAATGAGCTGCTCTGGACATTCTCTCTGTGGATATTCTGTGTAATAAAATAAGTAGACATTGTGGTAAAGATCAGGCTTTGGAGGCTGTTTGCAGCTTATCGGACAAGAGGAATTCAGCAGCCAAGATGAAGAGGAGAAGAGAGCTCCAGATGTGGAGAAACCTCAGAAGATCAGAGCAGCAGTGTGGAGAAGGTGTCAGAGGAGGAAATAGATAGGTTAGAGTCTATGTAGGAGGAGGAGAGAGGAGAAAAGGAGAACGTAAAGGAAAAGACTTTGGAAGATTAGAAGTTCAACAATGTAATAAACAGAGAGGAGGAAAAAGAGAGAGAAGGAAGGGAAGTAGGGCAATGAACAGGAGACAGAAGAGTGTGGTGATGAAGAGAAGGAGAGAGAAGAGCATGGTAATGAAGAGAAGCATTGTGAAGAAGCAAAGTAATCATGATGATAAATGAAAGAATATAATCAAAGTAATTATGAAAATAGTGAAGAGGAGAATCTTACCCTTTCCATTCCTGACTCTCCAAGATGGACAACCTCCCCATCTTGTCTGACCCAAGATCTTGCTTCAGTCACAGACGGTTCATCTTGTCTGATGTGGAAGAGTTTTGGATATTTCTTCTGTTCCACCTAATTGGCTCCACAGGACTCAGTTTGTTTATGAAAAGTTTCTCTGCAGTGAGTGAAACTACTTTGTGTCTGTGACACAGGTTAACTCTGAAGTGTTTAACCTTTGACCTTTCACTTGTGGTCTAGTCCCGTGTCAGCTGTGCCCTGTCACCTGTCAGGTGTGTTTCTGTAGTTTTAGTTTAATTTCAGTTCATAATCCTTCTCCTCATCTTCGGTTCTGAAAATCCTCTTTTTCTGCAACTCTAAAACAACTAAGTACCTTGTCTATACCACAATGTCTACTTATTTTATTACACAGAATATCCACACTGAGAATGTCCAGAGCAGCTCATTGTGTTTGTTTACACTGTGACACGTCCACAAACATGATCCAGCAGTGAGACTTTGTGATCAGAGCAGAGATGTGCTTCTTTGAGCTGCTCTTGTTTTGTCTCTGTTTCTGTGTGCAGAGTTGTGTTCCCCACAGGTGCCACAGGGGGCAGTCACAGGGTCACAGTGTCTGTGCTGGACTCACACACAGTCGTTAACTTCAGACCAACACAATCAAACCATTTTTGATCAACTTTTGATTGAAATTCATCTTTTTCTACTAATTTAGTCAAAACAAGCGTTTATAATGGAAGTCAATGGAGAATATGCTTTTTTTTGTACATGAACCTCTCCCATTCAAAACACAAAAATGCAGCAAAATTTTTTTCACCATAAATTATTGACATATACAAGGCTCTAATAAAAATAGCTCAAGTTTTCCACTTCACTATTTTAATTTTGGAAATATGCCATTTTAATTTTTTTTACAGTTCACTTGGAGTGTACTTTTGTGACCAAAAGTCCTTGTAAAATAAAAAGTATACATCACACATGTAAAAGTTACACATGTCTGAACAGAGGAGAAGTAGATGAAGAGATCTGAGTTTTGAAAGTATGAAAAAATATTAATCTATGTGGATTTTATGGCTGTTTAACAATGGGGACCATTAATGGTCCCCGAGGTGACGAACGTAACTTTTTGGCTAAAACCTCTCCCATTCAAAACACAAAAATGCACAAAAATTTTTTTTGCCATAAATTATTGACATATACTAGGCTCTAATAAAAATAGCTCGAGTTTTCCACTTCACTGTTTTAATTTTGGAAATATGCCATTTTTTAATTTTTTATAGGTCACTTGGAGTGTACTTTTGTGACAAAAAGCCTTGTAAAATAAAAAATACACATCTCACATATAAAAGTTACACATGTATGAGCAGAGGAGAAGTAGATGAAGATCTGAGTTTTGAAAGTACAAAAAAATATTAATCTATGTGGATTTTATGGCCGTTTAAAAATGGGGACCATTAATGGTCCCCGAGGTGACGAACGTACCCTTTTGTTCTAGCTCTTTAACTGAAAGTGTCAGAAAAAAATTTTGGTGGCATTTTAAAATTTGACTCGATTCATGAATCTGTAGACAATTTCACCGGCCTGACATAAAAACTGTCCGAGATCTAAAAGTTTGAAAAAAAAAAAAGCTCAAAAGGACCATAAATGGTCCCGAGGTTACCTGAGGGTTAATATTAACATGTATTATGTGAATATGGTCAATAATTGTCTTTTTTAAACCACCAAGTGAAACTAGAGAGGACCATCCAAGCTCAGCCAATCAGAGAGCTGCATTCGGCTCCTCATTAGAATTAAAATGGTTCATTATTCAGTTCAGACAGTTCTCAGAAATCTCGTTTTTTCACATAGTGTTTTATTCATCATGTACTTTTTACTACCGGTACTTGTGAGCTAGAATCTGGTACAAGCGTCTCTGCCATTGTGCTTGATGTAATTGTACATTGTCCTTAATAAACATTACCTTACATCCTTACTTCACAACTAAAAAAGTCCTGGGGAGGAAGAGAGGAGAAGCCATTTGTATATGTTTTTAGTAGAAGGGGAAACCAGAGCAGACACAGGGAACACATGGATTCTATATGGAAAGGCTCCATGCCACCTGGGACATTCTTGCTATGAAATTAGGGCACTAACTGTTGCATCACTCTGCTGCATTTTATGCATGAAACAGTAATGCTAACACCTACCTGTACACAGTAGCATCATAGGCCTTTTCACACATGAAAGTACCAACAACATTCCTCCAGTCCCTATTTAGTCAGAAGCACTACCCGGTCCCCATGTTTGTGTTCACACAGCAACAGCTTCTGAAAGTGGGTCTAACTGGCTTTAACATTAGAATCACAGAAATTAACAATAAAACTAAATCACTGGTATTTCCTTTAAATCTAGTAATAGTTAGGCTACTATTTGCAAATTACATTTTGGGAGTTACTGCTTTTTATTCATTTTTCTTAAGACAAAGAAAAGTCTATCTAAATGTGAAAACGCATAAAACAAGTTTCCATTTAAGGTTAGCATCGTAAATGTGCTTGTGTTACCAAAAGGTTCCTGGTCTGACTGAAAATACCTGCCCCAGAGCAGGAGCTGAAAAAGTCCCTAATTTGTGGCCCCAGTTCATAGTTCCTGCTCTGTGTGAACATACCTTAAATGGGGACTGGAACTAAAAAAATACAAGGAACTGAAAAAGGTTCCTACAGTGGGAAAAGGCCTTTTATTGACGCCATAGTGTTCTAGGCAGGAAAGAAAGTTAATTTAAAAATGACACAAGCAGAATTTGGTTGGTTTAGACCCCTGGTCACCGATAGGCGGACTCCGGTCCGGATCCGGACCCAAGCGCCGCCCCGTCCGGACCGGGCCGCGTAGCCCTCCTGCCAAACACTCACAGAAAGGCTGGAGAATGTAGACGTGATTCTGTAAAGAAGCGCTGTGCAGACTGAGCTCATCAATGGAAGCGTGCGCACATCGCCGCTCTGACTCGTCTTTCTCACTTTTGGCACAGCGCCAGAGCCAGAAATACGCGGTTCACATCGGTGCGGTACAGTCTGGCTCTCCAGAGTGTATTTAAAGAACGCAGTTGTGTGTCTGCGTAATGTACGCGGTACAACATCGCCGCTGTGACTCGTTCTTCTCACATTTGGCACAGCGCCAGAGACAGAAATGCGGTTCGTGACGATGCAGTGCTGGCTCTGGGTCTACAGGTTCATTGTATTTAGAGAACGCGTTTGTGTGTGCGTGTAATGGACACTATTCAGAGCGCTGTTTGTGTGATTCTTCTTCGTAAAGTTGGAGAGGGTGGCCGTGTGTCCTATCGCCAATCAGCCAATCACATGGCTTCATTCAGTGACTACTTTGACCAGTGGGACACAGAGAGAGACAGACGTGGGACAGAACAGGGTCGAGTCAGAACAGACTTAGAATAACTCCATCACAGACTCAGTGATCAGCTCTGATCAATGTAAAAACACTGTTCTTCATCAAGATTTATCCATCAAATACATTTTTAAAAGGGAAGTAGCCTAGAATAATTCATTAAAAATAAAGCTTTTATTGTAAACCAGGATTATGTGGGATATTGTGAAAATATAAATATGTTTGTAATTGTTTTTATTTATAAAGTAAAATTTAAAAATGTCTTAAAAGAAACTTCGCCGTGAAGTTCCGGACCTTGGCTTGGAAATTTTTCCCCCAACTGGACCTCGATGAAATCTTATTGGTGACCCCTGGTTTAGACACTAAATTGAGAATTGACAGGCCTTATTGTTGCGAAGTCTGCACTGTATTGTATAGTATAGTGCAGCTACGGTACTCCCACCATAAAAACTAATACATTCACCCCTTTGTGCTCTAGACCGGCCCTGGTGTGGTGTTCATCCGCTTCGACCACCGCTTCTTGGGGTCAGGGGTCATCATGCACTGCGTCACCCCCCAGGAACCTCTGCTGCAGCTGGTCACACACACCATCTTCTACCAGGCCAACATCCCAGCGCCTGTGCCCAAGTTCATCCTCAAGTCCGAGTGCATACAGGTGACAAGACAACAGGAAATGAGTTCTAAAATCTGGAATGGAGACAAATGGAGATGAAAGTCAAGTAGAATCAAACTCAAAATATCATAAAATATTACTTTGTCAGGATAATCTCAATCTCAAACTTGGAACTGTGTATTTTCTTTCTATTTAGAAACCAGTCAGCTTTATAGATAGTGTTTTAAAGCCTACAGAATCTACCTAACCTACAGAATTGTTAGTATGGATTTTAGTGAGAGTGACTGACCGGTATACTACTTAAAAAAAATATTTAGAAGCAAAACATGTACAAAAATAGATGAGAAATACTGAGAAAACGTGTGCTACAAAATCTGTATTCAGAAAAGTTCACATCTCAGGACCTTTGATGCTGCTTTCAGATTTGATTCATCTTTTTGTCTTTTGTTGCAGTTCGAGCGAGACGTAATGGTGTGGAACAATAAGAGGTACAACCCCAATCCCATGCTGGTGAAGGAGGACAGCGCCATCCAGAGGCACCGGCGCTGGTTCAGTCAGTTCTACAGTGAGAACAGCCCTCGGTTCCAGTACCAGAAGGACTCTATGGACTTCTAAGCCCAGGAAATGTTCAGACCTGAGAACTGTCACCTGGAAGATGCATACGCAGGAGAAGATTTATGTGCCTTAAATGTACAGCATCATACAAAAAAACACTTTTATTAATGACACATTTAGTCCCATTCACAAAACATATTCTGGGGCATTCAGATAGAGCTGTGCAATATATTGAATTTTAGATAATTTTGTGAATGTTGTTTTGAGGATATCCAAAAAATGAATATCGAATGTATCGTGCAGTAAAAATTTGCTAAAAAGAGCTCATTTACATTAAAAAAATGAATAATAATGCTGCACTTTCTTTAAGACAAGGCAAGTTTAAATAAATACTGCATCATAATTTGTACATTAATCAATTCAAAGAGCTTTATAAAGCAGGAAAATGAGTTTCTAATGGCAAAACGGTGTAATCCCTCATTCATCCAGGAGTGATCCAAAGTCAATCAGGTTTGAAAATGACTTTCTGATGAGAGTCGAAATGTCTTGATCTTCGGAAACACTGTCCAGATGACGACTTTGAAGACTTCTACTATTTATAATGGCAGATTGCAGCACCTTTGTGATTAATTTGACAAATAGTTGTTTAATAATTAAACACACTAGAAAAAATGAGAAAACGACGAACTATTTGCCAAGAATTTGTATTTTACATGTTTTGAGTAGATTTTGGTTGGTTTGAACCTGATTGTCAACAGAACAAATATAAATATCTAATTTTGCTTAAAAAAAAAAAAAAAACAACACACTCATTTGAAATTATGTAAAAAATATATAATTATTATTGAAGACAGTCAAACATGCTCGATAAACACTACGCTATTCAATACATTTTTAACTGATTAGAATATTTAAGTTTGTCGTTTTTCCATTGGAAATAATTTGAACACTTTTATGTTGAACTGACAGAATATCGACCAGATATTGCCATCGAGATTTACCAAAAAATTATCGAGATATTCATTTTTGTCAATATTGCCCAAGACATTTTAAAAGAACAGTGCTCTTGATACTTTACAAAGCAGGGTATAAACAATACTTGCTCTGATAGCAATTCTATTTTTGTGCCGCAAGTGTGCATTACCCAAACGCCCTGAGTCATCAAATGCACTAAACAAGACCAAAATATAAAATTGGATTTACTTTTAAAACATGTCTTTAATAATTGAGAGTTAGATATCATACAAATGTGAAATGTCTGTGAAACTGCAGACATGTTCTACTTTTTTATGTGCACTTTTGGTGGTACTTTTTCTCATGAACATCGTGCTTAATATTACAATTTGCATTATTTTCAAAACTACATTGACAATACGTATTGGCCATCTCTACTCTTACTCAAGAAGACTTAATATTTGACCATTGTGTTAATAATTTACAGTGGACTTATGTCTATCAGATATATAAAAGATTCACAGTAAAGGGCACATCTAGGTAATTTCCTTTGCAGCCGGTAGATGGAGATGTAACTACATTTTTGATGAAGGAAACGTGTCATTGTTGTGTGTTCTTTATTACACTTATTTTACTCCAAATACAAAGATGCCAATGTAAAAGTTCTGAAATGCACATACGATAATACATCATCTTTGTCCTAAATATAACCTATTATTTTATATCATGTATTATTTCAATGCCAGTGGGTTACATCATGTGCCAATGTTTCCTTTTTGCAATTTCACAGGTAGTCACACTTTCAGTTTTTTTTTTCTTATTTAAAAAATTAAACAAATATTGTTTGTCAGATTCTGCAGCAGTTTTGTACACAGCATGTCACTGTACTTGTTATAGTAGTTGTCATGGAGAGGAATGGACTGGATTAAACAGTACAAAGAAATGTAACTGGTTTCATGTCTTATGTTTTATTCGTGAGACTACTTTGTCTTGTTAAATCAGGAAATCATTGTTGCATTAATTCAAATTACAACCAGAAAGTAATAAATGTTACACACTTGTGTCGAACACGTGAAACTAACTTTTTCTGCAAAGAACTGTAACAGAAAGAAAGAAGAAAGTAAAAGGACAAAAGAATGCAAAAGCCAATGTGATATTTAGTTATTTTTGTCCTTTTCTGCTCTAATAAATGATATTCCTTACCCTTGGAAGGACATACTTTACCATGAAGGCTCGCAGCCTTCTTTGACTCCAAAGTGACAGGCTGAATAATAAACAAATTGTTAACGCAAAAAAATATATTCACTGAAGTCCGTTTGTAGCTCAACTATTTTTACCAAAATTTGAACAACTCAAAAACTGAACTTGTATCACCTGTAAAGTTCCAGATAAAAATATAATTTTAGACTTTGTGTATTAAGACATCCTATAATGATTTAACAAATGTATGACAGAATCAGAAAGGTTTTTTTGTATTTCATTCATTCATTTTCTACTTCTTGTTCCCATTAGGGGTTTGGGTGACTGGAGCCTATCCCAGTGACTTTGGGCCTTAGGCGGGGGAAATACTCTGCGATGCAGGACTGGAGACAGACAACCATTCACTCTCTCATTCATTCACTAGGGGAAATTAACAGTAATGTCCAATTAACCTAAACATGATTTTGGAAAAAACCCACAGTGCCACAGGGAGAACATGTAACCTTCACCCCGAAAAATCATGAGATGTAGATATGGTCCGACCCGGGAGTCTAACCAACAATCTCCTTATTGAACATCATTCAAATTGGAATATGAATTTGCAATTTTGATCAACATAAAAAACAAAAAATTGAATGTATGACTAGATGAAATCCATCCAGAAAATGAACATTTTGACTGTATTTAACCTATAGCCTACATTGCAATACATTTACCACAGGTTACATAATTTTTTAGAAACAAAGTGAGAAGGAGCTGCTGCTCCACCATCATGAGCAGCAGCTGAGGTGGTTCATGCATCTTTTTGTAAAATACTGTAAATAAATGCATCTTTTGGGTTAGTAGTAGTGTGGGCTGCTATACAATTCAAATATATGACTTTTTAAGGCCTTTCACACAAAGACACATGCAATTTAGACAAAGATTCATTCATCAATTCTATGTGTCATGTTGTGTACCTATACTTATACAATATATGTACTTTATCATTTTTCTTACTTAAATCTAATGGGTGCGGCTTATATTCAGGTGCGCTCACTTATTCACTTATTTCACTTATTTAAACTTTTTCAAGACCTGCTGGAGCCATAGGCATTTCTACATGTAAATAAACCATAGTGTGTAGCATGGGTGAAGACCATTATCAACACGTCCAATTTGACATTTATCTTTAAACTGTACCACACACAGCTGTAAATAGACACTTCATCCTCATTCAGGACTCTGACAATAACTTTAGTGCAACTTAGTTGCCAACAATTCATTAAGTTAATAATTTTCATTCACATGCAGAAATGTAGTTTTATCAAATACTGTAGCAAAGAATTACTCACTGATTTTTCATTGATATTATGTCTATAAAATTAATAAAATAGTTCAGCCCTTCCATGGTTGCCACCAGCTGCACATATAAAGGCTGACGTTATGACTTTGGCTCATTTCGCTCAGACTTTCAGAGAGAGAAGCCACGTGACTCGTTCTCCACAAGCTAACGGCTAATAGCATTGAAGCTAGCACCAGCGCAGCACTAACACCTTTGTTTTTGCTCCAACAAGACTTGGATTTCTATAACTTCAAGTTCATTTGCATCATGGTACAGTATTTTTGACTTTTTGAAAAGCAATTACAAATGTTAGTGTTGTAAAACAACCTATTTAAACATTGACCGTGAACTACCGCGCTGCTCAGTGTCAAGGCTTAACTAGCGTTAGCATATTTGGCAAAGTTAATTCTAACTTCTGTACTCACTGAAAATATTAATAAAGACTGGTATTATCTTCCATGTGTGAAAGAATAAAGGTCTCAGGTGGTGAAATATTAAAAGGACAAACTTTAAACATAACTTTAGTTTAGCTAGCATCATGTTCATGTCCAATGTTTGTCTTCCACATGTGGCCAAAACATTGTTTGATACTAACCATATTTGTATCAGCTTATTAAAATCTGAACTTTAGCACCTGATGTAAACATTAAAAGAAGCTTAGAATGTTAAATAAGTGCTTAAAGAGTGAAATCTCAAAAGCTAATGTTACATTTCAGGTTCTATGCTAAAGCTGTGCTGAAGAGTTGCAGTAAACTAAACGCACTTTCTACAGTCCAGAATGTTTTATTTATTGTTACTGAAAATCAAACCTGTATTTTATTAAATGATTTCATTTTATCTTACCTATTGCTGTATCAACTCCTAATGTCGTCTAAGTAAATGATTTTTGGACAGAAATGTGTTTTGATTGCAATCACCATAAACAAGTTAATGTATTGTGAATAAACTGCATTAAAGCGACAATAACAACATAAATGGCCACACACTGGCAATAAAATAAACATGTTGCTTGGGTAATATGATGTGATATTAAAATCAGCCGCAAATTAATGTTGAGTGAGAGCAGAGGAAGATCATTGCTCAGTGCTTTCAGTCTTATTTTAGATTCATGACTGTTATGTATCATTCTCCCCAGATGTTATTTTATTTATTAATATATGTGCACTACACTGAAATTGGCACTACTTTCTGTTACGAAAACATTTGGGGCATACGTAATTAGTACTGAGTCAGCTCACCATCACATTTTAAGGGTATCCTTAATGCCTAAATAACTTTCATAACGATTAGAAAATGATTGACACTCATCCACTTTATCCACCTTCCAACTACAAACTACTGTAGTGAGGTTTTGGAAGAAGTCACAAAACAAGTTGTCAGTTACATACTGTCTGGCCATATTTGATTATGTTTTGGGGTTTTTTCAACAGAGTGGCAGAAAGAGGAAGAGGTCTCCAACGCCTGCCTCCAGGTCCACTCGCGCTCGCCGCGAAGGTCCTGCCACCAGGGGCAGCTCTCGAGCCTCCTCTTCTGCTTCGGTAAGCTTGCTTTCATTTGTTGCTCCTTTCTTTCTTTTTCTTTTTTTTTATAGTGCTTTTAAAGACATGTGTTTTGACCTGTTTGTTCTGATGTTACAGCTCCAGAGAGGGAACAGCCCAAGGCCCTCTACCTCTGGTACTCCCACGGCTCCTCAGCGGGCTACAAGGAGCAGACGCCCTCTGCCTCGGCAGCCCAGTCCTTCTGCTCCTGTGCAGGTAAGCTTAACCTCTTTTAAATGACCTAGACACTTAACTGCATGAAAGGTGTACTTATCTGTTTCTTTTCTTAATTTGCAGCTTGTTGAGAGCCACAGCCCTAGACCATCCTCCTCTGGCTCCTCTGGCTCCTCTGGCTCCTCTGTGCGCCCTCGCCCTGGAGTCCAGGTAAGTCTAATGCTTAATAATAATTATGAGATGTAGATGTTTTATCGGTCAACGTCACTTTCTATTCTACTGCGCATGTTGCCTGCAGAAAGATACGCTATCTGTCTTATTGTTTCTAGAAAAATCGTTAATAAAAACAATAAAACAGGACTAGACCTAGCTGTTTTGATTATGTATGTATCGTAAAAACGTATTTCTGGCTACTGAAGCTCTAAACTGTTTTTTTCTCACTATTTTTTTACTCACTTTAATGTTTTAAAGATGAATTTCATTCACAAAAGTTGATTTAGCAGCATAAACTCTTGTACAGTGATTAACTCTTGCAGTTACGTGTTATTGCTACAGCATGTGACAGACAGCTGCGTCTCTCTCTGCTCGCAGGTTGCACGCTTCATCTGTGTTGATTAATAATATAATCCCTCTATTCTTTGTATATATCTCTATTTAAAAGTTCTCTCTGATTCACTGTCATAGTTCATAGGTCTTTAATTCAAGAAACATCTTCTGTTTTCATCAGCCCTCCGTGAGTCAGGCCCCTCAGCCCTCCACGTCACACTCTCGGCGCTATGTTGACCTGGTGAGTATTCATGTTTCCTTATGTCAGTTTAGTGTGCTTTGTGTTTAACGTGTGTCTGTATACTTGGATCAGCCTGGAGGCGGGCGGCTGTCCACTGGCACTCCTGTTTGGCTGCATGTGTGGGACGTGTCTCTGTTCTTAGAGGTATTCAAGATCCTACTCCAGAATACTGTTTGTCACATGTAAATGGGCATGATAGTATAAAGTGGCTTTGCTCTCTTTCAGATGCTTGGGCCTATGCTTCCCAACATGCACAACATGGACGAGGAGGTTTGGAGGTACGTCTCTGGGCCAGACACCATGATGGTGACTCCTCCGTGGACATCAGACTCCACTTTGCAGGAGGTTCAAGAGACCTTGGCTCCTTTTCCCAGACCGTTCACAGCCTTCAGCAGCGAACTGTAAGTCCCCACGCTGTTGTGGGGTTAAACAATTCACATGTTGTTTTATAGTGTCTGGTACAGGTAAGTATTGTGCCAAGGTCTCAGGGAGTACTGTTATATTTGTGTAATGTTTTTTGCTTTGTAATGTTTTTATGAGTTTTAAGATTTGCAGCACAGACAGAGAACATGCACCACAGCACATACATCAAGCAACCCTCCACTGTGAAGTTCATTTAACACCAAACTGCATCACCAGGAAATCTGCCACCATTGTCCAAAACAAAAATGATAAAACTACCTACACTTCAGCCTCCATTAGAAGTGCCCCAGCCTAACATCACCAACGACAGGGGCAAGCAAGCCAACACCAGTCCTTCTCCTCCTCCAACTTCTTCTGCCCCAGCCTAACACCAACATCTTCAGGGGCAAGCAGCCATTTTGATTCTCCTCAAAGTGCCCCAGCCTACAATCACCATCTTCAGGGGCACAAAAAAAAAGCTTTTCCTTAAGTGTCTTCTAAAACCCCTCCATCAAAAGAACTGCTTCTGCCCCAGCCTAACATCAACATCTTCAGGGGCAAGCAGCCATTTTTGAATCCTTTTCATAAAAAGTGCCCCAGCCTACCATCAACAACGACAGGGGTAAACAAGCCAACACCAGTCCTTCTCCTCCTCCAACTTCTTCTGCCCCAGCCTAACATCACCATCTTCAGGGGCAAATGAAAAACTTTAAGCGTCCGCAACATCTCTCAAAATCTCCATCAAAATAATTGCTTCAGCCCCAGCCTACCATCACCATCTTCAGGGGCAAGCAGCCATTTTTTCCTCCTCTATTGAAAGTGCCCCAGCCTACCATCACCAACGACAGGGGCAAACAAGCCAATAACGTTCCTTTTCGTCCTCCAACCTCTTCTGCCCCAGCCTAACACCAACATCTTCAGGGGCAAGCATCCATTTTGATTCTCCTCATTTCTATTAAAAGTGTCCCAGCCTACCATCACCATCTTCAGGGGCAATAAAAAGCTTCTCCTCAATAATCTTCTAAATCTCCTCCATCAAAATAACTGCTTCAGCCCCAGCCTAACATCAACATCTGCAGGGGCAAGCAGACATTTTGATTCTCCTTTAAAAAAAAGCCCCAGCCTACCATCACCATCTTCGGAGGCAAAATAAGCTTCTCCTCAACTTTCCCCAAAGTCTCCTCCATCAAAAACTTTGCTAGAGCTCCAGCCTAACATCAACATCTTCAGGGGCAAGCAGCCATTTTAATTCTCCTCCTCATAAAAAGTGCCCCAGCCTACCATCACCAACGACAGGGGCAAACAAGCCAACACCAGTCCTTCTCCTCCTCCAACTTCTTCTGCCCCAGCCTACAATCACCATCTTCAGGGGCACAAAAAAAAGCTTCTCCTTAAGTGTCTTCTAAAACCCCTCCATCAAAAGAACTGCTTCTGCCCCAGCCTAACATCAACATCTTAGGGGCAAGCAGCCATTTTTGAATCCTCTTCATAAAAAGTGCCCCAGCCTACCATCAACAACGACAGGGGCAAACAAGCCAACACCAGTCCTTCTCCTCCTCCAACTTCTTCTGTCCCAGCCTAACATCACCATCTTCAGGGGCAAATGAAAAACTTTAAGCGTCCGCAACATCTCTCAAAATCTCCATCAAAATAATTGCTTCAGCCCCAGCCTACGATCACCATCTTCAGGGGCAAGCAGCCATTTTTGAATCCTCTTCATAAAAGCTGCCCCAGCCTACCATCAACAGCGACAGGGGTAAACAAGCCAATAACGTTCCTTTTCGTCCTCCAACTTCTTCTGCCCCAGCCTAACATCAACATCTTCAGGGGCAAGCGGCCATTTTAATTCTCCTCTTCATAAAAAGTGCCCCAGCCTACCATCACCACAACAGGGGTAAACAAGCCAACATCAGTCCTTCTCCTCCTCCAACTTGTTCTGCCCCAACCAATGACCAACGACAAGGGCAAACAATCCTGTCAGACATCTAAAACCCGAATCTGGTATTAAATATGTTTTGTTTAATTTGTTACAGATTTACATTTAATTAGACATAATTTCCATGTGCCTGCTTTATCTGGAATTTTGACATATTAAAATGTACTGTGTGATGGTATTTTAGCATTTCAACTTAAAGTTTTTGCTCTGTGTGTCTGTGTTTTACAGTTTTGAACACCACCGCTTGCATCTTGTGGCTACTGCCCCAGTTTCACATCAACAAGTTCAGGGGCAAGTCAGTCAACCAAAGAGCCAGTGCTTCAAAGACACACAAAACATCTTCTGTGTCTTCCAATTCATCTGATTCTTCTGCTCCAGCCTAACACCACCATCTTCAGGGGCCAAGAAAAAGCAGCCATATTGACCCTCTTCACCACCGAAAACTTATGAAACACCACTCTCAATCCTCCATTACCAACGACCGCAGTAAACAAGTCTACTATACAGAGGTAATTAAATATCTTGTGTTAAATGAATGTACTATTTTATTATTGGCCTTACCATGTTTTCTGACTTGCAGCACTAGTCCAGAAGATATAGAAGAGCTTAATAAATACATGCAGAACATTCATCTTTAATGACGTCACCTCTGGTAAATCTACGCAACACCTAAATTAACTTTTTAAAAACAAGTTCTTTTCTCTTAACTGAATGAAATTTCAATGCAGTTTTTCTATTCCAGCCTGAGTCCTTTCCTCACCCTCTTCTACCCAGAGTCAGCTTTAGACCAGGAGCCTCGGCCACAAAGACAGTGACATTGTGTTTGATTCAATAGATTTATTATTCTGCCTTTTGCACATGAAGCAACGCACTTTTCTTTTCAATCAACAGTTTCCGACCTCTGCGTTCAGGACCACCAGCTGTTGTGAGACGCTTCTTAAAAACACAAGTGATCTTTCAAACATTTGAAGGTAAAACATCATCTCTTACACAGAATGTCTTTTATGAATAAACAACTAAATCATATACTGCTGTTGTTTTTCTGCAGCAGGAGCTTTACACGCAAGAAGAAACAAAACAAATGCAGCAGTTGCTACTCTATTTGCATTGTAAGACATTTAACAAAAAAATTGCATATTTTTTATCAATTTCATAAACTGAGGAATACAAATGTGGCCTGACTACCACAAATGAGTAATTGCATTTATTAAGAGTAGTTAAACCACACTTTTTTTCAGGAAGAGGAGGCTCAAGATGTCAGTTCAGAATCCTGTGATGGATGAGATGGACCAGAACGCCCCCTTCCAGAAAGAAAAAATGGTAAATTCATGACCTTAATTCTGATTACTGGTATATTAAGAAAGACAAATAAAACGGATACCTTGGCTAAAACATAATGACTAATTGTTTTTCAGCTTAGTACAAGTGAGAATGGTTAGAAACAAGAGAAGACTCCGATGGCTGCAGAACAAAGATACAAGGTTTGTGAAGGAGTTCTTTAATAGAATTACTTCCTGTTCATTCCTGACTGATCATATTTTAATTTCTGTTCATAGATTCATGTGCACATGCAGTCAGTCTTCATGGGTGAAAAAAAAAAAAAAAGTGGTGCTCTTTCAGTGCAGTGGAGAGGATTCTTCTTTGAGAAAAGGTGAAATTTTAAGAATTATTTAGAAGATCAAGAATATTTACGCTAAACTATGTAATTATTTTTTGCAGCTCGTCTGGAAAGAACTCGTGTGGAAGAAAAAAGCAAGCTATATTAAATAGACTTCTAGAAACACTATTTTTTTTAAATCCTTTCTTAATAACAAATAATAATGTATAAAACTTGTATAGCGCTTTTCAAGATACTTAAAGACGCTTTACATAAAGCGGACAAACACATAACGACAAAAACTTTTTGAAAGTTGGCTTTAAAGAGGTGAGTTTTAAGAATTTTTTTGAACAGATTTAATGTAGCGGAGTCTCTGATGTGTTTGGGCAGGGAATTCCAGGGAAATGTTTTATATTGCTATATACAATCCACAGTACTATTTAAATTATTTGACCAAGTGATTTAATATTAGGGAAACACTCCATTTAAAGTTGGGGTAACTAATGTTTTTAGTTGTAAATTTGTAAACATTGTGTTTTTTACTAAAAGGTAGGCTAAAAAAATTAGACCTCTTGAGTACAGTCTGAATTGAATTATAAAGAAGTTAGTTCTCATCAGGAGCCAAATGTTGCACTCTGATTGGCTGTGCTTGAATGGTTCTTTTCAGTTTCACCTTGTTGTTTGTAAAAAGACATTTATTTACCATCCCAGATTAAGCTTGTCGAAGGATTTAGGAGAGGAAGTTGACAGATTTAAAACCTGAACTATGTATATTTACATAGTGAAAATCAGCTACCCCATCTTGAGAACAAACTCTATATCATTAGATCAAACATATATCATTCATTCATTCTTCTTGTATTGCATGCCCTGTATCAAATAAATCAGAGTTGTCAAACACATTTTGACAAAGGGCAACATTGGCATCGGGGTTGTCCAATTGTAACTGAATTTAACCTCATTAATCTGACTTTGACATACTACAAATAATCGTTGTATTTGATTAATGTATATTCATTCAAGTGACAACAACTGAATATGCATCTAGCATTAGGGCTCGGCGATATATCGATATACATCGTATATCAAGATATTTACTGGACAAGATATGAATTTTGCCATATCGTAAATATAGAGATATTCTCATTCTGGGTTAAATGAACACATAAAATTGACGAAAATCAGTTACGGTTACAGAGAAAAATGACAAAGAAAATTATAAGATCAATTCCATGTTCTATTTGTTGTAATAGTCAAATTATAAATGTGTTTTATACATAGAATTTAGTCATATTTAGACTTGCTCAGCAAAACACATTACCAAAATGTATTTATTCAAAGTAAACCTGCATCTCTACTTTCTAATCAGCAGACTGTAGGACATTTCACCCAAAAAATGTCATTTCAAAGATATAGAGATATATATTGTGTATCGAGAGACATAAAAATAAATCAAGATATAGATTTTTGTCCATTGCCCATCTCTATCCAGCATTAGTCTGAAAAATGACTTATACTCTACTTAAGTTTCAGACCAATTGTTTCATTAGGTTAAGACATCCATATAACTTCTGGCACTAATATAAAATTAAAGTAAACCTTATAAGACCTTTTGAGGGCCGAAAGAAATGAGATGAAGGGCCGCATCTGGCCCCCGTGCCTTGAGTTTGACACGTGAAATAAATTGTAATTTCAACTAAAGTCCTCCTTTTTGTACAATACATGAAATGCCCACACGATGACGCCATTTAGCTGCGGTGCCAAATTAGAAACGTGACCCGCTTTTGTGTTAGTCGAAGGCAGAATGTCATTTATTAATCGACTGTAGAACTTGGCCATCCATGTTTTATAGTTTACGAATTTCAAGCATGTAAAGCGTTAAGAGCGTATATGTCTGCACAGTTTATTTACGCCATGCTTTTCTTGTCTGCACATTCTACAGCAGTAATAACATGCCGTGCCTCTGCCAGTGGATGTCAAAAACCACACCCCGCGCCTTGGCCACTAAACACGTCCGACCAGTGATGAGTGCTGTGGGTGTGCCTGGTGCTTGGTGAGCCGCTTTCACGCTCCTCGTCTCCCGTAGTCAGTCAGTCAGTCAGCGAACACGGACGGAGAAGAAGGCATCCCCCGAAAAGCAGCGCAAAAACACCGGGGCGATCGGAGCCAAATTGCCCGGGAACCTTTTTCTTTTTTTTTTTTTTTTTTACGCACGAGCGGTTGGATTTGAGGAGCGCACGTAAAGATGGGGGACGTCGTTTCCTCGCATTTGGATGAGAGTAGGAGAGAGATGATTTCAGGTAGGTATCCATGGGCACATCTGGGGTTTAGCAATGAAAGAGAACAAAAATGGTTCTCGATGTTTTAAATGTATATGTTTTAAAATCACAACAGTATTTTTTTTTTTGTTCCATCTTTGTAGCAAGGGCAAGCGGGAGTAGAATGATTGGTTTTCCTCCTAACAAGATGAATGAAATAGCGATACAAAATAGCTACACTTCCAATGTTTCCAGTTTTTTGTGTGATTTAAGAATCAAATAGATTAGCCATTTGTGTTTGAAAACAGTGTTCCACTTTTGAGAAGATGCGAGCAATTTGAAAAACCATAATATACTGTAAATGTAGGCTACAATAGAGCTCGAACGCGTGACATCACACATCTGTAGCATCTTAAAGAAATAGAGATTTTAACCCTCCTGTTATCTTTGCTCTTCTCCTGGTCACTTTGAAACTTTGATGATCTGTTACAATAATGTTGAGCAATTTTTTTTGTAGTTTTTTTGTTGTTTTGTTTTGTTTGTTTTTATAGATTTTGTGCACATATTCTTCTTTTTTAAATTGACAAAAAAAAAAGTAAAATTGACACATTTGACTTTTTTTTTGGAATATCTCTTTAAAAATATGTAATAAGGGGAAACAAACTAGTTGAGGTGGTTGTTTAAGTTTGACATAAATTTTATTTTTCGAGCTCTTCTGATGAGAAAAAGTCGCCAGCCTGGTCCTGTCGGGTCAAAATGATTCGGGAAGACAGCAGTGAGATGCTATAAGGTTTTATAGGCGGTGCAATGTTTACCGTATTTTTTTCAAAATTTGCAATGATTGTACAGAATGACACCAGGGACCACCCGTTAAAGTTGCGTGTTAATAGGATTTGAGAATTTAATTTTATTGACAAAAATCAAAACTGGGTCAAAAAACAAAACAAAAACAAAGATAACACAAAGGTTAAAAGGGCACATGCTGAAAATAGTTAATTGAAGCATATTGTAACACTGCAGAGTTATAGATAAAAATAGTCATTGCTGACCCAGTGGTTTGTTTGGTTGTTCCATTGCATTGTTTGCTTTTTTTTATAGTGTTTTGGCTAATTTATTTCTGACAAAGTTTAGCAAACGTGCAACAAGCATGGCAGGTCTTCTATTATTTCTATTATCTTTTATTTGATTCTTCTCATGATACATTGCTAACGATTCCAATGGTTTTTTTTTTTGGTTTTTTTTTTACAACAATATTACTCATTTAAAGTGCAATAGACAATAGACAATTTTTATGGGTTCACCAAAAATGAGCTTGTTTTGACCCAGATAAGCTATTTTTATGAGGTTTTGTCCTGCAAATATGGAACCCACAACTGTTACCTATAGCAAGCGCATCGCAAGCGTGGGTCAAAACCCACAAAAATGACACAGATGTTATAATTTGATAAATGATATTTTGTAACACTTCCCGGGGAGCTGTCAGTTCATACAAATTATGTTTGTATTTTGCCGCTTTTTGACATTCTTTTTTAGAATTCCGATTACTTTCCTGTTATTTTCGACTATTATTTGTCATTTTTTTATAATTTGCAACTTAACTGCTGTAAAACTATGATTAATATTTACCACAAGGACCAAACTAAGTCAAAATTAGAAACAATTTAATGTTCACATTTCAGTCATTCCTGGAGGCCCAGCAAAAGATTTTTTACAGTATGAATTCAAACTAAGCTCAAAAACCTGCTCTCTTACGTGTTTCTCGCTTGTTTCCATGGAGACAGTTAAACCCAGAAAAGCTACACAATGCGCTTTTAAAGAAAATGAAAGAATGACTTAAGACAACAACCGTCGGCATTACGAGCGAAGGCGTAGAAAATGCTACAGTTGAAGTGAATCATGTGTTTGTTATTTTGGGTGGCAGCCAAATACTTCAAATACGCACATTGGTCAAACAACAACAACATGGCTTTGTTTAGAAGACACTGACTTTACCGTGCCCTCACACAGTGCCTTCACGTAGATTTATTTTAGATTCACGCAGATTTAAAAGTTACGACAGGTTGAGCTTTTGTGTCAAGGGTAGCTTACATTTTTTTCTCAGACTTCTTGTGAGCCTAATTTCAGTTAAAAGTGATTTTTTTTTAGTAGAGAGCAGCACAATTTGGGAATATAATTGTGATTTTTCAATGTATATATTAACAACAGAAAGTTAAAATACAGTATGTCTACAAATTGATCAACTATTACCGTAACTATGCAGAAAATCAACATTTTTTGTGGTTTCAAAAAGCAATGTTGATTAGATTTTGGTTATTTGTGCAGCTGTTTTTCAGGTGACATAGTAATTATGACAATTTGATGTTCTTTTAGTGCTACTTCATAAATAATACAAATAAAATTGCTCAGTTGAAATTGACAGTGGGAGGTAGCAGAGTAGTTAGAGCTCTGGTTTCCCAGTAAGAAGATCATGGGTTCAACCCCTGCGTCGCGCTAAATCAACATCCCGTTTGAAAAAAAAAAACATTTGATTTTCTATATTTAAATGTAAATAATGATACTTATAAACTCAGTAGATGCCATGTAGAGCTGCAGTCTTTAAGTCGTATAGTCGATTAATCGGTCGATGTGTTCTTAGTCGACCAACATTATTTTAGTCGACTGATTCCTTTTAGACAATAAGGATTTACACAGGAAAAATATGATAATCTTAAATGAGATAACGAGTGAGAATGTGTCTGAAATAAGCAGGATTTAACAGATTTTGAGAAGATTTTGACTGGCTTTAAATAAAACGGTCAATGAAACAAGCAAAAACATATAAAATACACCTTTATTCTAACTTGAAATCAGCAAAAATGCTTCTGTACTTGGAATAAGAGCTAAATGTATGTGTTCTTTTGGCAAATCATCAAGATGGAGACTCAAAATATTGTCATAGATACTTAATTCAACCGTATCGCTGAAGATTTTGGGACCAAATCATTTATCTAACATGCATTTTATGATTAAAAGAATACACAGTACACACAGAGCACAGTTTGGCTCAAATACAGTCAAAATTTTCAGCTTCAGAGCATTGGCCACACCCCCTTTTAGTCGATTAATCGGTCATGGGACAGGCTTTTAGTCGACCAATAATTTCTCTGGTGGACTACAGCTCTAATGCCATGTTAAAGAAACATGAAAATCATATTGGGGATTTTTGAAGTCATATAGAAAGTTTACACAGTATACTGTTTTTATATTGTCCATTTATTTTTTATGTATTTCTTTATTTTAAATGTACAAGTTGCATATGAACATGTCATAAGTTCAAATACAACCTTAGATTTTTTTGATGATTAGGTTATTAGAAGTCATCAATGTGTCATGTGTCATCTTTGTAATGCTTTATATTTTGCATACTTTGTCACTTGTGTTAGAATATTCATGCATAAACACATACTTTACACATTTTTATTAAAAAAAAAAAAAGAAAGAAAATTCCAAAATGCTCATGGAAATCTTTGAAGGTACTCATTAATAATGGGGAACACAAAAATGCAAAGAAAAAAGGGGCCCAAGGCACTCTTAGTACAGTAATAGTTAATATTATTGACAAAAAACGTGCTGATTAGCTTTCCATGTGTAGTGGTTCATTGGGATGCACCGATCCAATACTAGGATCGGATATCGGTGCCGATCCAGGAAATTTTGCAGGCTCGAGTATTGGCTCCATGATATCGGTTCAGCCAAGATCCTAGTTTTGCCTTTAATTGGAAATAATGAGACTAATTCCCTGGCTTATGTTGATCCAGAACGTCTCATAATGTTTGACATTTTATTCATATTAAGTTGTTTGGTTGTGACCTGCATTATAAAAAACAGTTACATGACACAATATGATCAAATGTATTAAAAGTTTTGAAGTAAGATTATTTCAGTCGTTACACCAGTATTGGTTGATATCGGGTTATACTTAATTCCAAAGTATTGGGATTGGTATCGGAACTGAAAAAGCTGGATCAGTGCATTGTGGGTTTTCTCTGGGTTCCTAAGCAGTTCGTTTTCCCAAGCAGTAGAAAACAAATGAATGAAAATTTAGATATTAATAAATTTCACCTTTCTATACATTTTTTGGCAAGTGATTTGTAACTAATGACTCAGTTCATACATATGAATGAATGAATAACTGCAACGTATAGTGTCAAGAAATAGAGTAGGCCACATGTAGATAATAAAAGTCTACAGTTTGGTAGTAGCCTTCTATTGTTTATTAGCTTTCCAAATCTTCATTGACACGTGTTGTACAGCTGCATTTTTGAATACAGATATGGCTTAATTATGTTAGAGTATGTATGAAGTGCTATTCATTGATTAGTATTTGTGATTATTAGCTTGGTAGATTGAACAAATCTTCCAGCAACTCAAACCAGCGTTTCAAAATGCCCGTTTGCGATTGTAGTGGTGCTATAAATATGAATCGTTAGATGTGGGACGAGATACAAATCCCACGAGAGGAGACACAAATTTGGCTCACAGAGGGAGATTAAATTAGATTCTTATATAAAACTTTATAAAAATATATGTTTTGTTTCAGTTGACAATTTTGATCTCACAATGTTTTGTCGTCGGTGTAGCTACAATATATCACCAGAACCTTACCCCTTTTCTTCCAATCCAAATATAATGTACGGAAAAAAAACATCACATTTCAATAAATTTCCACATTTTTGTGACATTTCTATCTCTCAAGATGTGTGTGGCACAAAATCCTTTAACCCTTTTGTCTTGTTGGGGACTTTTTTGGTATTTTTCTCTTTTAAATTGTCCATCAGTGCAACAGTTTTGGAAATATTTTAATAATTTCTTGTTATAAGCCTCAGTTTGAACCATATTTTTATGTTAACCTATGTTTGCTAAGCCCAGTCTCATTTAAGTGACAAATTTGCTGCCCTTATGACATGTTAGCGCCCTTTTTCTCCACTTTTTGTGACACCTGTAGAAATATAAAGCAGATAACGTACTTTTTGACTGTTATTCTACTTAATGACTAAAATACAAACAATTCAAAAGTTTTATTGTTTTTAAAGTTTTATGAAAAGTAAATTCTCAGAGGTTGTGAGAATGTGACCTAAAACATAGTAGGAGAGAGCGGGGTTGGTTGTCACATTTTTTACTTTGATTTGAATTTCTCAAAAACAGCAAATCTCACATAAACGATTTTAACAACAGAGAAAAGCTCAAAGTCTTGTGTAACTAATGAATCCACCTGCTGTTCTCTGTCTTATTCTGATCAAAAGTTATTGATCATTAAATGTTAATTGTTCACCTGTGACAACCAACCCCAAGTCTGGGTTGGTTGTCAACTTGTCACACCTCATGGGGTTGGTTGTCACAATGTTCTGTCAATGGGAGATCGATGACAATTGTGTCTTGTCTTTGGGTTGATTTTTTGATGTTTGAAATTTTTTCAAATTTCATTTTGATTCAAAAATGTTTTACATTTTCTGAATCTCACGTTAAATTATAAGAAAAAGGCATTTGGAAATTTAAAAGATGCATTTTTGTCAAGATTCTAATGATATTGTAAAACTATATTTTTAGTGTGTATTAGTGATCACTAATTAGTGATTTGAACAGAATAGGCTCCATGACAATAATTAGATTTATTTTTTAGTTGAAACTTTTCACTGATTTCCTGCATTGAATTGGAATATTTAAAATACAGTGTTTTTGAGAAAAAGTGTGACAACCAACCCCGACTGGACTTTTTTACCCTCACCTCAGCTTTCTTCTACATTTTAAACCAGCTCAGATAAAAACAGTCCTAATTGTCACTCTGACTCTCCTCTTTGTAAAGTCAATGGTTTTAGGTTTTCAACACAATTTTTGGAAAAAATAGAAATTTTTTTCTCAACATCTGAAAATGTACTTTTTGTTATACATTTTTTTTATGCCGTCTTATCAGAATCTTTACAAAAATGTTTTAGTGAGTGAATTTTGGTTCATTTAATGCACATTTTACTCAAATTTCAACAGTGATTGTGACAACCTACCCTTGTGACAACTAACACCGCTCTCCCCTAAAACTATAGACTGATACAGGATAAAAGGTATCAGTAAAAACATAAGAATATACTTAAGATTCACTGCCATATCTTCAACTTTCTTACACCAAGCATTCTAAATTCTCCTGTAATCCTGTCAGCTGAATAAAATAATTGGTCATTAATCAGCACTGTGCCTGATTGTAGCCTTAGTCATGTTCTTGTTCTTTTAGCAGTGGTGACAGTTGTATCATATTCATTGACGTGGTTGTAATTAGGTTTCGAAAGCAGATACAGATTACCTTTCCTAATAATTCTGTCTACGCTTGTATAATCTCCTCGGATAGGTCCTTTCATCTGTGTGTGTGACCCAGCCCTGACCTCTCACCTGCCCAGAGTCGTTCTGTCATCCTGGGCTCATCCTGGACTCTTGACACTTCACTAGCAGCCGATCAACTTTTTTTGAGTCTTAGCACGAGGAATGTCACACTATCAAACTTTAGTATTACGATTATTGTCACACAAAAATCTGAATTTAGCAATAACACAACTAACAGCTGTGAAATCTGACTTTTCCAAAATATGCTTCTAAAATAGCAATGTTTAGAGATGAACTGACTTTTTACATTTTATTTTTTGCTGCTGCACTTCCTAAGTCTGTGTCGTCTTGTCTCCATTCTTCCTGCCACTTGATGCGACTCTGGGACAAATAATCTTAGTAAATGTCCTTATTTCTGAGGCTTCTTCTTTTTTGGAATCACAAAAGATCTTAAAATTCTCTAGTGTGCAGCCGGCTTAACTTACCAATACCAGTAATACCTTTGACTATAACATTCCTCAGTAGAGCAGGAAATGAATGCATATTGATGAAGAATGCATCAAAGTAATGGTTGTCATTTTTCATATAAGAAAGTTACACAATGTCACTTAAATAAGGAATTATTTTACTTTTTAGTTTATTTTTGTTTGTTTGTTTTTCAAAAGTTTGGTTGCTTAGTATTGCTTTCTAAAAAAACGTCTATTAGATTGAAAGAAAAGGGATAAGTAACACTCCTGGAAGTATTTTAAGGAACACAAATGCTCCCTGACACACTGGTTGAAAGTCACTGCTCTTAGCTATTAAATATCATAAGCTCTTTAACCTCATCTCTGTCTAGAATAGAGCCATTCCTCAGCGTACGTCAGAGCCCACTTAAAGTAGTTCTTCTCTTCACTCTTAAAGTTTACCCTGTGGAAAAACTATTAAGCTTTGAGCCTCACTAATGTGGTTTGCTTGTGATTTTATGTTCAAGCCTGGAGAGAGGGACTGAATGAAAAGAATGGAGATCTAGTCTTGCTTAAACAACTTGAATTCAGAATTTTTAGCTGGATTTGAGTCGTTTTAACTGGGTAAGATTTCATTGCTTACGTAATGTAGAATATTTCTCTGGTTTCAAAGCTGACTGATAATGAGAGAATTTGGAATTGACTTAGGACTTGACTTGAACTTGCCTCTTTTTTAACTTGAAACTTGACTTAGACCTTCCTTTTGTTGACTTGCATCTTGACACGGACTTGTCTCTCTTTGACTTCGGACTGGACTCAGACTTGCTTCTCTTTGACCTGGAACTTGCTTCACACTTGTCTCTCTTTAACTTGGGACTTGACTCGGACTTGAAACCAAAGTCCTAACTCTTTTATCCCAAATTAGTTTTACGAGGAGGCGGATTTTGCTAAAGCAGTCTTGAATCAGCACATATTAGCAAAGGCATTCAAATTAGCTAAAGTTTGTTTTCATTAGATGTTTTAATAAGTCCTCCTCTGTCTTCTGTCCCGTCCTCCCTCTTTGCATCCTGTCCTACTTTGTCTCGTCAGCTGTTTTCCTTTGCTTTTTCCTATAGTCCATCCAAAAATGTCGCTGGTTCACACCATCACTGCTGACCACACAGCTAACTTTCCTTGCTTTTTCTTAAAGACAGATAAAACATTTTAACATCATTTATTCCCATCACACCTACTGTATTTTATTAATGTATCTGAAGTGAATTTGCTGTGTTCCGTCTTATAAAAATACAAAATTATGTGCAATTTGCTCACTAAAATCCACATTAGCATTGTGGCTAACTGTTGCTAGCACTAGCATATTGTCACGCCTCTTTTCTAACAGCTTGGTTATTGTATTTTTAAATGTTGATTTTGCTTTAGGGCTACAACTAACAATTACTTTGGTAATTGATTAGTTGGGTGACTTTTCTATTGATTAATTAGTTGTTTAGAACAGAAGATTATTTGTGCAACATTTGAGCTAATGTAGTGTTGCTTCAGAATGTTCTAGAAGAGTAGATTTACAGTTAAGTGTTTTTTGATTGTTATGTTTAAAAAATGTATTTGTTTCAAAAGTCTGGAAGAAGCCGCAGATTCCTTTGTTTAAGTGAGAACCTTTATTTTGATAATATTTGGTTACGTCAGGATACTGGCCTATGTTTAGTTATAGTGTCTTACAACCCATGAAAGGCTGTGGCATGTGTTTGTGCAAGACACAATAATCACAATTCATTCATTAATTTATACTTTTAAAGATATATAATAAAGATTCAACCTCTTTCATGTTGATTGATTATATTTAAACCTCCAAGGATTAAGAAATAGATTATATTTAACCCTCCAAACATGATGAAATACGGTCGTTTTAGAGTAAGGTTCACTTTTACTTTTTGTTTTCCTCTCCTCCAGCATTTTGTCATTTAAGATCAAATATCTGCTCTAAACTCACTCAGTATTTTTAAGTCAATACTGAGAACAAAGAGGTGCGCTCAACAGTGCAAATATTAGCACTATTTGATTGCGTCAATATTTATCCTTGTATGTGGTTATCATACCGCAGAAATGTTATACCGTCCGGCATCGTATTTCTGTTGCATTATGACAAACTGAAAGATTTTTGTGACGTGTGTTTCAGAGCGGACGCGGGCAGTGATGAACGACTTTGGTGGGATCTTTGAACAGCAGTACTCTGTGGCCTTGTTCAACAGCGTGAGAGCGGAGATCGAAGGAACCGGAGGAACTCAGTCTCAGCTGCTGCACCGGAAGGCACGCCAACACCTTTGAATTCAATACACACATCACACTAGTTCATAGACAGGATTTCAGCTGGAGTACCTGACTTTATTAGTTGGGAATTAGTAAACTTTTCTATCCAGACATTTTTTTGTAAATTGTAGCTCTTTGTGACAAAATAGGACCAAGACAAAACAGATGCATCATCTCAATTTTTACATTTAAGCGTGAGTAGGGATGTTAAGATTACTAGGTTAATCGATAATTGTGATTATTCCAAGCACAATATGATCGTAAGAACAAAAGAATAATAATTTTAGAAACAAAGTTATTCTTTTTAGATAACTCTTCTGAACCTCGTAATGAATAAAATATTGAATTTAGAAAAAAAGACGATATATTAATGCTGCAGATCTGTTTTATTTTAGATAAATACATTTTCTTGCTATAGTAAGTACGGTACATTTATGATTTTGTGAGCCTTGTTATGCAAATATCTGGTGGTCAAAAAAGAAATATTGATATTGGCAATAAAAAACTACACATAAAAATTAAAAATTTCTCTAAATGTGGCCAGCTTAGATGCAAAAGTCTGCCTTTCAAAATATAGAAAAAAACACTCATTTAGAAGCAATTCTTTAATACAAACTTTTTTAAAACAAATGTTGCAGAATGTTTTGTCACATTAAGAGTGCTGAATATGGTGGATAATCGCTAAATCATGACATTTTGTATCACAATAATCGCAATACTAAAATTTGATATCGTGACATCCCTAAGTGTGAGACAAAAATGTCAGCTGCAAGTGTTTCCACAACCATAGGGATTTCTTTTCATTCATTCATTCATTCATTTCATTGTTTTATTTGCTCATGACATTATGTTCATATTATACAGTCATTATATATTTTACACGAATCAAAAGGAACGGAAGGAAGATACATTTTTCCACAGTTGTATGCCATACGCTTAGACACTTTTCTGTTTCCTGGTACTTATTGCTAATATTCTGAAAATTGTTTTCTTCTATGCCCCATATTATCTGAAACTAATGTAAATCTGTGTCCTCTCATAAATCCTTCAACACAGGGTTTTAATATCGACATAGATTCGTTTTGGTTGCAATTATGGTCAATGAATGTCTTTTTACAAACATCAGAATTAAATTGAGCAGGACCACCCAAGCACAGGTGGTTTAAAATTAACATTATAAAGTTCTCTATTATTCAGCTCAGCTACACAGTGGTCTTGCTTTTTTCAAAAAGTACTGCGATTATCATATACTTAGGGCTGGGCGATATTGACAGAAATGAATATCTCGACACATTTTTAGCAAATCTTGATAACAATATTTGAACAATAATGTCAGTAACATCAGTAAAGGTACTATAAGCATGTTAAAACGTCTTCAAATTTGTTACCACACTGGAAAAACAACAACCTTAGAGTGAAGCTCACCCCCTAAACTTCACCCACGAACACTATTCAAACCCAGCAAACTCCAGATTTCAAAAGACACATTCAATCACCTCGACAAATTAATATCAACATTTATATGGCAAAAAAAAAGCGTCCTCGAATTAGACTTAAACCTTTACAGCTAGCTAAGTTAGATTGTGGTTTTAAACTATTTATCCTGTCATATCCTGCACTGTGCCATAGCAAACATTTATTGTAAATAATAGTCTTTTAATTATTGTATCTTTATATATATTTTAAGTCTATTTTATTTCTATTATCTTGTTTGATTTGCATGTTTCTATTTTCCCTGCTGTTCTTAAAATGTGCGTTGCAACACTGGAATTTCCCCATTGTGTGACAAATAAAGGATATCTTATCTTAAACTCTCAAACCTGAAATTTTATTATTGGGCAGCTCAGCTAAAGCCAATGATAGCCTGGATAAAAAAGAATAAATTAAGTCGATGGCTTACAGTTTTTTTCAGTAGCTTTGGCTCCAAAGTCAAGATAATTGAACACACTTCAAAACTTAACATCCAGGATGTAAAACACATTCTACCTTTACTACAACAGTAACACCATGTCTGTCTTCACTCTTTTTGCTGAACTCCTCACACAGTGTTTTGCAAAACCTTACACACAATTAACCTTCCTTAACTATTCGGTCACTGCTGTTAAACTATGTTTTTATAACCAACACTTTTGCTCCAAAGGGATATTTTCTTGGTTCAATCACCTGAACAATGTACACATGTGCTGTGACTCTTCTGACAAATAAATCTGTCCCATGAACACAACTCCATTAGGACAAATAGAGTTACTTTTGTTTTAGAGCGTCAATCCAGACAAGAAGAAGTGTGAGGATGTGAGGACATGAAGACAGAGACAAAAGTGTGAGGTAGTGAGAAGAGAACATGAGACAGGACAGATGATTTAGCCCAGTGGTTCTCAACCTGGGGTTCGGGACCCCATGGGGGTCGCGGAAGGATTTCTGGGGGTCCCCTAGTGATATATGAAATTTAATATTGACATCCTAAACATGGTTTGACACTCTTTGAATGCAGTGATAGACATAAATTCATATTTTTTGGCCTACAGAAAAAGGTACCCAGGCTTATGGCTTCAAAATAAAAACAAACATAAGACATTACCACTTTGCAGGTCGCTTACATTTTGTGCTTGGGGGTCGCGAATGCCTACGGTTGTTGTTTTGGGGGCCGCGACTGAAATAGGTTGAGAACCACTGATTTAGCCCAATGTCAGATACTTCACTGTGGCCAAGAATAGACAGGAACACACTTTTAGCTCGTCGAAGAATTTACTTTACATTGTCAGTAAATCATGTGCTTGTTTCACAATTCTGAATATTTTTGTTTCACAATCTCCTTCATTTCCAAAATATTCTGAAAAATAAATTGATATATATATATGTTGAAATAAATTCCAAGCAGTGTTTAGCTGGTTAAGGTGTAAGTGAATCCACGTGTTGCTTTTGTTTCATGTTCAAACAAACAAGTGTAGTTTTTACATGACTGTGAAATGTTTTACACAAAAAGTGCAGTTTAGAGATGAGTGTTTATCATTTTGACCACAAAGTGTTATTTTCACAAAGGTGTCAGGAGTTTTGCACAAAAAGTGTACATGTGCAATCATTCTAAATTGTTTAGACAAATGAGTGATAAATCTGACTGAATCTGTAGAAGTTTTGCCATATTTATCACAATTTCCAAAAAATGTGCCAAAGTGATTAAAAAAAAATGTAATATTGAAAATAGTATGTGTGCAGATGTTCTAGAAAATCTGCCTTTTGTCGATACACCTGTAAAAAAAATGTCAACATGGACAAAAAATACATTGCAGGTTTGGAATAAAGTTCGACTGATGTTTAAATTACCTAAAATACTATCACCAATGTCAAATATTGGGTTAATGAAAACCTTTATACCCATAAATTACTGTAGATGCAAGTTTTAAAAAATGGTCAGACTATGGTTTAAATTTTCTCCACCAATGTAGATTTTTTTTAGGTATTTGCAACTGAGATCATTTTTGACATCTCATAATGACTGGGTTAATCTTTTGAAATCTCCCCCTTTAGAACAATTTCTCATAAAACAACTAGAAGGTGAATATACGAAAATAATCAGCAAACTATATAATATATTAATAACCATGAGTATCAACAATTCCCAGTATTCCCAGTACGACAGAGATGGGAAGTGGAGATGAACATAAGTATATCAACTGAGACGTGGAAAGAGATATGCACAGAACTCCTGGTTACAAATTCCAACACTTGGCGAGAATTCAAGTGGAAAGTTATCTCTAGAATTTTCAGAACACCTGAAATAACAGCCAAGATGGGACCAAGTCTTTCTAGTTCATGTTGGAGAAATTGTGGGGCCATTAATGCTAACCATTTTCATATATTTTGGCAGTGTCCTAAATTAAATCAATTTAAAAATATTTTTAAGTTAATGTGTATTGTTCATTTTTAAGTAAAACAACATATTGTATTTTTGTGCCTTTGACAATCTTAGTTCGAACCATTCAAAATCCACTCAAAACATGAATAATAGGACTTATCCCAGGCACAAATTCTCTTGTTTTCTAATTTAAGATGGTCGTTTATTATTTTTCCTCTTTTGTGAAGCACTTTGAATTACTTCATGTTCAAATTCATATAAACATTCCTCTATTACAAAGTATACAGCATTACTTATTTTATTTTTATAGTAAATTCTACTGCACAGTATACTCGATATTCAATTTTTGCATATCTCCAAAACAACATTCATGATTTGATCTAAAATTCTATATATTGCCAAGCGCTAATTATGGTCAATGAATGTCTTTTTACAAATATCAGAGTGAAACTGGAGACGACCACCCAAGCTCAGCCAGTTCAGCTCCTGATTAGAACTAAAATTCTCTATTATTCAGCTCAGACAGGACTCAGTGGTCTCGTTTTCCCACAGAGTACTGCACTTACCATATACTTTTTAGTGGAAAACACAATTGACTAATTTACAACAAAAAAAGTTAGTTGCCCCAACTTTAATGTAAAGATACAGAAGAATATTTTCTTCTTGACCAAAAAAATACTCAATTTTGTGGTTATACAAGCCCTTTCAAAGAAAGGACAGGACTACAAGTTCGTCTAAAAGACAAATATATGTTTTTTTTATTTAAGTAAAGTTTGGGCCAAAAAGTTACACTGTACACCTTTATATTGTCAAGTCAAAGTTTTTGTAAATGCACCCACAATGGTTAGAGAAACCATAACATTTAGTAAGAGTACTGGTGCTTTAAGTAAAAAAAAATATACTGTGATACTCAAGTTGGAAAAAAATAAATGGAAAAAGTGATAAGCACAGACTGAAAAGAGTGAGAACATTGTGCTGTGATAGTGAGCTGGGCTGTACAGATGGACAGTTTCCTCTTTGATAATGCCCAAACAGGATGTCCTGGTTAAGTCTGGGTTTGCTGTCCCTGAAGTGGGCCAGATTTCACACATGAACACATCTGAATACAACCGCAGACAACAGGAATAAACAGGACGAACTATAGATTTTTAGGAACAATATTTTGTTTTGTGAATTGGGAGAATGTATAATCTGAATTGGCAAATTCAATTGGGTTGTTTATCTCTGCTAATGTATAGTAACTACATTATGGATTATAAGCCGCTACTTTTTTCATAAGCTTTGAACTATGCGGCTTATAAGGCAATTCAGCAAAATGATATATTATAGACTATATATATTATAGACTTACTATTAACAAGTGCGGCCTATATATGTACTATGTCATTTAAATCTGGTGGGTGCGGCCTATATTCAGGTGCGCTCAAAAGGGCAGAAATTACGGTGTTCGTTTTTACTACAGCACTAATACTATTACTTCCACCACAGTCATGATCAATTACTAAGCTTTATTTTTTTTTTAGCTCGAAATCATAGAAAACTTGGAAAATGGAAGATCAAAATCACGTTTCTGGAAAAGTTTTGGGATAAAAGTTAATCCAACATGATTTGTTTCAACAAAGTCCAGTCAAGCCACAAAATGCTTTTTAAGCATTTGATTTAATCATAGAGATATGGGTTGTAGTGTTGTCACAATACAAAAATATAAAACTCGATTTGATACTGAAAAAAAAACTTGATACCGATTTCAATACCATGGCACTAACTTTTAAAAAACTGTCACCATAAAAGAAATTAAACTTTTTTATTTATTCTTTAATGTATTCATCTTTTTGATTTATGCTTGTCTTTTTTATGGTATTATTAAGTTAATATTTTAATGGAGTCATAGTTTATGATTAACTTGACTCATGAACGTTTACATTAAAACTGGGGATATGTTAATATATATATATATATATATATATATATATATATATATATATATATATATATATATATATATATATATATATATGTATTGTATATATATACAATAGAAGTATATTTTTAAAAACTTAACCTGACGTTTCTAGAAACATAATTTTGACAGACTGACAGAGCTCACACTTTGCTGTGTAAGTGTGTAAAAGAGCAGGTCAAAATCCAAAGGAAAATCCTCTTTCTGCTGCTCTGTTTGAAACATTAAAGACAGAGGGATGCAAAATATCATGCCTATGGCCACAAGTGATCCCACATACAAGTTACCTTCCAAAGGAACAATCACTACGGGAATATACCAACTGTATAGCCAGCGCAAGTAATAATAATTGACATATTCAAGTAACGAACATTTGAATGTTATGACATTCTAACAATAATTTTCAAACTGTTGTTGTCTTTTATTGAATTACTTTGAAAGTCTGCAATCAAGCAATTAACTGTGATTAATCATTATTAATCAAAATGTGAAAGTGTCATTAATCTGATTAAAAAATGTAATCGTTTGACAGCACTAATATTTTTGTGATGCAGGACCCTCTGGCGGGAAGAACCATATTCTCTGGGAGCCTGCTGCAGCATATGGAAGAGAGCCGGAAGTGGAGGAACCGCTATGTGTCCATCCCAAACTCCTACACTATCGACCTCTACGACAGCAAATTGGTACAACCCTTGTGAGAGCTAGTGAGGCGCATGTAGAGGATCAATCTAATGTGGATTTGTGTTTGGTAGGCCTGTGAGCGCAGACTGCAGCCCAAAGTTAGGATCAACTGTGCAGGATACAAAGTCCTGAACTCACTGGAGGAATATATGATGCTTATAAACACCAGTCTCCCAGGTAACACCGTCCTTCTTGCAGAATTAATCTACAGAAAATCTACCATTGAATCTAATAGGGGAAAAAATCTAAAATGTAGCTTTTGTGGTTTATCTTTGGCATTAAATAAGGCTGTAAATGATCATACGTCTGAAAAATAATTCAAAATAAACATAGCGACCTTTTTCTGGTCCGAATGTGCTTTTCACGAGTTTAGAAGCATAAAACACACTCTGAATTTGTCATTTCTGAACATTTGATTCACTTTTCACCTTAATTATTGAACAGGATTGACTCACTATTAGGTTTAATGGCCTGGCTTTTTTGTCTTTGATAAATTATAACTGCCAGTGTGCAAAAATAATCCATATTCTGTAGAACTCCGAAAAAGTTATATAATCCTGTTTGCTGCTGTTTAGCTCGTCTTCTTGAAAATCTTCTGGGGCTGTGCTGCCGATGATAAAAATGCCTGTCATTTAACATTCCAAAATGACAAATTGATGCATTAGTAATGACACACCAGGACATTCTTCAAAGCAAACAAGTCTTTCCCCTCAAACTAGTTGAGAAAAACATGATCTTTGTATTGTAAACTTTAGAGGTGTCCCACAGGGCTCTATGATAGGACCCCAGGTGTTCTCTAAAAATAATCTACTTGTGTGTTGTGTTCAGGAGTGAAGGCCAAACCAAGCAGCACTCCCTTCATAAAGACAGTGACCACATACCCTCTGATTCTGTGGCACCCGTTCGCCCAACACCACTACTTCTGCGTCCTCACCGACAAGGAGCACAGCAAGTGGTCCGCCGTGTTGCAAGACTGTGTGCGCCACGCCAACAACGGTAATTCAACATTTATACATTCACATTTGCAAGAGTTACAATGCTCGACATGATGATTTTGGCATTCTTTGTGGCTCTAGCTCAAAGGGGGGTAATTATTGATACCAAGAAACAGAGCTGTGTGATATTGACAACAATTCTTTTTTTTTTTACAATTACATGAGCATAAATGACTGATTTGTGTCTTTTCAGGCGTTCTAAAATGCTGGTTGTTTTAAAACATATTTCTCTAACTGATACATTTATATGTATGAAATGTTATACATTAGGCCGTTTTCATGCTTGGCTAGCGTGTGGACAGTCAAAGTTGATGAACACATGTGCGCACAAACGGAACTTGCAGGGGTTGCTGCGCAGAGAAATAAGAGTTGCCTGATGCATAGACTGTGCCGTCAAAGTGGCGTTTACAACATGATGTGCGCATTCTAGTTTCACTTTCTTTTCAGCCGTGGTTCACATTAGATGGCTTTCCTGGCTGAAAACTTTCTCTTGGTGGTCTGTGTTTATCACATGTACTGATGCGCTTTGAGTAGAAATACATAGCAGGTGTTCATAGCGCGCATGGATCAGTTAAAGCTGGGACATTAATTAGAGGCATGGCTCATAAAGCGACGCATCAACGTGCACTACTCAATGCATTTTCCTAATCAACGTAATTGATTACGTTGACTAATTGTTGCAGCTCTACACGTTAATGGGTGATAGTTTTGCACCAGCTGACACTCTGGATCATTTCATAACTTTGGGCCATTGCTAACAGCTAAAACACAGGGGACCACTCTGGAGTTCTTCGAGTTCTACTAGATTAGCTTGGTTGCTAAGTGTTTGATTGCATCAGAGCCAAACTGAACGTCTACTAATTCGTCTATGGTTGAATCTGTCAATGTCTCTGACCGACATGACGTTAGATTGCGTGTAGTTGTGTCAGTTTACCGTCAAGTCTCCACACAATCAAAAACTACTTAGCTTGTCTGATTTGCCCTGTGATAAACCTCTTGTCTGAGTAGATTACATCATTCTACAGGTAAATAAAATCAGTGCCAGCAAAGAACATACTTGTCATTCTTCGTCAGGGCAGAAAAAACAGCAGCACGGCGTTACCAAGACACAACACATCAACAACATACTCACCATTCTTTCACCATGCACCGCAGAGGAAGCATATCAACCTGCTCATTCAGGTGGCATGACAGCACTTCACTCGTGTATAATGAGCATCTACGTCTTACCTACAAAATAATGCTAACAATGCCAAAAGACAGTTTCTTGTAGTTAGGAAGAAACAATGGCAGGTGGAGACCAATAATTCACATTTTGTTTATTGTAAAACACAAAAACTATTTAAAGTGGCTTAGAAATCGAAAGAAATTAATTGACTCCTGTTCAAAACTGCAGAACCGCCTCTTCATTGCGAAATTAGCATATTTTCAGATACAATTTTTGTGTTGTTAGAAAGTAGTTACAAGGTCATTTTGAACTATATGTTTCACTCAGAATCAGATTTTTTTTTTGAACAACTGCAAGTAAATACAGGCAAGTGGGTGGGGATAGGTGGTAGGTGAAATCTGAACACTCGAGCATCAGCTGCAGGTACGGCTGGGCGATATGGCAAAAAAAAAAAAAAAAATCACAAATTTCGCTTTATCACGATTTCTGTAGACTGTATTTTCTTATTGCTGTTGAGGTAAATAAAATGATCTGCTTTTTCAGAAAGTGAATCGCTAAGTCCAGCTGTTAAAGACTGTCCAGTGTTGCCAGATTTTCAGAGAGAAACAAGTGACCAAGCTTTTGAAAAAAATCTCAGACATGAAAGACATCAAGATATGCTAAAAATCCACATTAGCAGCTATAAAATGTTATAATTTTGCAGAAAATATGTTAAAAAAATTACTTCTTTTATGACTTGAAATTGCAGCCCAAAAACTTATGAACTTCAAAAATCATGAGAGATTTTGAAAAAAGAAGCCCAAAGTCACTATCTTGAAGTGGACTTGACAACACTGACCTATAGGAGAAGTAGATTTGAAACGTCTGCATTTGAACAGACAGATGCATTAAAAAGAAATAGGAAATCACAATATGATGATTTAATCAAAAAAGTAGATTGTCATACCGACGAGCTCACGATTCAATTTTTATCATGAATTTTCCCAGACGTAGCTGCAGGACATTACAAGATTACTCAAACATGAACGATTATTTGATATGTCTTAGGAAGAACAGAGACGACACAGACCTGGGGAGCGCAGCAGCAAGTGGAGAACAGTGCATACATTACGTTATTGAGCACCGAGTGTTTTCTCTTGAGCAGCATGGTGGCAGAGCGGATAGCGCTCTAGCCTCACAGCAAGAAGGTCACGGGTTCGAGTCACGAGTTTGCATGTTTCTCCCCGTGTCTGGGTGGTTTCCACTGGGCACTCCGGTTTCCCCACCAACCAATAACATGCATGTTAGGGAACACAAGGTGACAGTAGCAGGTTGAGGCGCCAGGTGTTTAGGCGAATCGCCTCTGCTGAGCTGCCCCAGTTCTGTTTACCATCACTGAGTGGGGAGGGGGGTTCATCTCACTGTGAAGCGCTTTGTGACTCTGTGTCTGTGAAATGTGCTATACAAGTAAAGATTTCTTACCGTACTTACCTACTTACTTCTTTCATGTGTGTGGGTATAAAAGTGAAAATACAAAATACAATGATGAAACGCCAGTGGATTAAAGCAGGTTTATAAAAGGCTCATTAAAGGTGAAGAGCTGTTACACTAAGGCATTGTGGGCGTGAAATAAAAAAAGTGTTGTATAGTCTTGTAAAGTTGCTTTGCACATAATTTTAGGTAAAGTCTCGTTCGAGTTTGTAATTCTTCACAATTACGTTTGTTATGACCAAATGGCAGAGACATTTTAAATTTTCTTGAATTCTCATTGTCTAACATGTTGCTTTTTTTATTGATCAGGTTTATGAAATCAAACTTATAAATGCAAAAAAATGTTAAATAACGTTTAGATGCCTTTGCTTTAATAGTGATTATTAAATTACTTGATTTTGCTTCTTATTTGTAAAAGTAAAAAAAAAATTATAATAATAATTTAGCTTTTTACATGGCAACATTTACTAAGATTGGGTTAAAGGCAATACTGATATCTGTATTCAATCTCCTGCTGGAGCAAACAAACAATAGCCGATCTTTGGAAATGTATATCCATAAAAAGGCTAAGTCACATATTTACTTGTCACTACAGTAAAAATAAATAAATAAAAGCAATGTATTTATCTGTTATAGCATATCTTCACCTTAAGCTGACATTTTGCTCATGTTTCTATAGAATACACTAAAAAAAGCTTTTGATTTTGCTTCTAAAATTGTCTCTATACTTTTGTTCTTGCGATTATATTGGGACCTGAATTATCAAAATTATTGAGCTTAGTGATGGGGAGAAAGAATGTATTTGACCAACTTGAAGCTTGTGCATTGACTATTGACATATCTGAAGCACTGGGTCTCTCATTTAAGCGGTAGTTGTAATTTCGTAGGTGAGTCACAGTGGCGCCCCCTTGTGCCTTCTCATTAACACATTTTAATCCTCTGAACTGTGCTTTACCTCAGAGGAACCTTGGTTTTTAGCAGCTCTTCAAAGTTAGGTCACATTCCAAAGGGCATTCGCACACATGTAATTATACCATTACAGTCTTCAGTCCCGATGCTTTCTCTGCAGACCTGCCTACATAATCACATAATAACATCTACCATCCGTCTAATGAATACGCTCGCAAAGTAAACACATTGAAATGCAATTACACAGAGGCTTTTGTCATAGACGCCACCAGTCAGAGCGATAGAGGTTATGCACAAATATGTATTTGTTTGAAAAATACTCCTCACCATTCTGATTGAGTAGCAAGCAGGGCTGCAATCAATTAAAGGTGTGGTAGCTGATTTTCCCGCTGCACACACAATTAAGGTTTTAAATCTGACAACTTCCTCTCATAAATTCTTCGACACATGGTTAATATCGACATGTATTCATTTTGGTTGCATTTATGGCTTATAAACTTCTTTTTACAAACAACAAAGTGAAACTGGAGTGACCACCCCAAGCTCAGCCAATCAGAGCGCAGCATTCAGCTCCTGATTAGAACTACAATTCTTTATTATTCAGTTTAGACAGTACTCAGAGGTTTAATTTTTTAAGTGCTGCATTTACTACATACTTTTTAGTGGAAAGCACAAAGTTTACTAATTTACAACTAAAAAAGTTAGCTACCCCACCTTTAAAGTTGGGGTAGCTAACTTTTTTAGTTGTAAATAAGTACATTTTGTGATTAATATATGACAAACAGATGCTGTAGTTTTTCTGCTTTTCTGCCACTGTTGACTTGAATTTTCTCTTTTTACATGTCACATATAAACTCAATATTTAGCAAGTTGTGGTTATTTATATTATCAGTCTGTAGCTGCTTTTTCCTATTTTAGTACAATTTTGAGTCGTCACAAGAGATATTGTAATCTGTCTTCATCGACACTCATTCATTTTCACCACTCATTGCTGACATTTAGATCACTATGATGTCACCTGCATAACCTTTATTGAGGCTACACTTGTAAAACTGTAAACGTGTCTCTGTTAAATATGAAATGCCACATTATCTTAGACTCATTTTAAAGAAAGACAGTGCAGTCAGTTGTTGTCACGATGCTAACATTTCAAACTGGTTTTGGATGCTAAGGAAATCACTTGATACCTGATACCACGAGAACAATCTAACCAGACCTGAATGATTAAAAACTATATAAAATGTGCCAAACGTTTTTTTATAATTGCATATTTGAATGTACTTTTTGATAAAAGATGTTCAGCTTACAGATGGGAATTAGCTGTAATCTGTACCATCGTGCAGGCCAGTCTCTGAAGAAGACGTAGGTATACAAAACAATATGTCAAAAACGTACAATAAGCAAGTTTTCACATCTTTTACACGTCGGTATGTTATGAAAAGCCAAAAACGAATCTTGGTTGAAGCCATTTGGCAAGTAAATCCAAAGCCCTATCTCTAAACTCACCCATTTTAGCTATTTGAAGCCTAAACTTACACATTAAACCCAAAGAAAATGTCGTCTCAACAAAGATTCGTGGTTATTTTATGTTTTGGCTTTTTGTAACATATTGACGTTAAAAAAAAAAAATATGTGAAAATATGCTTATTGTACATTTTTGACATAGCGATGTATATCTACGTTTTCTCCGGAGACTGTGCTGGCCACTGTGCTTAATATAATTGTACCTTGTCCTAATAAACATAATGTTTAAAAGTGTACAGTGTAACTTTCTGAGGGTGAAAAATTCAGTAGAATAAAAAAATCAGTGAAGGAAACCGCTTGTATATCCAAATAAACCTCCTCCTTCTGCATGTTGTGATTATGCAAGTCTGTTCAAAGCAAAAATGCCGATTTATGTTATTTATGTAGTGTAACAGAGACATATAAATGGCAAAAATTATGTTTTCATTCAAGTTTATTTTTGACCTGCACCTTTAACCTTTAATAATCACTAAATGCACCACTTTCACTACCAAAAATAAGTCTTGGCACTGATTTTTGATACTGCTGACAACACTACTGCAGGCAAAACTGTTTTTTTCCTCAGTATACGTATTAGCTTTCATGTGGTGACAGATGTTTTAGGCCTTAATTTAATCCACTTAATCTACGGATTATTTTAAATTCAAATGCTGCTTTAAAATGCATTTATGAGGTCATCAATGTTGCTGTTTGGTTTTGACCAACAACTGTTTAATTGTTGGATTTTCTGACCTTGATGTTTGCTAATTCAACATTCTTGGAAAGTCCTCACAGATGTTGTGATTTTGGGCTATACAAAAATACATCGATTTGATTTGATTCGAATATCAGCTTCTAAAATACTGTAGCTCCTACACACACCAAACTGTATAAAGTCAGACTGAACACGATTCTGAACATTTTACAGAAGGATTTGTGACATTCTAAGCCTGACTTTTTAAAGCTTAAAATGTGTCAGAATTAGACTATTTTTGCTCATTTTCAGCCAAATAATTCCTACTCAAAAACTAAATAGATATCCCAGAATCTCCTTTGTAAAGACCTTTGGTTGTAACAGGCTTCTAAGACTTTAGCCTGGCTTAGTTCATGTTTCTAAAATTACCGACCCTGTTATGGGTAATTTTAGTCATTTTGCACCTTATTTTAGCACAAAAACGTTTTCTTAGATTTATTTGAGTACACTGTAGGTTATTTTTACATTAATAGTGATACATTTGTTTGTTTCCTTATTCACCTGTCATGTCTCACCTTAAGTTTGCTAGTGTACCTCTGCACTGGCAATCCAGATTCAGTTAATTAAAGTTCCTGTTTTAAAACAGTAGTTCCTTAAAAATGTAGGCATGTATTCTCTCTGGGTCACTGGGTCATTGGTTAACGTGGCGTTCAGTACATCTCATTTAGAACCAGAAAGATAGAATATGCTTCCAAAATATTGTTCAAGTCAGGCACTTCTGAGTGTGGACTTGATCATAGGTGGATGGAGAAAAATGATAACGTATTGATCATGCAACATTTTCACACTATTGAAAAGTCTTCTCTTTGCATCTTAAAGGCACTCTCTAACATGAGACTGTGTCCATATTTGGTCGTGGCAAACCAGGCCTGAACCATTCCTCAGAAGCAGCATTTGTGGGCTGGAGTCAATCCAACAGGCTGCACTCATTTCCTGTTCTCCTGCTGCTTCGCTCTGGGCATGCTCAGTACGTCCTCTGTGTGTGTGCTCTGTTCTTGTGTTAGTGCCGGTGTTGTGAAGGCGTTCCGGGCCTGTCCCAACACGCCTGCTGCACCTGTCACCCGTTTCCTCAGAGACACTGATGCCACACGAACATGACCCATGACCTGGTGCTTACAGAACACATGCCTTTAAACCTTTTACAATGTTGTTTTATCATCCATGAACGTGTGATTTGCTTCATCGTATTTAAGATACACAAATAGTGGATTAGAAAAGGTATTAACTTGGGTTGCCAGAATGTGAAAAGGCCCATATATTAAAGAGTAGAACCTAAAGACCAATCAAGAATAAGGTTTGTTGTGAATCATGGGTAATAACACGATAGTCACTTTCTCAGACGCCTGACTGTTTGTCACGGTTCCATTTCAGGATTAATCTACACAATGTGGGTGGAGCCTAATGAGAACTGAAATTCCACATACGGTTTCTTTAAGCAGCATCACTGTTTAACAGAAAATATTGAAGACTTTCTTTATGAAATGTTCAACACATTCAATTTAAAATGGAAATATAAGACAAAAATATTGTCCAAAAGCAGCAACTTAAGGTTCTTCTGGTCAAATATTGAGGCTAAAAAAGCCAACCTGGCCAGCCAGATGGACTCTCTCCTGATGTCTGTAAAGTCATAAACTTGAGAAATCCATCTGGGCCCCATCAGCTAATTGGTTTGCTGTCTGAACCACTGGTTTAACAGCCCAATCACATTGCAGCAGGGCGGGTTGAGACGACAGCACGTAGCAAAAACAAAGATGGAAGCTCGTGTGAATGTGCGAGTTTCTGCTGCTATTGTTTTTGTTTTGGCCACAATTCAGAGTTTTTTATACTAGTTGACAAGTCATCCAATCAGCTCAAAGTATTTCATTAAGCGTCCCACCTTTTCCCGGACGCTTTCAGTGAGGAAAGTTCCAGATGGATAATGTGGAAGAACTCAAATCGGAGTGGAGTTCAACACATTTCCATCTGGCATAAAGTCAGATTATTAAATAGGTCTTAACAATAAAACTACCACTTCATGACATCACAAGGTGGAAGCGTGCATTTTCACTATCGCCTCTCGGTCAGTCTTTTTTGTCTCTCCACTAGGGCTGCATGATTTGGAGAAAATATCGAATTGCCATTTTTTTTACCAGCAATTTGCACGTTTATTTTGAGTTAACATTTTTAACATGTTTGAGAAAATAAAAATAATTCCATGTAAGCTGTTTTAACACATATTTGTACCTAATCCTCCTCTCCATCAGTCCAGTTTTCTCCTCTTCCTGTCCCTATAGTTGCTCTCTCTCCCCCCTCTCTCTCCTTCTCTCTCTCTCTCTCTCTCTCTCTCTCTCTCTTCACATGTGGCAGCGTTTAGTCAAGTCTTTTTATAGTAGGAATTTCCCTCTGCAGCTCACCACTGCATTTAGGTTCCCAGACTTAAACCAAGGTTTATATGGGTTTAATTTACAGTCAGATCACATTGCCCTCAAGAGCCTCAAGTCTATTACTGTAAACTTAATAATGATTTGTTGTTAACAGTCCCTTTTCAACGTAAAAAAAAAAAATGACATTTTTGAAGTATAATTTTTTATTTTAGATTTGAATAAAGCACATGTTAGAATAAACACAATTGTCGTATTTCAAGTTGGCAGTTTGGGAACAGGAATGACAGAAGTAACATTTTTAAACAACTTTGTCAATTGCTAGTTTATGTTAGCAATACAAAGCCACCTGCTGTATAAAGTGAGAGTAAAGTACGTGTCTGATTTAATTAAGCACGTCGTGTGGCGAACAAAACATTTAGAAATATAAAAATAATGTTTTATAATAAGGGGACATAAACTCATTATCATCATGAATTTGTGATATATTCATGAGGAATTAATACATGAATTCATGGTGAATTCATGATATATTCATGCGTAAAATGTTCTGCAGCAAATGATTAACATCTTGCGTCAGTAGTGTGGGGATTTCCCCACTAACTTGAGGAATTCAGGAAACAGCAGCATGACGTCCTCTGTAGATGTTCTCTGCTGTTGGATGAGGCGCACTAGAGAGAGCAAGCAGGTAGAAACGACCAGAAAAAGAGATTTGACAGAGCAAGTGACTCACAATCAAGAGATTTTCTTTGGACAAATAAGAGTTGGAAAATGTCAATAAATAAAACAGAGTCAAAAATATGGTAAAGTAACTATAGTGTTTTGCAAAGAAACTTTCACGCATGAATCCTGATTAATTAATAACAACAATAATATAAAAATAATTTACAAAGTTGTTTAAAACAATGTTTATGTTTCCCCCTGTAGCTATTGTCTTTTGGGCTAATTAGTGGCGTGCCGATGGTTCTATAAAGAGTGCACCTTTCGTGGCGCTGTCTCTCTCTCGCTCTTGTTTGACCTCGCTGCACCGCCCTCTGCACCTGTGGCACGCCGTCACCGTGCGCACTCCCGGCTCTGGTTCGTGGCTGCTAGTGGCTGCAGGCCGCACCATGCCTGCTAGCTGCAGTTAGCTGTTTGTTTGACCTGGTGGGCCCGGTAGTCCCATTTTCGCCTTTTGTTTAACAGGTTAGTTTGAGAGGGGTTTGACTTTTTAGTTATGACGTTGGTACCGGCTTCTACGGCTCTGTAAAGGGTTGGCCCGGTACCACGTCCTTTTGTTCTGTTTCACTGGCTCACCAGGTAAATGGTCTATTTAAATGGTCTATTTATATAGTGCTTTTCTACCTTTCCAGGCACTCAAAGCGCTTTACAATCTAGCATCCACTCACCCAGTGTACGCAGACACTGAGGCAGTGTGGGTTAAGTGTCTTGCCCAAGGACACAACGACAATCTACTCCTTTCGTCCCACAGGTCCACTTTTCATTTGTTACTTTGGGCACGGGAGGGGTTTTTGGGTCTTTTTAAAAATAACTTAAAAATTAACTTAAACTAACTTAATGATGAAAAAAAATATTCATAATTTTGTAACCCTTGTCTCCTGTGTCCTCCTTTCATTTGTTTGACTTGTCATGGGTCATAACACCGTGCTTAAAAATTAGGCTAGTTTTTATTTTTTTCTTTCTTTTTTGTGTGTGTTTTTGGGTGCACATTGGGCTAGTTTTATTTTCCAGACCTGTCAACACTGCCTATGTACTTTAAGCCACTGTTTAACTGTCAAGAAAGTGAGGCTAATGACAAAGGCTGATGCTGTCATATGTAAATGGCTCATAAATGAACATGTTCTTTTATGGATTTGAAGATAGATTTAGGTAAGCTCCTCTCTGCTGTCTATCCTTTAATAGTCATACATTACATACATGTCTGATCTGATAGCTCACCCAATGCAAACTCATCCAAATGTTCCCTGCAGTAAAGTGAAAGAAGCCGTGAGAGAACTGTAGCTGTAATGTTCTTGACGCGTTGGACTATCTGCGCTGTGCTTTGAGCTCAGATAAGTGTATTTTGCATGACATATCAGACTGTTATTACATAAATGGCACCACTGTATCGCCTCAAGATGAACTGTTGCGCTGTGTTCAAACTAAGTAGAGCTTGATGTTTTTTGGAGATATATTCCGATGATATTATGTCAATCCAATGGAAATGTGCTAAAAGATGTCTTCAACTTTTTTGTTTAGGTTTATAATAGGTTGTGTTGTAGAATGCGATGATGCCAGTAGTCCAAATTGTGGGCAAAGGCCAGTGTTTTTGATTAATAACGTTGAACTTTGTCATCAGAATTTCACACAATTTAGTGATTTCAGTGCATTTCATGATTCAATTGAAATAGGACGTTAAAAAGAATACACTAAGACAATCTTAATGGGTTCTATACATTTTATGCCATATAGGGATAGGGAACAAACATAGCTTTAGAAACAGCTTTTCTATGGAAACTTGCAAGAGGAAAAATAAAAGTCCATTCTGTGATCAAGCAAAGTAAAAAGTAGTATAAGTAGTAGGGCTGGACGATTTTTTCAGATTTTTTAAAGAAAAATTACATTTTCGATTTGATTTTTCGATTTGTTTTTTTTATATATATTAAAACTGGATGCAGCAGGTATAATTTCTAAAACACTGCATTAATTCTGTGATTCATTTTAAAAGAAAGTGCATAGAACATGCCCAAAATATATAGAATGAGGTTCTTTTTTTTGTTTGACAGTTTGTGTAGTGCAATAAAAAAAATGACACTCACGTATTCTTCTTTGCTTTGATATTTTTTCAAAACTATAAACCTATTCGTATTTCAGTGGATTAACTTATGTTATAAAATGTAAGCCATTTCGAGTTTATGTCAGTTCAGTCATCATGCCTGTTGGCTTCACCCTCTGGTCTGTGCTGTACATAAACCCTGTTTGACCAATCCTTCAAGCTTAAACGTGATAGATCCTCCCTCTTCTGTCCTTGTGACACGGCAGAGACACAGCCGCTTTCCCTGAGCTGCGCCAAAGACTGACAGAAGCAGAAACAGGTGTCTGCTCATTCTTAGTACAGAGCGCAAAATCAAAGACTCTGGGAACAGTTTGGACAACAATTACATGTTCTGTATCTCGTAAGCTTTAGTTTGCCAATCTTTAGTTTGCGTCAATAGGACAAGTATTGGCTGAACTATGCACATGCCATGAGGCTGTTTGTCTTGAAAAAGTTTCAGATTTCAGTAATTCTCTCCAAAAAGTTCAGCGCGATGATGCAGCTTATCAACTGTTTCAGCGTCAGTGTGAAGAGGGAACAGAGGCGGAGCTCACAGGGAGATGGACAGGGCTGGGGCCCCACTTTTACACACTGACGCTAGGTAAAACTTGAGGAGAGGTGCAATGATATATTAATTATAAAATTATGCATACAATTCAAAATTTGTTGGTCTAGAATAGCTCACTTTAAATTTAGTGAAAATTCATCTGTTTTATTCCAAAGTTTCTGGGGAAGGATTTTACATTATTTCTTTATTTTGAAAAATATTATTTAGTCTACATTTATTTTCGTCTGCCGCTTTGTTATAAATTACAATGGAAAAAAAGTCAATTTAAACACTGCTTTGGCTTGACTGATTAAGTTTTGTAGAAAAGACTGGAGGGCCCCCAAAGCTGATTTTTGCTTAGGGCTCCCAAAAGGTTGGATCCGGCTCTGGTAAGGACGAGACAAGATCCGCAAAATCTAAGTAAAATAACTAAAGTTTCTAAAAATACAAATCAATTTGAGCTACAAACTCGATTTATCGATTAAATAGATTTTTGCACAGACCTATTAAGTAGTAATAATTAGTATTGCTTATTTAGTGTAACAAAGACAGCTCTGATCCAAAGGTGTTTATGCATATAAAAGAAGAACTAAGCAACATTTTTATCTTGTTAAATGTCTTTGTAAGTCTTGTTGTTGTCTCCAGTAAGAAATACGGCAAAACCCCTGCCCCCTTCCCGACACATTCTCGACCCAAATGTCTGTCCTGAAAAACCCTGGCTCTTTGATTTTTTATTTTTTTATTAAAAATCAAAGAGCCAGGGTTTATCCTAAAGTTTGGATTTAGCTAAGGTAAGGTAAGGTGTGGCTGGAACAAGTTAATCAATTAATCACACTAATCGATTGTTACAGTAATTGAACTTAATTTTCAGTCAGAATTGAAGCGATCGGTGGTGGTGGTGGTCATCAAGGCAGTGTTCTGAAGTGAGAGCTGCTTCCTGTGGGTGGCCAGACACTTCCTGGTTTTGTCAGGACACCGTGAGTCATGGCTCCAGACCAAACAGACTGTTCAGGGCCAGACCGCGCTGGGGAGGAAAGGCTTATCTGATCCTGAGGGGACGACGCATCCTAAAAAACACAGCAGCCACTTCCACTCAGAACTAATGCCTGAGGTGACCTTATTTTGGAAAGAAAAAGTGAGACACACGTGGATTGGGGTTGTATGTAATCATAATTTACCAAAACATAAGCCCTCTTAACAATTAAGTTCAGTTGCAGTTAGTTTTAATCGTTTTAATCAAAGTTAGGTATGATTATTGTGCACTTGGTCAGTTCTTGGTTCATTCTTGACCTGTTCACTTGTGAGTTAGGGTTAGAGTTAGGGTTAGGAGACTTTGTTAGTGAAATTTTGTGTTTGAGCCTTCTTAATTATTGATACAGAATTGACAATAATTTATCATTTTTATTATCGGTGTGTATCAAAGTGACCTAAATAAACACATGTTTTGTGTAAAATTAGTACATATTAATGGTTTTGGTTACATTTGCCGGGACATGGGGCTCAAAACTGAGAATGCCCCGGGTGAGTAGGGACGTTTGATCACCCTAACTTTGCTGCGTCTTGAACAGGACTCCATTGTGAATTTTAATCTCAATGAAACTTTCTTGGTTAAATATAAGTTTAAAAAGGAATGTCGATTTTCGCAATTTGAATGGACGCAATTAGCAAACTACAATTCTTGGAATACTAGTTTACTCAAACTTCTGCCTTATTTTGCATACAAACGGCTTACTCTGAGTGTTTGAACTGGTTTGAAATGCATCCTTTTTAGGGCTGAAACAATTCTTTAAATAAATTTAGTACTAAAAGCTTTAATCATTATTTTGCCTCAATGATTTGCTTAAGTTACATATCTAACTAAAACAGCATGAATCTGTGGCACGCTGAACTACGCAGCGCTCGTCTCAAACAGAATTTATTCCCAGACTTAAACTAACGAGTCTTTCTTTGGAGCAGACTATTACGAGGGACAAAGTTGCAGATAGTAAATTGAACAGTTCACAGAGCTAACGCTGCGAATTGACTCAAGCTCTGAAAAGAATCACACGAGCTGCAGATACAGCTCTCAACTGTATATTTATGATCTTCATCAGCTGTTCAAACTTTTCATTGAAGAATTTGCTTGAAGAACGCCGAGGCCCCTCAAAACTTTTCTCCAATATTAAAATGTTAAAAGTACATAATTAATATATCTGTGGATTTAAAGAAGTAAATTAATCAAAATATTTATACAAAGTTAATTCCAAACTCATATTTTATGTGCATGTTGCATGAACAAGCTATGGGAACCACTGGTCTACATGAAACAGACCTGCGTGCTTGTGAAGCCTATAGCATCGCTGCTCTGTCACATTTGGGACTTGTGGTTAGTTAGTTTATTTGCCCCATGGGAGAAATTCATTTTCACAAACTGCACACAGTTATACAAACGTTATTTTATATATTATTTATTATACGTATATAACATTAGTAGTTATACACAGTACAACGTGACTGCAGATATTTTTGGATTGAATCGCCTATTTTAGGACTTTTTAAAGATCAGAGTGCCTTTTGTCTTTTTACACTAAGGCTGTAGTATTTTGTAAGTCAATGTTTTCTTCTCTTGATGATTGTTATATATTTATCCTGCACACTCATGAAGTTCTTACTAGCTCTGTTTTTAGTTTATTTGGAATGTTTTCTACTCTTGATGATTGTTACACATTTGTCCTGCAGACTCATAAAGTTCTCACTAGCTCTGTTTTTAGTTGCGTTTGTTTGCTCTGTGCAGCTCCTGAATCACTCATCGCTGTTCTATTTCCATCTTACAAACACATGATAAGAGAGAACTTCCCTAAATAAACTGTTACCGTCTGTGTCATTGTCCCATCTAGGAGGTCTGGTCACTAGGGATGGGACGAGACAGAATTTTCACGAGACGAGACGAGCCACGAGATTGGGTCCACGAGATCGAGACGAGACAAGATTTTTAAATAATTTGCATTAATTGTTTTAATTTAGAATTTAAACAAGGCAAATAAAAAAAAGATTGATTATTTATTGTATTATTTTGTATTATTTATTATTGCTAATTTATATTATGTATTATTGTTAGTTTATATTCTTTTAGTTTAGCTTTACCTTTATTATTTGAACGATATGAGTTTTGACTGAAATTAATCTGCTCCCCCGTGTGTAGCTGAGACTCCGCCCCCTTCCCCTTCCCTTCTTCACAGCGCTGCCGCTGCTGACAGCCCAGACACACACAGACGAGGAGACTTTTGTACTTCAATATACAAGTTATTGAGGATATAGGCCAAAATATCTCTTTGTGGATCTATTTTAAACTATGTTTAAGTGTGAAAAACACCGCGCTGTTCCCGCGATGTCCGCGCGTATATTTGACGATTATATATTTTCCGCATTAACTTTTACAATGTTTAGGACTAATTATCTCTGTCAATATTGGTCCTATCTTTACGAAATAAAAACTGAGACAGAGTTTAGACAGTTTTCTGTCAGAATAAGTCTGCTACAAGTCTGTGTGCGAAGGAGAATATTTACTACAGCTGCTCAAAGATACAAAACTTAATTTCATGACCATGGAAAAATCTCACGAGACAGATCAGTACGTGTGCGCACAGTATCGTGACAGTTTGATCTCGCGAGATCTCGCGGCACGAGATCTCGTCCCATCCCTACTGGTCACCATGGCGACATTGCGAACACAGTGTTTTCTTCCTGTCTGTGGCCGTGGCTGCTCTGAGTTTGTTCTGATTCTGTATATAACCGGCTGACGCACACGTTATTGTTGCGCTGGAGAAGATGTGTCCTTGTCTGTGTAATGATGGGTTAGGTTCATGATGAGAGGGCAGCAGCATGTTATTATCCTACATACAGTAGTGTGTGTGCAGCGCAGGGACACCACACGACCTGTTCAAAACGGCTGTAAAAGGACACTTATTATCTAAAATCTGCTTTTTGTGTTTTTAGCCATGTTATAAGAATGTACCCTCATCATCAGTTTATTTAAAGTTGTTTTTGGATTGATTGATGCATTTTAAGTAATCTTGTATTGTTCTGCAGCTGATGCTCGATTCACGTACCACTTGTCCATTTGTCTTGGGGAGAGTTGTGCAATCTAATGAATTTTAAATAAGATCGTGAATGTTGTTTTCTAGATATCCAAAAATTTTATATTGAGTATATCGTTTATAGTAAAAATCAAGAAAGATTGTGTTATGGTGTGTTCCAGGCAACTGAGAACTGAAATATTTCCCACTTCCCACTTTCCATGCCACTCGAACTGGTAAACACCACTTGTGAACTAGAACCTGGTTGAGGAAGTCCCACTTGGCCTGTCTTGGGTTCAGCGTGTTCGTTGTCCCGGGCTCCTGCCTCAAACACACTCTGGCTCAGTCCGCAGCCGGGCATGAATAAAAGCTTGTCTCATCATTATGATAAGTAAAGGCTAAAGACACTTCAAAGACCATCTTTATGTTTAAAATAGAGACTGTAGGGCGCCTGTAGGCGAAAGCGCGTACTGCTATACTTCATGTGCAGTTGTTTGTAGAAGGAATTAATATCTGACCGGTTGTTCTCCTAATTGTTAATCATTTTTAGCATTAACTCTGGTTGAGATCAGATCCTTGTTGAATCTATTTGAATGCTCATGATGTGGTAAATGTTTCAGGACTGCCCGAGGACAACACAGTCATGACTCCAGCCTTCACCAACAGTGTGCGGCTCTACCGTCAGACTCAAAGGCACTACGGCAGCTGGGACCTCATGTGTGGGACGCCCCCTCAGGTAGGCACACCGAATCACAATACAACTGTGTTTGTCTGTTGCTCTTAGTAGCAATTGAAGCTTCATTGTTGTGTGGTTAGATGAATAGAGAGTGAATAGTGTTGTGTTGGGGTTCAGTACTATTGAATAAATATTTCTGGATAAGTCGCTCTGGGCTCAGAAACTGTGAGTGGATTTTTTAAAAAATATGGCTCAAACTAAGGTTTGTAACAAGAGTCATTTAAATATCTCCAAAACTGTAGTAATGGTGAACAATAAAAAAAATTTAAAATGCCAAAAAAAACTTCTTAAGGCTTCTTCACAAGGGTTTTTCTAAGGTCATCAAAAAGCCTGCTGTGTTTCGTAAGGACGGCCCCAGTGGCACTACATATGAATAGTGAATGAACCTGCTTCTGTGCTGTTTGTTGACTTTATCCATTAAACCATCACAGCTCCATGACTGCAGAGATTAGAGGAAGTGTTTACAGATGTGGACCGCAGACTATGACTTTCCTGTGCCTCTCTAATGTTGTCACCAGCTCCTGATTTGGAAAACAGGAAGTAGTCTCTTGTTATGGTAAAGTGCCAAAATGATGGGGGCTTGTTATATTGCCATATCTGGTGGCATGGTGGCTTTTGCCTCACAGTACAGCCCGGGCCTTTCTGTGTAGAGTTTGGATATGTCTGCCCGTGTCTGGGTGGTTTTCTCCAGGCACTCTCCACCAACCAATAACATGCAGGTTAGGGATTGCTTGGTGTTGGTCGGAGGTTGAGGCACCAGGTGTTTAGGTGAATCACTTCGGCTAAGCTGCCCCAAGGTTGCTGCTATCACTGAGTGGGGAAGAGTGTTTGCTGTGAAGCACTTTGTGATTCTGTGTCTGTGAAAAGCACTACACAAATAAACCTTTAACTTATGTTAAAAAAATGCACATTCACACTGTGAACAGGGTCATGTCTCCACAGATCTGGAGTCTCATTTATAAAGGCTGCCTACTTAAAAATGTAGGGGTTTATTCAATGTATCAACATTGGAACATATCGTGATAAAGTCTTTGTCGTTAAGTTTAATTCTTAACATTGAGTTTAAGGAGAGCTGTACTCAGAAACATGTTAAAACATTTTTATTGGTAAGATACAGTTTTGGTAATTTTAACCTCTGTATCGAGCTACGCATCATATCGGAAGGCTCTTGCAATACCTAGTCCATAATAGGTGGAAAAACAGCTTCTCTCTCTTGGTTGACAATGTGTCAATAAAGCAAACTCACTCATTAGTGGTTCAGGTTTAGTTTATCTCATTATTCTTTTATGGAGAAAAAAAGATGAATGTGACATGAGGTCTGCATCTGTGTGTAGATTCCTTCTGCAACTGTAGAAATACGAAGGATTGTATTAATCTATTTAATAAATGAATAACAAAATACAGAAAGTTGTATTTTCACACTGCTCGTTATCTTACATACAAGTGTCCTATGAAAAAGTGATTTTTTAGCTCAATAGTTTCAGCCTTAAAGCAGCCATCCAGCTTCATAAGTGTAACATTTATTATGGGTTGAAGTATCCCGATACGCCTCCTTGTATATCGATACCTGTTTTGCTAACAAGTTTGTCACGATATATCCCAATTCCGATACATTGTGTACAGCCCTAGACTGCGGAGAGGTGTGGGCAGCACGTCTCTGTGGCCAGACGCTCTTGCGAAAGTCTTCCAAAATATTAGCAAAAAATGATAAATTTTCAAATGTGGCTGTGTGACTAATTACATAAACATGCCACAAATTGTTTTATATTCCAGATAAATACATTACGATTTGAAAAAAAACACTGAAACACTAAAAAAATAGAACTGAATAGCCCTGTATTATACCGTCACCATCTATCTTTTTGTAAGGAAGTAAATGTTGCTTGTGATTAGTAATAGCAGCACATAAATATTATGTCAGGCAGGTTTGTAGGGAGCATGTTATGGTGTGAGGGGCCCCGGGCATAACTGCGGCCCCTGTTCATTTCAGGGAGGTGTCATAACCACAACAGGGCCCTACTGCAAATACACCGCTAACATGTTCCCAGGCGTGAGGTCATGGAGAGGTGATTCACGTTTACACAACTCGTCACGTATTTTGAGACTACAGTGAAATACAAGGGATGACAGTCGAAATCTAGTTTGTGGTGTTCGATTAAAACTGTATATAGCAAACGTTTAAATGTACAATAAGCTACTACTTATAGAAACCAGAGCAGAGATTTATAACTCATGAACAAGGCTGACTTTGGCTAACCCGATGTCTGTTTCCAAAATGACTAATCAGATGTGTTTTTTAGATCCTGGCTAAGCTGATGTGTTTTTTAGATCCTGGCTAAGCTGATGTGTTTTTTTAGATCCTGGCTAACCTGGTGATGGAGCAGCTTCATCCTGACCTGAGGAATGTGATCGGGCCTCGGCTCAAAGGAAAGCTGCAGCAGAGGCAACGGAGCTGGATGCTGGTATGTCCTAATTGCACTATGCTTTTGTGAACTTGGTGAATACAAAGATAAAATGTTAGAACAGGATTCAAAATGCAGAATATAAAAGAATAAATGTATATAAGTCGCACTTTTTGGCGGAAATTTATTTTACAAAATCTTACATAAAGAACTGACATTGGAACAGTTTTTCAATCCCACTCCTATCCGAGCTATTTTATGACACACTAAGTTTGCTAAGTTTGCTTTTAAATGACCACAAAATCATCTGCGGTAAATATTTTGTTCATTTGACTTATCGCAATGTGTCTTGTATTTCGCACCTAAAGCACACATTTTTTCCATTTCTCCATGGACAAAAACTTGTCCTTCTTTCATCCCTCTGAAGAATTTTCCTCTGCTTTGCTTCTGCTGTTGATTTGTGAGTGCTCAGCTGATATTACGCTTGAAAACAAGGACATGTAGCTGCAAGTTTTTGTTATGTAAAGGAAGCTGAATAAACATCATTGTTTGTCTTACAAGCGATCATGGTCAAGAAAACTAATCTTCTTGAAATCAAATCGAATCAACTCTCCTTGTCCCAAGTTGGTGTAATCCCTTATTTGTTCAGGAATGATCCATATTAGAAAGGTTCTAAAGTTATCATCTGGACAGCGTACTTGAAGATTGAGAAATTTCGACCAAAAGTCATTTTTAATCAGATGGAAGTGACCTTAGACTGGCTGTATTTATACTAAACTGAGTTTAGCCATGCCCCTGCCGCTACACCCCAAAACCTGTCCATAAACTGATTCAGTGGGTCCTATGCTTCCTCTCTATTGTTGTCTGCTTCCTCTTTATTGTTGTCTGCTTCCCCTCTATTGTTGTCTGCTTCCTCTCTATTGTTGTATGCTTCCTCTCTATTGTTGGTCTGCTTTCTCTCTATTGTTGGTTGACTTCCTTTCTATTGTTGTCTGCGTCCTCTCTATTGTTGGTTGGCATCCTCTCTTTTGTTGTGTACGCCCTCTCTAGTGTTGTCTGATTCCTCTCTATTGTTTGTTTCCTCTCTATTGTTAGTATTATTTCTCTGTATTGCTGTCTGCTTCCTGTCTATTGTTATTCTGCTTCCTCTTTATTCTTGTCTGCGTCCTCTCCATTGTTGTTTGCTTCCTCTCTATTAGTATTCTTCCTCTCTATTGCTGTCTTCTAAAGATGCAGAGGAAGGTAAAGAAACTAATCAATACAAGTCGTGTGTGTTTTAGATTTCCGGAGCTGTGTACAGGCAGGTGCTGACCCAGACCACAGCCCAGTACGAGGCTCTGTCAGAGGGCTGTGAGGCGCAGAGAGGGCCCCTGGACGCAGCTCTGAGGACGGACATGGACCAGATCATCGCCTCCAAGGAACATGTCTCCAGCAAAATCAGAGGTATGACTAGAACTAGACACAGAACATTACCCATGCACCCAAATGAACATATCAAACAGGAAACGATAAGCTCATCAAAGGTTCACATAATTTTTACTTTTGATACTTTTTAGGAATGGGCCGATAGATTTTTTTAAAGCCTTGTTGTAATGCCATGGACACAAACATGATACTAACTTGGGGCGTCGTTCCGATGATCGTCTTTAAGCAGCAGCAGGGGAATCACATCATCAGCTCCACGTAATGTTCTGTGAGCTGAGAAGTTAGTAGTCCAGTTTCCACTTGTGTCGGATGCCTCCACTCTTTTCATTATTTGTAGCTCCTGTAGTGCACTTAGGGCCTGATTTATCAAGCCAGGTACTAAATTGTGGGTGCAAAAATAAAATAAATCATGTGATATTTAGGAGCATTTTACACAAACTTTAATATTGGAAGATGCACGTACAAAAAGCTAAACAAAACAGACATGAACCACTTCAAATTCTGCATTTTTTTTTTATTCAGAATTAAATTATTTTTATTCCGAATGAAAACCATTATGTAAACGGGGCAAGTGAGAGGAAGGGGCGGGGCTTACACAGCTCCCATGTGTCTTTCTGCTTTCTTCTTTCGTCTGAACAACAAAATGAAATGACAAAAAGTATATTTTTTGACAGTTTTGGGTAAAGGGATGTCCGTTTTAGTATCCATTAGTATCTGTGTATCGATTTTTTTTGACAGCTCTAGTCTGAGCTGGTTCTGACATGGCTGAACGCTTGTAAACTGACCCCACACACAGCACTAACCTCATTGTGTCACTGTGTCTTCTGCTTCACCGCACAGCACTGGCCACTTCAGAGGATAATGTAGGGCTCAGGAAAACACTTTTGATAAGCCTCATTTCATTGTTTAAACATTTTAAAATACAGGTACAAAATATAACTTTTTTTGGTCGAGACATCTGCTTGACTTCTTAGAGATACAGTAGTGCTGCTTCGCCTCAAAGAGTCCACTTTAAAGTTAACTTACTGAAGTCTATAAGGATGGGACTGTACACTTGTCAAGATACGATATGTTCACGATGAGACCTGATAAAATATGTAATATAATTTCAATGGAAAATACGTGTGTGGCCATACGCTACCTGCTTGTCAAAACCTGATCCTGTCAGACAGCAAGTAAGGACCTTTTCATAGACAGACTAAAAAAACTCTGCCAATGATGTTAGGCGTTTTCCCACATGAAAGTACCAAGAACTAGTCCCCACATTCCTCCAGTCCCTGTTTAGTCACAGGAACTACCCTGTCCCCATGTTTGCGTTCACACAGCAGCAGTTTCTGAAAGTGGGTCTAACTAGCTTTAGCATTAGCATCTGTAAAGTCTGGAACATTTAAATAATAATAAGTGGTGTTAGGAAAACAAAAATTTTCTTTTTTTCGATTCCACATAAAACTATAATGTGCAAAACTTAATAACATCACTGGAAATAACAATAAAACTAAATGATTCACTGTAATTCCTAATAATGGGCTTGTAGGCTACTATTTACAAATTAAATAAATACCTTTTGGGAGTTACTGCTTTTAAATATTTTTTCTTAAGGGTAAGGAAAGTTTATCTAAATGTGAGAATGTGTAAAACATGTTTAAAAACAAAGTTAGCATTGTAAATGTGTTTGTGTCACCAAAAGGTTCCTGGTCTGATTGGAAAGTACCTGCCCCAGAGCAGGAGCTAAAAAAGTCCCTAAAATGTGGCCCCAGTCCAAAGTCCCTGCTCTGTGTGAATGCTCCCAAAATGGGGACAAGAACTAAAAAAGTACTAGGAACTGGAAAAAGTTCCTACAGTGGGAAAAGGCCTGTTATTTCCAACGTTGGACTTTTATTTTACAAGGCGATGTCGGGCTCTAAGATGCACGTGCTGACTTTGTCTACAGTCAACTACGTGATACAGTTTCACAGATTCACCAGCAGATGGTGGAATTGGGTGAGCACTAGGAAAGTAGAAAAGAAGAAAAAAACACTGACATGAAGTTTGTAATAGAGAAAGGATGTTATCTTAAAAGTTTGCCGTGAAGCCGTCAAGCCGTAAAATCTATTGAGAACAAAGATTTAAATTTTTTTGTGGAGCTGTGAATAGTATTTAAAATTTGCAAAAAGGCCTGGCAGGGACGGCTGGTCAAAGCATGAATAGGGCTGGCACAGGAAGAGTTCAAATATAGCAATTGATGAAGTTTGAACTTTACATGAGACTCTATATAATACTTTATCTATCCACTTTCACGGAATGACCCATTTAGTAAAAACTGATTATTAATTGGCAGAATAATGTGTTTATTGCAAACTTGTGTGACATATGTGTTTCTCCTTGAGTTGTGATTCTCTGGAGCTCTGACAGCGATCTCTCCCTGTGCGTGTGGGCGTGTTGTCCTGTCAGCCTTTTCTCTTTCTTTCATTTGTTCTGCTGTCATCAGTGTCAAGTGGATTGACCACATTCCGCTTTACTGACTGTATAAATCAAAACTACAGTCACACTCTTAAATTTCAGTCAAAATTCTGAACGCCTGAGATGCCTTTAGAAAAGTATTCATACAGCCCTGGTTGGAGGGGATTAAATTGGAAGATTATGATGTGATTATTTGGCAGCCCCTTCATAACATCTATGACCAAAAAAAAAACAGATTTATGTTGGAGAAATTGTAGCAAACTCGGAGACCTGTGCTTTTGGGTTTGCCTCTTATTTACAGGTGAATTTGAAGTCAGTTGTAGTAGAAATTTTAAACGTACTAGGGTGCTTTGTAATTTCATGAATTGAAGCTGGGGTACTTAACTTTTTTGCGGGTAAATAATTAATCTTTTTCACACTGCTAAAGTAGTATTTTGTGATCATAGCAGACAGCTGTGTTCCGTTTGAATTGAATAGTAAACTATATTATTTCTCATAGATAGCCGAAAGCAGCATTCTGATCGGCTGTGCTTGGGCGGTCCGCCTCAGTTTCACTTAGCTACTTTTATTGTGAATTTTTAAAAAAGGACTGTAAGTCGCACTTTTTTGGGGTAATTCATTGTACATATCTCAGCAATCCCGCTCCTGTCTGATCTTTTTTGAGACATGGAGATTGCAAAGGTCAAGGGTCGCTGACACACGACAACGCAAGACGGATATCAAAACATGACTAAACTCTGCATAAATTGGTTCTTAAAATATCACTAAATCATCTGCAATATGTGTCCATTTGATAATCAACAAATCGCGATGTGACTGGAGTGCATTTCTTACTGAAGCAAAGGGCGATATGGCGAAAAATTAATATCACGATTTTCTTGGAGGCAGATCACGATTTCGATTTTATCATGATTCTTGTAGATCGTTTATTTTCCAATTGTCTCTGAGGTCAGCACAATTCACTATAATAGCTAAAAAGTTGTTAAAGCTATCCTGTGTTGGTAGATTTTCAGAGGGAAACAAGCAACATCAGCCATTCAATAAAAAGTTTATAAAAGAATCGATTAATTAAGCATTGTTTCTGCAAAACATGTATTAGGGATTTTGCTATATCATGTGTTTTTCTTACATTATTTTTTGACTTTTAGACATAAAAACATGCTAAAAATCCATGTTTCAGTCTTATAAATTGATATATTTTAATAAATCAAACCGTAAAAATTGATATCATTCATTCCTTTTGTGACTTAAAAGTGAGTCCAAAAGAGACTTTAAAAAAAGAAGCCCAAAGTCGCTAAAAACTTGGATTTGGAAACTCTGAGACTAAGAGTAATAGTCTATATCTGAACAGACCGATGCATTAAATAGAGAGAAAAAAAAAAATCAATCATGATATGACGATTTCATCAAAAAAGGAGATTGTTACAGAGATGAGCTCACGATTCGATTTTTATCACAATATTGCCCGGCTCTGGTTCCACACATCTCTTTCCACTAAATACACCGTTTATTTTGTCCAAACTCCATGTGTTATTTCCATCTCTGCAAGAAAACGTGAGCATTTGTTCATTCCTCTGAAAGAACTAATCTTCTTGAAATCAGACCGAAGCAACTACATTTTTGTTGAATGAAGCCCTATGTGCTCTGCAGCGCAAGTGTGATTCATCAAACTACAGTTTCCAGGTCTACTGTTTTAGAAATATTAGCTCCACACTTACAAGTGGCTGCACCTCGCAGGCGTCAGTGCTGTTGTCTCCCTGACTGAACAATAACACGCATGAAAAGGAGCGCTCAAGTCTGGACTGGACCTGTAATATATTAGTAGTTATTCACATGTTAACATTTTGTATATAGCCATGTCGCACCTGAGGATAAGTCACACCCAAAGTCATACTCTAAAAAACTACAAAAATATGGTATTTACCACACAACACATGTTCCACTTCAGACTACTTGCATCCTGATATAAAATGGACATAAATCCTGCCTCCATTTACATTCTCTGTGTCTCACTCCTCCCTCACAGCCGTGGTCCTCCCTAAAGCCGAGCAGCTGTTGCGCACCAGCGTTCAGCCGTACGTCAGCTCCATCCTGGACGCCCTGATGGAGCCCACCAGCCGCGGCTTCTCTGAGGTCCGAGAGGTCTTCTTTAGGGAACTGGTGGAGCTCAGCAAGAACTCTGTGGACCAGGACCAAGAGAAGCTGGGAGAGGTGGGTACAGGACTAACTCTACTACTTATACTACCAGGGCTGCAACAAGTTCACCAAAAAAATAGAGAATTCAATTAAAAGCCTTATAAAAAAGATATGTTTTAACAAGGTTTTAAACAGTTCAGATTAGTGTTGTACAATGTATTAACATTAACATTTTTCTCCCTGCAACTAGTAATATATAATGTTTTACAATTTTACAGTGACTTACCCAACACTGTTGGTCGTACACTGGGGCAGTTCTAAAAGCAGTAACTTGGCTGTATATTATGTAAGGCTAGTGTTAGCCACACATAATGCAGGTTATTTCAGATACTCATTCCATTTTTCAAACTTTTCATACATTTTTTACATTAGCTTTGACTTACCTTGTATAAAGTGTTCTCTGCACACCCATGAGAACTTAAAAGGACATTCCAGTTCTTTTGATTTATTGCTGCCACTCACTGGCCTCTTTTGTCTTCGTCAAAATTTAAACAATAAAAAGCTGCATTAGGCTTACAACCTTCTGCCTGTTATTGCAGCCAGTCGTACAAGATACAGCCATTTTACAATTGAAATCGATAAAGGTAACTTAGAAACAGGCAGCTAAATTTCTATAGTTATCATGCACAAACAGTGCTTTTTTTCCTCTTGACGACACGTGCAAAGAGTCAATTGGCTTTAGTCTAGAGCTATTCAAATGGCAGCCCAGGGGCCAAATGCGGCCCACTAAGCAGTGTGTTTTGGTTCAACATGATGAAAAAAGTCATGTATTTTTTGTAAGTCTAGTATTATGTTCAGTTGTTTGTGAATATTAGATGTAAAACTCATTTGTAGTTCAGCAGTCTGGCCCCAATACCATAGCTCTCCAAAAAATCTGGCCCACCGAAAAATACAATAAAATAGCCCTGGTCTAGTCACTTCATAAATTATAACATTTTAAATTGATGTGCTCTTGTTGTGAACATAAATGAAAACATTTTAAGATTATTTGAATGCTTTTGTTCAGTCGATGGAGCGAGTGTCCATGCTGGCCTTCCACCCGGTGAAGATGCGCTCATGCTACGACCAGCTGGAGAATCTGGAGCTGGAGGGACTGCAGGAGAGGTTCAGTGTGAGCGGACCATCAGTGTTCAGCAACCGGGCCCAGATCCTCATGAGAGAGGTAACACCAAATCCTACATTGATCTAAGAGTTGAGTGATTTACGAGTTATATATTATTATCTTAAGAAAACGTCTTTGTAAAGCTGTGGACAAAGTTCAGGGTCATGTTAACTAATGTTTTTAGTTCTATCCAGGCTACAAGGATAGTGGCTTTTCACTGTTCACCACACTAGTCTTCTTGTAAATCTACTACACAGTAAATTACACCTTTAAATACTGCATTGATCCGTTTTTGACCAGTACAGATGTTACAATGAGCTTCTACTACCACACTACTCAGAGCTCTGTCTCCACCTGCTGGGCATGAGTCAAATATTAGACATAGGATTATTATAATTTTCATCAACTGTTTTTTTTGTTGTTGTTTTTTTTTTTAAGCAAATGGACAACGCTGTGTACACATTTGAGCAGCTGCTGAACCAGTCTCTGGAGGCTCCAGGAGAGAGCGACCTGTGCAAGAGCATCCAGAAGTGTCAGGACCGAGTGCTCAAGGTGAGACTACGAGTTACGTTTTAAAATACGGTATGAGAGGTGGGTAGCCTTATGAATGAATGAAAGGTTTATTTATGCAGCACATTTACACAGACAGATGTCTTCCAAAGTGCTTCACACAGTAAACCCACCTCCCCACTCAGTGACAACAGCAGCGATTGGCCTAAACTCCTGGCATCTCAACCTCAGACCAACAACAAGTGTTCCCAAACATGCATGTTATTGGTTGATGGGGAAACCGGAGTGCCTGGACACGGGGAGAAATATGTAAACCCCACAGAAATGCCTGGGTCGAACCCGCAACCTTCTTGTTGTGAGGCCAGAGCGTTATTCGCTCTGCCATCATGCTGCCAGCCTTAGCCGGGCTGATGCTACTTAGTGCCTTTGCTCAAATTAATTTGACTCCAGCTGCCATTTGCAAACAGAAATGAAGTGATGTGTTGGCAGGACCAACTCCAGCTGAGATAGCAGTCTTACTATGAAGAGCCGGGGCTTATCAGCTCTGCAGCGTTGAACACAAAGTAAATGCACCTCTTTCTATTTCTAGGCTGTTTTACATTATGTGTTTTACAAAGTAGTAGTAGTAGTAGTTTATTGCCATTTGCAGTTAAAAACCACATTGGAAAAGACAGTGCAAAAGAAGCTCAGTGCTCATAGACATGACAATCAGACAAATAATTAACACAGACACAACTGACACAATGACACTGGAAAATCAGTAAAAGAATCAATAAAAAAGTACTATATATTATAGTTTATTCCTAAATACAGAATTTCTCATATGCAGTAAATAGACCAAACTGAATTCTGACTAAAGAAAACCGATCTAAGACTGAAACAGAATCATTTAGGCTTAAGTCAGTCGAGATGTAGTCTTGGTAAAATGTTGTTGATTTGTGTTGGTCAGAAATTTGACTACGACAGCAGCACGATCCGCAAGAAGTTCTTCAGAGAGGCTCTGCTTCAGATCATCGTGCCCCACATGCTGCAGGAGCTGGAACCCTCCTGTGCTCCGGTAAACACACCCACTACTACTCACTTATCTCAACACTGGTGTGCTTTCAGATCACTTTTTTATAAAACCAAGAATGAAAACAAAAAATCACTATTTAAATACTTTCAAGTATAATTTAAAGGTAACTTGACCTTGGCACCATGTAACTTTTACAACAAGAGGCTTTGTCACTTTAAATCTAATTACTTTGATTGGATCGTTTCAAAGTAAGATTTATATGTAAAATGTAAGATATATATATCAGATAGATAGGTAGATAGAGATTTATATATAAATACAGTATATATTTGGATTGTGATTTCAAATGGCTTGGACCAGGATATTCATTTAAGGACTAAATCAGGTTATGTTGACTATACTATACAACAAATGAATGAGTTTTGATTATTGTGTCTTGCACATACAAACGCCCAGCCCTTCATAAGCCAACATAGGCCAGTATCCAAACCTAACCAAATATCAAAAACAAATGTTACTCACCTAAAACAAATGAGTCTGCCGCTTCTTCCAGGCTTTTGAAACAAATAAAGCCTATTTATAAACATAACAATCAAATAACATCTTCTCAGCATCGTCACAACAGAACATTTCAGGATTTTATTAAACAATACTTCAAACAGATCTTAATTCATCATAAAAAGGACAATATAACAAATAATGCACTGCGCTCTCAACTTTATCCAATTCACACAGTCGACATCTCGACATCTCCTGATCTCTTTTATCTGAAAATAGGTCCACTTTTTTTTTTCTTGTCGATCCCATTCAGCCATTGCTCTTCAAATTTGGACATAAGTTTTGTTCTTATTATGTTAACACTACAGGCTAAAAGGTTATGAAATATATTATACTGAAGCCTCAGATCTGTTCGAGGCTCGTTGGGCGCATGCAAAGTTTGATGTTTTCCATTGGTCGCTGTCTGTGTCCAGGAGCTGCCCCGCTTCCATGAGCTCATCTTCGCCGACTTCTCCAAGTTCCTGTTGGTGCAGAATCTGTACGAGGAGGTGGTCATTCAGTCTGTGTCCAAGGACATTATGTCAGGTCAGAAGCACATGTCACACTTTAGATTTGCACTTTTTTTTGGGTATAGAGTTAGAGTTAGGATTGAGTATTGCCAGACAGAATATCAGGATTTAGAGATTATTTATTATTACAGACAGCAGAGCCCTGTACTACAAAGCTAGCTAAATTCTATCTATCTAATCTAGATTTGGGGTTTAGCGAAGTTCTGGGTTAAACCTGGTTTGGCGGTCCTACGAAACTGCATCACTTCCTATCAGGACAGATCTCTATGGCAACATGCGGCAAACTCATAACCTGCTCCGGACCAGGATAAGTTCCTGAATACGTTAAAAAGGCAAGGCGCTGGCCAATCAGAGACGAATTTAGGCGTTTATGAAGAGAGGGAGCGGAGAAATGAAAGAATGCGAAAGTCACTGTGTATTCTTTTTTATCAATTCGATGCGCATGTAGCCTGTTGAGCCATACGAGATCTTATAGCCTAACACTGAAGAATCCAGTTTAATCTGTGTGATGATTAATAAACGCTTTCATTGTCAAGAAATATTGAATGACTGCACTTTGTGCACTTTGGCTGTGGATCTTTATGCATCACTTTGACTCAGACAAAATACACTTGTCTAAAGACACAGCTCATTCAGACTAAGCTGTCGATCTATTAAATGTTTGTTGATGTCTGCACATTTGTGTTTTAGTCTGTTGTATCCATGCATGACATTTAAATGAACTCTGCAGTGTAACTTCTGTCTATTAGTCACTGAAGCGCAGACTCCACTTGAAGCTGCAGCGCGTTTCCTTCACTTAGATTTTAACACTCGTATATTTTGCTTCATGATTGACGTTTTCTCACATTTGAAGTTCGCAGCAAAAATGCGCAATCCTGGGGTTTTGCCAGTGTCGGTATCGGAACAACCCACAGTAACATAAAAGTAATAAATTAGCAGAAGATGTACTTGCCTTTGCCTTTTTTTGACATAAACGTCTCTTATTCATTTTCTGCATAAATTGCTGTTTTTAGATAAAGATAGATGTTTTCAAGCATAGTTTGGGTGAGATAACTGTTCAGATCAGATGTTTTTTTTAGCTTCAAAGATTTCCTTTTAGTCGATTAATCGGTCCATAAAACATGTCATTGGTACAGCTCTAGTACAACCCATACTGCACCATGTATTTGACCGTAGACTAAGTCAGCACGTGCATCAGAGACCCCAACAGCGCTGCAAATAATAAAAGTCCAATGACGGAAAAGGGCGTCATTGGCAGACTACGATTGACAGGCTATGATTGGCCCCGCAATGACGACAGGGAAAGAGTTAACTAAAAATGTACTTCTGTAAAACTCTAAAGAACAAAAATTAATCTGTTTTCGAATATTATCACTCAACTTCTAACTCATTCATGATTGTTGTTCTCATTGTCTCGCAGTGGTGAAGGAAGCAGCCGTCCAGAGGAAACACAACCTGTACCGGGACAGCCTCGTCATGACCAACAGCGACCTTAATCTGAACCTGCTGCTGGAAGGAGAGGACAACCCTGTGGACTGGAGCTCCAAGTTCTCTTCCGAAGAACCTCCGCCTGCCGAACCGTCTGAATCTGAATCCACAACCAGCCCCCGACTCAGGCCCTCTAACAAAGGGTCCAAATCCTACAAGGATCGAACCCAAGTGGTGTCCATGATCCAGCTGGATGGTGATCCGTGTCTGAATGTGCCCGGCGTGGAGATCATTCCGGAAGAAGAGGACGGCGTATCCAGTCAGGATGAGGAGGAGATCAAATCCCCGGATAGCGTCAATCTAATTCGAGACTTAATCAATCCCGTCGTGCAGGTGGTTTTACCGGTTTCGGACGAGGAAGAGGTAACCAACGGGACGGAGAACAAAACAGGCGTTGTAGTCATGGAAGACGGCATACAGGAAGAGGTAACTCGCGTAACTACCAAGCTAGACAAAGTCCCGCGAAGTTCCATCAAGATCCGAACCGACGAAGAGCAAAAACTGGCGTCTCCGATCAGCAAAACGATCCCGGAGATTATCGAGGTGAGCGAGAATTTCAAAAACGCAGAGAAAGAAATCGAAAGCGTTCCGGACTGTAAAACGTGTGACGGAATTCAGAGCAAGAAGTCTCCTCAGAGTTTGTTGGAGAGGCTGATGGGAAGCAAGAGGCAGGAGGAAGAGGCGGCCATTAAAAGCGCCATTCACGAGCTGGAGATCGCGGTGCAGGACGAAGAAGACGACAGCGATCAGAACGTATCCGGACCGGACTCGGACTTAGACCTGCTCCGGCCGCCGCAGGTCCAGAGCACAGACTGCAGCTCCTACGACGACAGCGGCTTCCAGTCACCCACCAACGACAGGCCGGCGAGCGCGTGTCCTCGGCCAATCGTGAACGGACAGGTGGATCTGGCGGATGTGGAAGTGAAAGTTTGATATAGACAATGGAAGGTTGAAGGAGAGTTTTTGTGTTTTTTGCTGAGTCTTTTGAAATGTTTAAGGTATTGTTGGATTGGTGTGACGATTGGACACGTTTTTCAAACTCACATGGAGTTTGAGCCGAAATGATGGAAGTCGGAGTTGGTCAAGTTGTTGTAGAAAGTTTGAAAGCGACTTAAATGAGCTTTACAATGTTTTTGTTCTGCTCCCGGAACATGGAATTTATCGGTAGGCCACTATCAATAACCTGAAACTATCCGGGGTGTAGATCTTAAAGTGAAGCTAACCTTTTAAACTTCTCTCATAACCACATTTTTAACTAAACTTTCTCCCGGTAAAGCATTAGGAAATAGTGAAAGAAGGAGCTGAGAATGGAGAGCAATTGCTTTGACTGCAGATTATCAGGACAGTTTTGAGTGTCAGGTGACCTTTACTAGGAGTCCCCTCGTCACCTGACTTGTATCAGGAGTCTCTTGTTTCGTCACTCGTGTCTATGGCTTTATACTATACTTTTTATCGATCAAGTTATACTTTTTATCCACTTCATCCTAGTTTGTCTGGCTGCAAACCTCCATCAGGAGGCACCTCAAGTAAAGCAAAGCAAATATAATTTTGAGATGCTTGAAATTGCAGATCAAGTATCAGTTTCTTTGACATGAAAGTGTTTTATATAGTTTTTATTTACACAACATAAGAAACATTTGTAGTAACTGGTCGTCGTAAATGCTAGATAGTTAGATAAGATTAAGAAAAGAGTTTGGATAAAGGTTAAGATAAAAAAAAAAATCATCCATGGTTTGTTAACAAATGGCGACAATAAATATCCAGGCTCCTTTGTGTTTTCTTCAATGTAACTGGCAGGTCACAGATAACATTTAAGTGCATAGCACCACATACTGTACCGTGGTATAGCTACATAATATGGCTGAACATCCGGCCTCCGGGGGTTCTGGGAGGAGGGGTTTCCTCATGGAGGTCTGCAGTCAGATGGCTCTTCTACATGCCAATGCCTCTCGAAAAAGTCACAGCTGATGAAGTTATAGCAGCAACACTGGCCAGCGTTTGTGGTCAGCTGACTATAAGAGTTTATCACTGTGCAACAACAAAAGTTTTGCTGCCAAATCAACATTTGTGAATAAAATCGGTCTTCATAACCCATACACGTTATATTCAGGTGACGGCGAGGAAAAACACTGTCTCAAGCTTCAGGAGTGAGACGTCTGTCAGACCGGTTCAGACCTGATCCAAACAGCTGCTCTAGTCCTGTTTTGTTGTTTTCATCAAAGAAGTTTCCACAGCCATTTCTTTCTGCAGGCAACAAGTGACATCGACGGATAATCCCTCTATAAAACAATACACAAAAGTGATTTTGATCATTTGTCGTTTGACAATATATTCAGGGAGAGGAAAATGCAACACAACCAATGACGTTAAACTAAGCTACAAAGAGACAAGCAAAGATATAAGTTATAGCTTTTAAATAATAAGTCTGCTCGTCCCAATAGACCAAATAGTATTACTCTGTTGTATTATATTTAATCTGACATGCAGACGCGAATATTTGATCTAAATGCATTTTTTAAATGTGTTTATTCCAGCTCTCTGCAAAAAACCCTGGTGTAGAAATAACACTGACACAGAAGATTTGTGTTTATTTTGACAAGAATCTTGCCAAAAAAATCACTTTTAAAACACTACAAACTCAGCTCAACAGGCTTAGCTTCACTTTAAGCATTAACACCTGGAGTCTGTACGAGTCAGTGTCGAATGTCTGAGGTATTTCATGATTTTTTGATTAGTACCTAACTGTACCTGGAATTGTGGAATTTTTTATTTTAGCGGTTTAGTTGGATACCAATGGGATTTTACTGATATCAGACAAGAGATGTGGACGTAAAGCACTAGTGTAAGCTTTGTCAAAGAGATGAAGAATACTGATCTCGTCAAAACGTATAGTTAGCAAACACATAGGCAATGATCAGGCCTAGACATATCCTTTGGACCTAAAACATAAAGGAACAAAGATGATGAAAGTAACCAGACTTGTCTATTACTGCGTATCTGGTTTAATGTTGAGAATAGGGCTGGGCGATATTGACAAAAATGGATATTTTGATAATTTTTTGACACTTTTCGATTACGATATTCAGACGATATTATGTCAAACCGACCGGAAAATGTTCAAACACATTCTTACATGTATTAATTAAAGCTTAAAGGTTGTATGGTTGTAAAGGTTGTATTTTCAAAAAATGTTTGTTGTCAGTCTTGGTCAAAAACAGTTGCATAGATTTGTAACAGCCTTGTACTTATGCTAAACAAAAAAATAATTATAAAAATATATAAACTGTGGACATGATGAGGCCAGTAAAACGTTGACCAATAGATAACGAGGTACCTCAACTCATTGGCCCAGTTGCAGTGAAGGGCGTGGCCCTGGGAGGAGAAACATATGTGCATCGTTTGAAAAACAGCAAACAGTTGTTGGATTTGAAAAATCCTCCATACAACCTTTAATGATCAGAAAAATTAGGCTATAGTTGACTAAAGATATTTTTGGTCGACTTAAGACTTGCTATCAATCAGTTGAATAAATGTTCTCAATTCCTAAACTAGTGAGTGTCTCAATCGACCAATATTTGACCAAAAGTGTCCTCACAAGAACACAAACTCAGAAGTTTGATGATAAATTACATCTCATAAAGAAAAAATGCAACTAAACAAAATTTTCATGTAAAAAAAATCTGAATAAGTTTGCGATGTGCTTTCTAACTAACAAAGAAGACACAAATGAGTGATAAATTAACTAAAATATCTCCTTTTTCTTATTTGATCATTTACAAAGTGGTAACTTTCTTCATTTGTATTTTTTAACAACTATTTTTGAAGCCTTTTTTGATCAAAACGATATACTCGATATTCAATTTTTTCATATCTTCAAAGCAACTATCACAATATTATCTAAAATTCGATATATTGCCCAGCTCTAGTTGTGAAGTTAAAGGTTAAAAATCCAGAGCAGCTCAAATGCTACTTACCAAACACAGATGTAAGTTTTGCAGCTGCAGACAGTCCAGTTTAAATGTTTTTTTATTCTATTCTAGAGATTTTTGGTGTTTAGTATTTATTAATGACTATGTACATATTTTATACTCTTATCTCAGGCTTTGTAACGCCTGACGCTGACCAGTAGAGGGCGGTGTTGTCTTACCAGAATCCTGTGCTGTGTCCAACCCTTACGTCGCTAAACAGAGGAGGTAGAGTAGCACAAATGTGTAAGAGAGTAGTGCTCAAAGAAATGAAGAGGAACAAAAACTCGAGTAATACTTTGTTGTTTGGAGGTAATCTAAACGGAAGAAAAAAAAAATTTGCAAAGTGACACTGAAATTAAAAAGGCATTGTTCAAGTTGTCAACATAAATAGTGTACAGTGAGGAAAAGAAAAGTAACACTATTAATACGTCACATAAATATACTACTACTCACATAAAAATCCTGCTACAAAACTATTCTGCAAAGTACATTTTTCCCCCAAAATGACTCCCGTAATTGCATATGAAGATCTTTGTACTGTAATGTTATGTTTTTAACTGTTTGTTGTACATATTTTGTGACAGATGGAGTCAGATCACTGAGTTATTATGACTAGAGAGAGTGGGGCTTGTTGCCATGGCAGTTGTGGCGGCCATCTTGCGAGTGGAGAAGCAGCAAAATTCTAAAGATATAGTTATTAAACAAGGCCACATAACACATAACACACTCATAGATTAAGAGGAATTCTAATTTAAAATCTATTTATGAACCCAATATTGCTGCAGGTTTCCATGGCAACGCTCCCTCTCGTCTGTATAACCCTTTGAGTCAGACGGCCAGATTTGAGAACCTTATAGTGAGTTACTGCTCTTATTCTATTTAAAATGTTTATTTAAATTGAAAATATTTTTGTCTGTTTTGACTTGCATAAAGAATTGGACAATATATTATGTTACCTTGATATTCCAACATGAAGTAAGCTGGAATTTTCTGCAATTATTTTCAATGACCCTGAAATGTTTAGATAAAGTGCAGTGTGCAATTTTCAAAACACATTAAAACACAATAAAATCTTACAAAAATAAGTTTATTTGGAACATCACACAAATGAATAAGATGTAAAACTGAAGTGTGGTTTTGTGGTGAGCAAGCTACAGAAGTGAGTGGTTAGTCTGTGATTGCAGGAGAGCTGCTGAGTCACTGCTGCTGAGGAAGTTTAAAACTCATGTGACTTAAGTTATGAGCCCAATGAGGAACCAGTCTGAGAGGCCTGTTTCCACTCGCAGTATGTGGGCTTTCCAATCTGCTTCAGAACATGTTTTATGGCAATTTATTATTTTTTTAGAAGGATGTGTTAACTTAAGATCTAAGATTGAAATCTGATTTATAAAAGTGTTAAATCAGGATTTTCTACTTTTAAATTGTCAACTTTTATTTTGAATTTTGAAGATTATTGCAAGTTGTAAAAACTAAGAAGTTTCGATAGATTAATGCTGCGTTCAGGCAACTGGAACTGGGATGTTTCCCAGTAGAAAAATACCAGTTTCCAGTTCAAAGCGTTCCAACTGAATGAACTTGTATGTAAACATTATGGTTACACAATGTTAAATAACCTGTAGCCCGTGTTTCCATAGTGTTTGTGGACTGCCACAAACTGCCTCAACCAGGTCCCAGTTCACAAGTGGGATTTACAAGTTCGAGTGGCGTTCCGGGGCATTTTTATAAATGGGAAGTGGGAAATACCTAGTTCCCAATTGGCTGGAACACAACATAAGAACAAGACTATTTCTTTTTGTCAATTGAAAAAAAAATGTTTTATATGAGTTTTGGCCCAGTTCAAAACAGGTTTGCTAGGTAAACTCCTAATGTGATGTCATCATTTAAAATCAGGAAGTTAAACTTAAGTCTGAAAAACTAGCTAAACTGGGATGAAAGTTACATAATGCTGATAAATCTTGACTATAATGATTTATCAGAGCATTTTGAGATTGGATCTTTAACATGTTTTAGTGAAATCTGTTTTGCTCGATGTCTATATACATCTTGTCTATACAAACCTTCGTAACCAAGATTTCAACGAATTCAATCAGTGAATTTAAACTTGGCTGTTTAAGTGTTTAATTATGGTGATACAGTTTCATGCAATTTGAGCCACTTTATGACAAAATGCCTTATTCCTTGATGAAAACATGAATAATGAATAAACTACAGCATTAATACTTCATCTAGAAAATGACTGTCAGAATTTCGGGTGTGCAGACTGAATCATCATTTCACAGCACATCTTTATTCAGCTTTAGTGTTGTGCTAAAAGAAAAAAAAAAAAAAAGGTCAAAATGTCAACTTTACAAAACAAACATTTCATTTAAAAAATTGGCACTGGTTTTCTGAACCTTGTAAAGCTCCAGACTAAGAACACTTCTGTCTGACACGACTCATCGCTTTATAAATACTATTTGTTCATGTACCGCAAATTTACTTTCACTTGGGTTAGTGTCAGGTTATTTAATAATACACACTAATAAATAAATGCAAACGTGTAAACCCAGATACAAACAGAGGCTTGTTTGGCACTTTACAGTAGTTAAAGGTGATTACGTAACTTCAAGTCTTCATGTTCTTGGTTTTTCACGCATATTGCAATCTCGAGAGCCCATATCGCAGAAATGTTCAATATCGTGCAGCCCTGCTTTTTAGAAACACATCGGAGCACTTCCTGTATTCGCTTTAAAGTGACATCACCGGGTGAAACTGAGTGTTTTCAATCTGAGAAAAAAACGCAACCTAAATATAAAAGAAAAAAAAAAGTGCGTAAATCAAACAAAACTAAACTCCAGCTGTGTTTTTTACGAGGAAGCTACATTATAATGTCAAAAATGACTTTATACAGCCCCTTTAAAATTGTATTGGTTTAGCGCCGTAACGAGCCAGTCAAAGTTCCGTAATGCACCTTTAATCTCAACAGGTCAGTAGTCTATCCGGAGAAAAAAGTACAACAGTATCAGCACCTGCGCCGAACACGCCAGCCAGAACATTTTGGTGTGCAAGTGAGCGAGCTCCCGTCTGCGTTTGCGGTTGGGAGAAGCCCTGTGGTCCGCGGCAGTCCTGGTCCTTACTAGTCACATGGTGCAGCGCTGGTCAGGACGGTCACCAGGGGGAAGAGGAGGTAGTAGCCCAGCACGGAGCCGCCGATCACGGCCAGGAAGATCCACGTGTTGTACGACATGACACACAGCATGAGCAGGTAGCCCAGGGTGATCTGCAGGACGTGGAGGAGAGCCTGGGCGCAGTGAAGGAAGACGGGTCTGTGAGGAGAGAGAGGGAGAGGGGGGAGAGAGAGAGAGAGAGAGAGAGGGGGGGGGGAGAGAGCGAGAAGAGAAGAGGGAAAGAGAGGGGGAAAGAAAAAAGAGTAAGAAGAGAGACGGAATGAGAGGAGAGAGAAGAGGAGAAAAGAAATGAGGGGGGGAGAGTAGGGAGAAAAGAGTAGGAGGAGAGAAGGAAAGAGAGGGAGTAAGAAGAAAGAAGGGGAAAGATGGAGTAATAGGAGAGAAGGGATCAAAGAGGGAGAGAGAGTAAAGAGAGCGAGAGGAAGAGAGGAGAAAAAGAGTAAGAGGGGAGAAGGAATAAGGGGGAGAGAGCAAGAGGAGAAAAGAAAAGCGTAAGAGGAGAGAAGAAATGAGGGGGAGAGAGAGTAAGAGGAGAAAAGAGTAGGAGGAGAGAAGGAAAGAGGGAGTGGGGAGAGAAGGAAAGTATAAGAAAAGAAGGAAAGAGGGGGAGAGTAAGAGGAGAGAAGGAAAAACGGAGAGAGAGTAAGAGGAGAAAAGAAATGAGGTGGAGAGAGAGTAAGAGGAGAGAAGCAAAGAGTAAGAAGAGAAGGAAAGAGGTAGTAAGGAGAGAAAGAAGGAAAAAGGGAGACAGAATAAGAGGAGAGAAGGAAAGACGGGGAGAGGAGTAAGAGAAGAGAGAAATTGGGGAAAGTAGTGAGAAAGAGGAGGGAGACAGAGAGGGGGAGTTAGAGAGAAAGAAAGGAGCGTGGGAGTGTAAGAGAGAAAGAGGAGAGGAAAAGGGAGAGTAAGAGGAAAGAGAGGGGGAAGAGAAAGAGGTAGAGAAAGAGGGCGAGAGGGTAAGAGAGTAGGTGGAGAGAGAGAGGGAGAAAGTAAGAGGAGAGAGAGGAAGAAAGAGCAAGATTAGATTAGAAAACTTTCCAGTCAGTCTTCGTTTCTTTCTTTATACTGACATAACTCTGTTTCAACAATCAACTGCACTGTAACCCAGAATGAAGTGGCAAAAATGCGTGTTTATTCAGGATCAGCCCTTTGTCAAGCTACGTGAGCTGGAGATAAGCCTGGAGGACCTGAGAGTTACCTGTACTTGGTGCACAGGGGCAGGTGAGTGTTACCTGTACTTGGTGCACAGGGGCAGGTGATGTTACCTGTACTTGGTGCACAGGGGCAGGTGAGTGTTACCTGTACTTGGTGCACAGGGGCAGGTGAGTGTTACCTGTACTTGGTGCACAGGGGCAGGTGAGTGTTACCTGTACTTGGTGCACAGGGGCAGGTGAGTGTTACCTGTACTTGGTGCACAGGGGGTTGTGTGTGTTACCTGTACTTGGTGCACAGGGGCAGGTGAGTGTTACCTGTACTTGGTGCACAGGGGCACAGGGGGTTGTGTGGAGGCGATGGGGGTCAGGGACGACTCTGACTGGCTGCTCTCCAGTGACGTGCTCATGTCTGCGGGAGGCTCCTCTGGGCTCTTCTCAAAGCGTTTACTCAGCCAGATCCTGGACACTTTGAGCACTTCGTATGTGAGTGTGAGGAGGAAGACAACCAGCACAGACAGCAACATACCTGCAGCAAAAACACTGCATCATGTTGGGACAGTTATGTGACGTCATTAAAATAAACACTTAAATACACACACACACACACAAAAAAAATTATCAACCATTTTGTTACATTTTAATTTTTAGAACATGGCAACCCTAAAACATCACTGAACCGTTTACAGCTGACTCAGAATGTCACACTCTGGGTCCAGGTTTAGTCGTGCACAAAGAACTGAGGTAGTATTTGATTTGTTTTACATTTGTGTATATAGTGCTTATACATTGTATATTAGAGTAGAGTTTTTAAACTATAACTTTGCATATATTGTGTGCCAAGTCTGTTTTAAAAACAATCTTGTTAGATTGTTTCCATCTTCCCTGCTGTTCTTAAACTGTGCGTTGCAACACTAGAAATGTCACCATTATGGGACAAATAACGGATATCTGATTTTATCTTATGTACATTGACAAGCACAGACTAAATACTCAGATGTAATCCTTCCTTCTCCTTTTGAAATACATGAGGTAAACTTACACTACACCTAAGTTTGCTCCAAACCTGCAGTCGTTTGTTTAACTGTGAGCTGATGTAGACAACACAATGAGTGTACGGTGTAAACATTCAGCTTAGCTTCTTTGGTTTTTGTTTGGATTGTAACACACTCTTATTATAAGGTGACAAACATTAGTACAAAAATATCTATAGCACTGATCAAATATTGAACAAACAAACATTTAAATAAATTGCTGCCTTAAAATATTGTTAATCCCATAGACATAAATAGGAGACATGCAGTTCTGCTCTGATGCTATCGAACACTTGGCATCTAAGCTAGTTATGGATTTGAAGAACTCCATAGCAATCCTCTGTATATCCCTATAGCCGTTAGCATTATAGCTTTCACGAAACACAAGTTATGAATGATCCAGAGTCTGATACAAACCTATCCACCACATTTAGAAAAGATCGGAATGTTTTAATGAAAATAAACATTAGCATAAAAACTGCCATTTAGACTAGTGGAGATTTCTGCTCTTGTGCATCTTTTATAAATCTAGTGACCACAAAAAGTGCTCTTTCCTGTGTTTGGTGTTTGGTGCTTGGTTGGTTTGAGTTGTGTTTGTAAAGAGCCTTTTCAGCTAACGTCACAGTGACACCACGGCGCTAGTCAAAGGCAAAAGAAACAAAACTCAAGCCCTCGCGTTAAAAGTTCAAGGATTTATCGTCATCAAATGAGTGTTTTGTTGTGTCTAATGTTAACCTGATCTTTCCCAGCCGTGCAGGTGAAAATGTATCTGTTATAGTATTTAGAATTCAAGCTAAAACTGTTTTGTTGTCAATCATTAAAGTTTCATACAAAAGACCTTTATTTCCTGCTTCAGCAAAGCCTTTGACCAGAGCTACAAAATCTATTATATAAAATAGGACTGTCATTGGTAAAATGCTGAAAAACACAGATTTCAACGAAAGACATATAAAAATATATATTGTATATTTGTACTGCTTTTAGCAATACAAAGATTATAGGTATTTTTTTTACACCAAGATTTTTTTTTTGGATGTCAACATTCTGAAAAATGATTCAAATGCAACTTTTTTGATTTATTTACTTTTTATTTTAAATAAAAAATAAATAAAAAAAATAGGGCAAATTGCTAAAATCTTCAATATTTGAAGTAATTTGTAATCCATTTTGCTTATGAATCACTTTTTGTCACTTTATGATTTTCAATAACATGGTTAATAAAATAAAATAAAATATACATTTTTAATTCAATTTAACAATGAGTTTGCTGGCGGTTTTAAGACTTTTCTGGCATTAAATGAGAAAAAAAAACGTCTTTTGTTTACATTTTTGTCAAGGGGCATCAACTAGGGATGCACTGCTCCAGCGTTTTCAGTTCCGATAATACTCCCGAAACAAATCATTAAAATTAACACCTAAATACACCAAAACTAATAAGGCCCAGCAGAAGATGTACTTTCTGCGGCAGCTGAAGAAAGCCAAGCTGCCGGCCCAGATGATGGTGCAGTTTTACACGGCCATCATTGAGTCCATCCTCACCTCCTCCATCACCGTGTGGTACGCTGGAGCCACAGTCAGGGACAGACACAGACTGCAGCGCATTGTGCGCGCTGCTGAGAAGGTGATTGGCTGCAGCCTTCCATCTCTCCAGGACCTGTACGTCTCCAGGACTCGGGGGCGTGCAGGCCGGATAGCAGCTGACCCTTCTCACCCTGGACACAGACTTTCTGAGCCACTCCCCTCGGGCAGGAGGCTACGGTCCATCCGGACCAGAACCTCACGCCACAAGAACAGTTTCTTTCCCTCTGCTGTTGGACTCATGAACACTCTATAAACCTGCGACTCTGTTGATCTCCTGCACTCATCACATTGTCACTTTAACGGTCATATCATCACCTGTCACTTTATTCATTCATTTATTATTTATTCATTCATGTTAGTATTATCCTACCTCTTTCACTGACAGATTGCACTATTGTTCTGATTATTGTGTATATTTTTAATTGCCTAATTTTATTGGTTTATTGGCCTATTTTGCATGCCCTTATATTTGATTTTTTAGATCTAAAATATTTTAATTATAGTTGATATTTTTTACTCTTGAGATGTTTTCATTCTTTATTTGTGTTTTCTGTGTTATATGTTGCACATTAGCACCGCAGCAAGTTCCTAGTCTGTGAATTCTGTTTGTTCACTGACAATGGCAATAAAATTCTTTCTGATTCTGATTCTACTAATCAAGCTTTTCTTTACATTTTCATTTCTTGAGAACATGGCGACCTTAAAACGTGACTGACCCATAAACGCTCCAAAAACTGCTGACTGTAGAGCTCAAAAGCGTTGTAATCAATCCTACCTCCGACTCCATGCACCTCCCAGAAGTCAAACAGCAGAGTCACGCTGCTGGACGTGTCAAAAGTCATCTGAAAACACACACAAACAAACAGAGGAACGTGTCAGTTACATGTTCGGATGACACACAAACACAGGTTCCACAGTGCAGCATTAGGGCTGTGACTCAGGAGTAGTTTGGTTAATCCATTATTCATAATTCTTTTCACGATTCCCTTGGAGCCAGATCACGATTGCCTTTGAGGTAAATACAATGATCTGCTTTTCACAAAGTTCCTACGTCACTGTGATTAGAGGTGGGCAATATATCGAAATTTAGATAATAATGTTGTTTTTAAGATATGCAAAAATTGAATATCGAGTATATGGTGCAGTAAAAACATCCTCATTTACAATAAAAATTACGTAAGTGATGCTATAAACTTTTTTTGTTTATAGACAAAGTAAGTTCATTTCTATCGGGGTTTTACAAAAATGAGGTTATAGTGGGGGATGGTTGCGCTTTTGTAATTGATTTGACAAATATTTTTCTGATAATCAAACACCAGACAACGAGGCAATATGTGCCTGGAATAAGTAGTATTTTACTTCTTTTAAGTACATTTTATTGGTTTCGACTAAGATTGTCAAGGGAACAAGCATAAAACAAGTTGTTTTACATAAAGTAAGAAAAATACACACTGACTTGAAATTTAATTTAATTGAATTGAAAAAACCTTCTGAAATAAAAACTAAATTTACTTGTTCTATTGGCAAATCTTTATTTAAGAAAATCACGTCAATCAATTTTAGATGTTTTTTCGATATAGTAACAAGTTTGAAGATCGGTTTTAACAAGTTTATGTGGGACTAAAATATCGTTCAAATATCGTTATCGAGATTTGCCAGAAAATTATCGAGATATTCATTCTTGTCAATGTCGCCCAGCCCTAACTGTGATTGGCTAAAACCAGCTGTTACACACTCAGAGCAGAACAAAGGTGGGTCAATGTTGCCAAAAAAAAAAAAAAATCAGGGATCAAACTTTCTAGTCCATTGTTTTTAAAAGGGAGCCTATTGTGCTTTTCTATGTATTTAGGAAAAAAATTATGTAGATCAGTATTACATTAGAAACACAAAATGTATGTAAAACAGCTTAGAAATAGAAAGAGGTCCATTGACTTCTTGTACAAAACTGCAGAACTGATAAGCCCCGCCTCTTCATTGTAAGATTTTAATGCAACAAGCAGAAGAGTTTGTGTATTATATTATTATTGTAAAACGGCTCTGTGACTATTTTGAACCATACAACTTATGATTGTGTCAGATTATTATTTTTGGTATAACTTAGATAAGAATAGAGATTTTATCCTCGTCTTTATACGAGTGAATGCAATGGTTCAAACCCAAAAGCTTTGACATTCGTTTATTGCAATCAAAATCTTCAAAGTTCGTATTACAATTTCATCTGTTGACATTTGTAATAGCAACACTTGGCAAATTTTATTCTAGAAAGAAAAAAACAAAAAAAACAGTGGACTAGATAATTAAAGGTTAGATAATTAAAAAAAAAAAAAAAGATAATTAAGGTTATACTGGACTTTGGTGCTACGCTCCTGTCAGACTGTCAATCTGTGGCTGTGCAGGAGTTTCTCAAAAGTAGCCCATTTCTGCTCAATGTATCAGTCAATCTTTCATCTTAAAGTATCAAAATTACATCAAGGTGAAGCAGCATGAGGTTCACAAAGTCATTTTTTGGCTGCACATTAAAAGAATCTGACCTGTATGAGTCTATTATGCTCCTGTGTGTTATCATTATGGTGCTGGAAAAATGGCAGGAATGTGTAGTCTGCACAGGAACAGTATTATCAGAGCACTGGCACAAGAGGCTTTGTCCCTCACCAACCCTGCACACACAGGACAGCTGTGGACACAGACTGTGGCTCTGTGTGTGAGACAGGACGCTCATTCAGGACACACGCAGATGGGCTGATGGGACGATGTGCATCCATTTTATTTTTTAAAGAGAAATATTAACCTTTTTTCATTTGATAAACATTGTGTGGGTCTGAACAAGCTGGAGCGATTTCTTTTGTTTCAGGGCTTTGCATAGGATTAATAATAATAATAATAATAACTTTATTTGTATAGCACTTTTTAAAAAGAAGTTACAACGCGCTTCACAACTAGGGATGGGACAATATATGATATTATCGCTAATCGCGATAATTAAGGGCCGCAATTAAATAATCGTGTATTATGGTTAAACAAAGAAAAGGTTCATGTGTTAAAAGTGAATTAGTGACTCAGAGACAAAATTAGTAGATTTTTGCTGAACATTGTAAACATTTGTTCACTTTGAATCATTATTGATTATACTTAGACTAAAATACAATAAGTAGTTGTTCAAACACATAACATTATCGTGATAATATCGTTAATCACAATTATTTTGGTTACATTTATTATTTTGGTTCTTTGGTAATCGTGAGTGCAAATTTTAATATTGTCCCATGCCTATTCACAACATCAATCAAACATTGCACAGAAAACTATTTGAACAATTAATAAAATAACTCAGAATATGCCATTCTATAAAAGTGAGTTTTCAAATTTGATTTAAAAGCAGCCAGAGTTTGGTGCCAGGACAGAAAAAGCCCCGTCTCTTATCGAAACAAGTCTGGAGGATGGCACAGCAAGAAGAGTCTGCTCAGAAGAGCCCAAAGAAAGGCAATATATCGTGACAACAACTCACAAATATAGGCAGGGCCAAGAAGACCATTAATAGTTTTAAAAGTATTAGTAATCAACACGATTTTAAAATCACATCTGGACTGGACTGGAAGCCAGTGCAAGGCCACGAGGACAGGAGTGATTTGTTCATACTTTCTGGTGTTTGTCAGAAGTCTCGCAGCTGCATTTTGCACAAGTTGAAGGCGGCTGTAAGATTTCCGACTTAGATCTGCATATAGGGAGTTACAATACTCACACAAAAGAGCATGAATGACTTTCTCTGCATCTGAGTGGGGAATTTATTTTACCTAGATTACGAATTTGGAAGAAGCATGATTGAATGATGATAGATATGGCCCTGCTTAGAGTTGTAACAAACAGTTGAGTAATTATTCTTTCAATTAATCAACTGTAAGTTTAGAATGCAGATGTCACGTGAATAAAAGATACTGTAATGAATCTGATCCAGTCGAAATCTAAACTAAAACTTCTTGGGGCCATTCTGGAGGTGTACATTTACAGAGAAAAGTGGATTTCTCACAAAGACTAAAGCTTTATGCAACACTGCAAAGCTTTATGCAACACTGCTTTTTACAATGTTTCAAATTAACAGAGCCGACCAGGGTGCTCTTCACAATCTAAACTCTGCCCAAGCAGAACAGTAGATAGGGCTGTGCCATTAATCGTAAAATCGAGAGATCGAATCGAAACGAATCGTCAATTATTTGGTGGTGGGTTTTTAATCGAAAACAGAACTTTTGTCAATAAAAATGTGTAGTTTGGAGCAAAAGTCAATCTTAGAGACAAAAAAATGATATAAAGCTTCAAAAAATCTAATGAATGGGACATAATAAAAGTTTTAGTTTCGTTTATGTTCATGAATGGCATTTTTTATTTGTTTTTGAAAAGGTTAGGCTAAATCGAATCGAAAATCGAGATCGATCGATATGAGAAAAAAATCGTGATTATATTTTTTCCTAGATCGCCCAGCCCTAACAGTAGATTTGTATTCAAATGATTTATCATGACAGCATAGAAGTAACTGCATTTAATCTTTAAACCAAGATCGTTCCTGGTTCAAAATAGAATGCTCAAAGTGACACATTGACTCCAGACACACTGACTCCAGACTAGTAACTGATTTTCTGTTTGATTATGTCAGAAATTCTTGCATGAAAAAAAATCTGATTAAAGCTGCATATTTACTTTATGAATAGAAACAGTCTGGGCAAATATTTGGTCAAAACATTGCGACACTCACTCGTTTTGAGGAAGAGGGATCTTCTAATCAACTATCCTCATGTTATACAATACCTCATGTTATAAATCGATAGACCTTAACTATTTCCTTGTGCTTTATTATGAACATTCAGCACCAACCCAATAAACAGCAAATTCAAGTGGAGAAAAAAAACTAAAAAATGTACACAATAATCAGTTGCAGGCATTTTACGTTGTCGTTATTGGTGCTGCCCAACCTGGACCGGCCCCTGGGAGAGAAAACTGCGACTGTACAGGTGCTTACAAGAAAAAAGGCTGGGGACCAACCGCTGTTCTGATGGTTTCTGAGAGAGAGTGACTAGACAGAAATGTAGTGACATCTGACATAGTTTCCTCCTGGGCTCCACCCTTCCTACGTGATGTGAGGATTGTAATTAGAAGTTGATAGACAGGAATACACTTTCACTTTAATTGTTTTTTAGAATAATAAATTCCAAACCAATGTAATGCTTAAGTTGACGAATATCCAAACTAATCAAATCAAGTAAAATGACTGTAAATCAAGTTGAGAGCCTGCAGACTGAAAAAATCTTTGCGCTACTTATTTACGATAATAGCCGGTCTAGAGTGTCGCTCTTTTGGTGTAATTTCTGGTTGACTTGGCGCTCGGAAAGCCTGCCCTCAAAATTGAAACCCAGCTTCACGTCTTTCTAAAAATGTCTGTTAAAAGTGTGTAGAAACTGGCAAGTCGGGTAAATAATAAGGCATTATGATATACATTTTCATAATACAAAAAGATTACATACTGTATATTTATCTTTGCCAACCATCTGTATTAAATATTTTAGGCCTAGAGTAGGGCTGGGCGATATGGCAAAAAATTTATATCACAATTTTCTTGGAGTCATATCACGATTTTAAGTTTATCATGATTGTTAAATTGTCTATTTTCAAAATGCTTTTTAGAAAGTTCCTTCTTCACGGTCAATGTCTAGATCTAGGCTGATCAGTGTTGCCAGACTTTCAGAGAAAAAACAAGCGACCAATCCCAAAACAAGTGACCTCAATCCTTTAATAAAAAATATTTAAAATAATCATTAAATTAGAACATATTGGATCTCCACAAAATAATTTTCTAGCCATTTTTAACATCAATATCATCTTCTAGACCAGGGGTCTGCAACCTGCGGCTCTAGAGCCACATGCGGCTCTTTAAAGACTCCAGTGTGGCTTTTTGGGCTTTCATTGACTCTCACTGTTAAGAAAAAAAAAGAGCATTCTAATAAATGTTAATAATGTGTGTAAATGTGATACTGGTCTACAGACTGAGGACTGTCTCTGAAACTGACGTCAGGTTTTACAAGTGTGCTTTTATTAGCACATTCATTGTGATTAATGCACAATAATTAATATTGAGAATTAGTGTTGTTCTAAGCCAGGGGTGTTCAAACTTTTTTCACAGTGGGCCACATTTTGAAACATATATGGAACAGCAAGCCATAAATATACATGTCAATAAGGTGAATCATTCAAAAGGTTCCATTTTCTCAAATTTAATGAACCACAACATTTTTAGTAAGGCATTAAACATTAATTTTGGGCTTATATAACATCAAAATGATTGTTATTTCAACTATGATAGAAGAATCGCTCAAGTTTGTCTGTAAAAACTACACTTTTTGTAATTTGGCCCAAACGAGCAGGATGTCTAAGGGCCAAAAAAAATTGGTCCAAGGGTCGCATTTGGCCCCCGGGCCGCAGTTTGGACATACCTGTTCTAAGCCATTTCTTTTATCTGCTTCACTTACAGTAGATAAGGAGCATTTATCTTTGCTTTAAGTCCTGATATTTATCATAAATAATGATCAAAAACGTACATTTAAAAGCTTGTGTTTTACTAAAATGTACGTGACAATTTATCAGCATTTTTTTCTGAAGAACTTACAATTACTTAATGTACAAACTCTTTTTCATTTTTATTGTAAACTAGCTTTTTTGTGGCTTGTTTTTACAGCACGATATACCCAAAGATTTGCATATCTTTGCATAAATTCGATATTTATTCAAAGAGAGTGAAAGTGAAAACAGAAGATTAAACTAAATATTTGCTTAAAAAAAAAGTAATCACTCTATTTCTGAGCCAATATTTACTCCAAACAGTGTGGTCAGACTAGATGAGCTGGAGGCAGTGACAGTGCAGAACTACATTTAGTGAGCTGACACACTTGGCTACAGGTTTATTATTATGAGCTTACTTTTCAAAACCTCGTGTTTTCAGACAGCTGCTCACAGTCAGCAGAATTCTATCTTTACAAGTTGTTTTATGTGTTTTTCACACTTCGACATCGGCAACTAACAACACAAACTAAAAACACGTCAGAGTTTTATGTGACTTAAATGTTAGACTATTGAAAGAGAAAGTTATTCATTTCCACTGTGTAAAATGTCAGTTTTTCTCAAGTTTGTGACCAATTTCATCAAATCAAATTCTAAAAAAAACAAGATGCATTTGTTTTACTTTAGATTGTAATGGGAGTTAATTTTGCTCAATTCGTATACAATCTAATAAAAACGCATACTTGCTGATAGCGATGTTCGTAGCGCTGCAGTCCTTTAGTCGATTAATCGGTCTCTGCATTCTTAGTAGGAGAGAGCGGGGTTGGTTGTCACATTTTTTTACTTTGATTTGAATTTCTCAAAAACAACAAATCTCACATGAACCATTTTAACAACAGAGAAAAGCTCAAAGTCTTGTCTAACTAATGAATCCAGCTGCTGTTCTCTGTCTTATTATGATCAAAAGTTATTGATCATTAAATGTTAATTGTTCACCTGTGACAACCAACCCCAAGTCTGGGTTGGTTGTCACAAATGTGTCTTGTCTTTGGTTTGATTTCTTATGTCTGATTTCATTTTGGTTCAAGAATGTTTTACATTTTCTGAATCAGGAGACGTTAAAGTACAAGAAAAGGCAACTGGAAATTTAAAAAGATGCATTTTTGTCAAAATTCTAATGATAATGTAAAACTATATTTTTAATGTGAATTAGTGATTAATAACTTTCGAACAGAATAAGCTCCATGACGATAATTAGATTTATTTTTCAGTTGAAACTTTACACTGATTTCCTGCATTGAATTGGAATATTTAAAATACAGTATTTTCGAGAAAATCAGGCTTTTGTAAAAGTGTGACAACCAACCCCGCTCTGGCTGTGCTGCTGTTCTAGATAGAATCATATGTGACAACCAACCCCAACTGGACTGTTTTACTCTCACCTCAGTTTTCTTCTACATTTTTAAACTCAGCTCAGAAAACAATAGTCCTAATTGTCACTATGACTCCACCTCTTTGTAATGTCAATGATTACCAGCCTTCAACACAATTTTTGGAAAAAATAGAACATTTTTTATCAACATCTGAAAAAGTACTTTTTGCTATACATTTTTTTTATTTTGTCTCATGATGTCTTGAACAAATGTTTACAAAAATGTTTTAGCTAGTGAATTTTGGTTCATTTAATGCACATTTTATTCTGACTTTTTTCAAATGCACCAATCACCAACCCCGCTCTCCCCTAGATCAACATTTTTATTTGTCGACTAATTCCTTTAATTAGGCGATAATAGTTTACACTGAAAAAATATGACTATCTTAAGTAGATTTTGACTGGCTTAAAATAAGACAGTCAATGGAATTAAAAGATCTAATTTTACTTAATATATGAAATATACACATTCTCACTTGAAATCAGCAAAAATGCTTCGGCACTTGGAATAAAAACTAATTTTATGTGCTGTATTGGTAAACAGTCAGAAAATATTCTCATTTCTCATGATAGAAGTTGGGGTAACTAACTTTTTTTTGTTATAAATTAGTAACCTTTGAAAAAATGAGACTACTGTGTGTACTGTCTGAAGCGAATAATAAAGAATTTTAATTCCCATCAGTGGTCGAATGCAGCTCTCTGATTGGCTGTGCTTGGGTGGTTCTCTCCAGTTTCACTTTGCTTTGATTTCAACCAAATCGATGTTGTTTTCAACCGTGTGTCAAAGGATTTAGAAGAGGAAGTTGTCAGATTTAAAACCTAAATCATGTCTGGGGTGTGAAAATCAGCTATCCCATCTTTAAGTCAACCCCATTTTTACTTGTTAACATTCTAAGTTTGAATTTTACTAGCATATGTTGAACAGCAACAAAAAGTAACGAATTAGCTGATGGTTTTGGGACCAAATCATTCAGTCTAAGCTGCATTTCTTTAGATAAACACACGTTCATTTTCTGTATCGTCCAAACTTTTTTCATCATATACTGTAAAAATGTGTTCAGTTGAGCCTCAAAACATTTAATCAGACCCAGCATAACATTAGTACACATTAAAAAAAAATGCTGGATATTAGCCTAAACTGATAGATTTTGAAAATGTGCTACTTTTAGTTTTTTGGGCCAATTGTTCAGGAGGTTTGAGGTTTAGCGAAAAATTAGTCTGTGGGCTGCATTTGTCCCCAGGTTACTTTCATGATTAAAAACAGATCATTAAAAATAATTATGTAGTATTATTATTAACGAGGATGATGTAAAACTGGAACTGATATTTTGCAAAGCCCTAAAAACTTTATACAGTACTAACAGTTACATGAAAACAAAAATAAGAAATTATTCATTCTAGCTTATACCAAGGCTAACTGTTTTACGCAAAATGCATAAATGTAGAAGAAGCAGGATTTTGTTTTCTGTGAACCGATTGGCAGATTATGAGAAAGTAAAATTAAGACGACCGTAACGTACTAAACAAATGTACCTTTTTCCATCAGCAAATACTAAAACAGGTGTTAGCCCGGTCTAATCTATGCAAAACACGCTACAACTGACCAGTGCTGCTGATCAGGTGACAGGGACACTGAAGATCATGTAGTTCTGCAAGTTACAAAACTACAGATCCCCAAATATTTGACTACAAAACATATTTTCATGGTGCACGTTTTCACAGTCAAAAAGTTAAAAGAATAACTCACGCGCATGTTGAAGGCTGGAGTGTTGCTGGTGCTTTTGCGTGATTTTTCCTTGTTTAACCACTCAAAAACGCGGTATAATTCAAACAAAAGCCAAAATAATTTAAAGAAGTGTTGTTCCTCCACTTGCTGTTGGAGAGCGGTCAAGCAGGAGCCATGATTTATCCCGAAAAGGAGACGGAGAAGAGCAGAAGCGGCAAGTGTCCCAGCTGCTGCCAATCCATGCAAGAAACAAGCTGCGGCTAACGTGCGGCGCTAGCATAGCGGCTACAAATACACGACGGGGCTGACGGGAAATGGAGTCGTTTAGAAGAACAAGTCACGAGGAAGTAGTTATAAAGTGCACACGCTTTTCATTTAGTTAGGCTTTTTCAAAAACGTTCACGACATGGATCTATTGATGAATCCTTTAGCATGAAGATTAGCAATATACGTAAAATAAAGTAATGAAAAATAAATAAATAAATAAAAATACTATAATACTAATAGAAAAAAAAATAAAATAAAAAGACAATTATTAAAATTAATTAAAAGTAAAAATAAATGAAATTAAATAGAGCTCAGTAATGTCAAAAAAGGTTTACCATATAAATATTAGCAAATTCGTCATGTTTGTTGGTAAGTTATGGGTTTGCTGAACTTCCAGAAAAATACATTTGTCAAAACAATAAAAACAACTCAATAAACTGCTGGGTCAATTCTTGTAAACCACTCTTCAGTATTTAGACATTTAACATTTCCATTTGCATTCTACTGATGTGTGTTGTCATAATTCAGAGCTCTGTAAAAAAAGACTAAATAATCATTCATTCATTCATTTTCTACCACTTAATCGCGTTAGGGGTCGCGGGTGACTGGAGCCTATCCCAGTGACTTTGGGCCTTAGGCGGGGAACACCCTGGACAGTGGCCAACTTGCCGCAGGGTTAGACAGACAACCATTCACTCTCTCATTCATAGACAACCATTCACTCACTAAGGGAAGTTTACAGTGATGCCCAATGAACCTAAACATGCATGTTTTTGTAGGTGGGAGGAAACCGGAGTACCCGGAGAAGACCCACGGTGACATGGGGAGAACATGCAAACTTCACCCAGAGAGATTGTGGGTTCGACTCCCGACCCGGGAGTCGAACCCACGACCTCCTTATTGGGAAGCCAGAGCTCTAACTACTTGGCTACCGTGCACCCTAAATAAATATTAATATTAATAATAAGAACTCAATTTTATTATAAAAAATCTTTTATTTTACACCACAGTGCAAATGACTGTGAATCTACCATCATGATATATCATAATCAGTATTTTGTGACTATAAACAATACAACAAGAGGAAAATACACAAACACAAAAGACAGAAAAGGTGTTTATAAAGCTCTCGTACCATAAGACAGAATCTGAATTTGAAATAAAACAGCATGAAACGCCGATAACAGGGTAAAAACACACATTGCACGTCATCTAAAATAATCTTGACAAATATTACACTTTCCAGTGACTGTCCTTGTCCTTCAGATAGCTACATTTGTGCAAACACAGTCCAAAAAAGATTAAACACACTCTCTTTTGAAGAAAAAAGGAGTTTGTGATAGGTTTGCTTTACTCCCTGCAGTATATCACTAACTCACTTTGGTTTAAAGAAGCAGACAAAAATACAATGTAGTAAAATAACGAGGCAAAAATTCAACATATTTGCACTGAATAATTTCTTTCTTTTGTCTGGTTCTTCAAGCTTGGAGTGTTTTGCACTGACTGGTCCAGATATCCGAGAAGGCTTTTTGAGTTTCACAGTAACTTAATATAATTTCACTTCAGGTTTTGATAGATCCATGACTAAACCGTTTAAACAACAAGCAAAAAAGAAAAAAAGAGTCCACATTGTTGTGCAGTAAAACACATGAAACATGAAATTAAGGCCACAGTTGTTCAGTTCTGCTCAGAAAGAAAGAAAAAACAAACAAAAAAGAAACTTTACTCAAACACAAAATATTATATGTCACATTTGAAGTAAAATCATTTATGTCTTGACCATCTTTATAATTTATTTTCATTTCTAAATCATTTCTCATGATCAGAATTAGAATGACATGTATCATAAAAATGTACTTCATACCATATTTCAAACAGTTAATTAGGCTTTAATATATTCATTAGGTTTAAACTATGATGTCATTTTAAACAATGAAAAAGATACCTGGAATTACAAAACAAATGTGTATGTTTTATAATCTTGTAGTGATTTAGCTAGTTAAGTAGCACTAGCACAAGACATCCACAAGAGGGCACTCAAAGACCCAAAGTTGAACATGTTTTAATTAATACATTCTAATTGAAATGAACATTAAAGGCACTGTACCCAATTTCTTGCAATAGAACAAGCTAAAATCCATTTCTCGTATTAAAAATGGAGTATCTGATTTTCAGAAGTTCATTACTCAATTAAAAGAACATTTACTTGAGCAAAAAATGACTTTACCTGAGTAAAAGTAGAAAAGTAAACCTGTGTAAATGTACTTAAAGGGGACCTATTGCGATTTTCTTTGTATTTAGGAATAAACTAACATAGGTAGATTAGCCATTTAGTTTTTGTTTTTTGTAAAACACAAAACTGATGTAAAACGACCCCGAAATAGAAAGAGGTCCATTACTTCCTGTTCAAAATATTGTAAATTTGTATTTTTATTGTGACTATTTTGAACCATACACGCTGGCTTTATTATGAATCCGATTTTTTTTTTAATAATCACAGTAAATATGGACGGGGGCGGAGATAGGTGGTAGGTGAGGACAGGGCTTTTCTGAGCACTCAATCATCAGCTGCAAAAACATTACAAGATTACTCAAACATGCAGGCCTAATAGTAAACTAATGATGAGAGAAGGCAGCTAAGGTTAAAAACTTTACACAATGTACTACTTAAAGGGACAAATATGGATTTTTTGTGTCGTTTTCTTTCTTCAGACATGCTCCTAAGTACCCTGACTTTGTAATCTCATGCACCAGAACCAATAAAAAGAGTGTAGTAAAGAACACATAAGTGTGTTTCACACATCAGGAATTTAGTTAGAGCTCTATCTATCAATCTTGCTTGATGTGCTAATGCTGCACAAATGCTCAAAACAAGTGTGGATGATTTATGAACTTACAAATAGTATAGAAGATCTCAAAGATCTACCTATGACATCACAGATCAGGGACATTCAGAATGGTGTTTTGGGGGGAACTGGAGATATCTCACAGACAAAACTTCAGCAGTGTTTCTGATGAGAAGGCAAATTTAGAACAGGATTACAACTTCAAAAGGTCTATTTTATATAATGTCCCTTTTATGCAAAAAAGTATGTACTATATAAATGTTGGTACAGTACATTAGAATTAATTAATTATTATTAATCACACTTTTATCATGTATTGAAGTCATAACTGGTAGAAATTATAATCTTTTTGTGGATTTTCACTTAACCTAACTTTCACTTGTTCACAAAGTGCTTTGCACTGGATTTAAGAGGGAAAAGAAGGACCTAAAATGTAACTAATCTGTTTTTAAGTCAAAAGTACAGTAATTTTATACACAATGTAAGAAGTAAAATCATTTTAAATGATCTAAAAATGTATACATTTCTCACACCTACTTCTAATCTAAAAAGTACATTTAGTCGACTGACTTGACTGCCTTTATTTGCTAGGATTTAGCACTGCATCAAAAATACACAGTCTTTTAAACACATAGGGTGAAGCTCTGAACTGCCAGTGATGATCTGGTTGAAAACTAGGGCTGGGTATTGCCAAGAGCCTTCCGATACGATACATATCCTGATACAGACGTCACAAAACGATACGTATCCCGATACACGTATATGCTGATATAATTTCCTCAATATGTCACATATCAAGTGTCAAATTGTATTTTCAAACTGCTCTTTATGTTAGACACAAGTGTCTTACAAATAAGCCATTGTTCAGCTCAATAGTTTCAGCCTTAAAGCTGCAGTCCAGGTTCAGAAATGTAAATTATATGAATTTAAGTATGCCGATACGTATCCCGATACACCTCCCTGTAACGATATGCGTATTGCCAATGAGCTTGTCACGATATATCCTCGTATCGATACATTGAGTACAGCCCTATTGAAAACCTCTTTGTGCTTTTTAAATATTAACACGTTTTAGCGCATCTTGGCATATTCCAAATAAGGAATGAATGAAAGAAGATGGAACTATCCACAGGTAAATATTACATATTTCGATTTGTTTATGTTTTTAAGAAATTGGGTAAAGCACCTTTAATTTCTTTCGTTATTTTTAAAAATGTCAATTGCCTATTCTTGTTACATTGAAATGTCAGAACAACATGGAGTGTGCTTTGGTTTCGTGACAACAATGCACTAATGAGAATAAATACTTTTAAAAAATACATTTGTTTTTATATTGCAATGTAATAAAAAGAAATCTACTCTGAAACCAAGAAGAAAATCTACCTTTTACATTGGTCCTTATAGAGAATCAACTGAAAAGACAATTAACACAGATTTCTCAGTCACTGTACTCAAAATATCTCTAAAGTTGAACAAAGAAGTATTTCCCCATTCAGCCCCATTCTCCTGATGTAGGCACAGTGTAGTTCACCTGCTGTTGGCGAATATTCATAAATATTCCAAAAGTCTGTGTGAGAAATGGCGAGTCTTTGGAGCGGCGGCCTGCACCCAGTCAGTCTGCATCCTGATTGGTCCAGAGGGGTTTAGGGCGGGGCTTGATGACACTACATTACTGTCTGCTGTTGACTGGAGTGGAGTTGGCCGTACTGCAGCTCTCCTCGTATGTGGGAGGTGGCTCTGGAACAAGACAGACAAAAGGTATAAAACTGAAAAAAATACTATTGGGCAGTGGAAGATCAGCCTGGTTCCGGTGTTATGTTCAAATAACAATGGGAGTCTGCATTTTCGGAACCAAGGATTGAAGAGTCACTGAGCTCCATAGGACACTTTTAAATCCTTGTTTACAAGCAGGGTTGGACAGCGACACATTGCATTCATTTGAATAAACATTGTTACTGTTTTAATGTGAAAAGTGTCTGTTTTCTAAAGGTTTATTAAGGTGTATAAGGTTTCTGTTTTTCCATGCAAACTTTTTTATTAGGGTGGGAAAGTTAACGTGTTATCGCTGAGTTAAGCTTAAGAGTTAAGAGTTAGAAGCTCCTCTATTGCTGCTGCCCCTTTTTCTCATTTTTGCCTACATAAACAGTCAACAAACAGAGAATCTGTTCCATTGCTGCTAGCGCTTTGAAGGTGAGCTCGTCCGAGATTTTAAATCATCCAAAAAGACCCAGGAACCACGGAGATACAGCCTGTTAAATACTTCAAACCGCTAACATCTCATAAATATGCGCGCTGAGAATCAGCGGCGATGCGCAAACTTTTACTCACGTGTATTTGCATTGAAAACTATGAAAGCGGGACTGTTTTACTTCCCACTGTGTATTTAGTGAGCTTTGAGCTGGTTTTAACTAGGACTTTCCCAGAACTGAACCAAATTTCCGAAAGGACTAAAACAGGACTAGCCCAGGTCAGGACGAAACAAGACATCAGTGATGAAAACAAAACAAAACATGAGCTTGGTTTTATAAATATCTGTTCAGCATAAAACATGATAAAATAAGATTCTGATCCTAAAACTGATGAACACTGCCATTGTTTTTATGTAAAACTAAGTTGAACTTTGTGTGCAATAAGATTAATCGCGATTAAAATAAAAAAAATGTAATTGTTGCCTAGCTCTAGTTTTTATAAAGCTCCTGATCCTACAGTATTAATAACAAGATGTGGTGAAAAAGAGAAGAATATGCAAATGCAGCAGCTGCGGTTTGTTGATGATCTTTGATAAACATTGCAGCTCTAATTTGAAGTTTTAAGCTCTTCCTCACTTACCAATACATAATGTGAGCAGTTTTTTTGGTTTATTATTGTGTGGGTCTAGTTTAAATTGACGTTTCTGAAAATAACAAATCTTTTCTCAACACTCACCTTGAGGAAAGTCCCAGCTGCTGTACTCTGGAGGCAGGATCAGAGAGCAGGACGTGGGGATGGGAGTGATGTCGCTGCCCTCTGTGAAGAAGGGTATGGTGGCCCCCGTGGACAAACAGAAGAGCGGTGCGGACAGGTCGGGGTAGAGGCCGCCGTGGGGTAGTGCTGCTGCGGGGGACAGGGTAACGGGCTGCCCGCTGGGGTCCTGCTGGGAGTGACTCTTAGTGGGGATCTCTTCGTTAGCTCCGCCCCCAGTGCAGAGGTCGTCCAGGTCGTCTTCACAGGGCGGCGCGCTCGGAGCCACGCCCACAGCGCAGGAGGGGGCGGGGTCTGGAAGTCTGGTGGGAGTCAGGTTCACGGCGATGTTTCCGATGTAGATGGGCAGGGTGACAACGGCATCGGGGGATTTTAGCGACACCTGCATGAGAAATAGAGGTGACTGTGGAAAAATAATACCTACACAAGTCAGAAAAGTAAAACAATAATGAAAGACAGTTTGTACAGATTTGAACTGAAGGGTCTTTTTTATGGTCTTTTCAATATGGGGTTATAATCAAGTCAAAAGTCTTTAGTAGTGTTGTTCTGACACAATTTTACTTTGTATCAGAGTAGGTGCCGATACCAATACCAGTCCTGATACTAAATATTTCAGTAAAATGACTTCTCTGAGGGACAAATCATTTATTTAATACAGGACATATAGATATTAGATAGAAGATGGCCGCTGCATTTCTTATCAGCGTTCATAGGATTTAGCAGTCATGCGGTGTTCATTCATTCATTTATTCATTCATTCATTTTCTACCGCTTGTTCCTTTTAGGGGTGACTGGAGCCTATCCCAGTGACTTTGGGCCTTAGGTTAGACAGGCAACAATTCACCCCCTAGTTCACTCACAAGGCAAAATATACAGTGATGTTCAATAACCTAAACATGCATGTTTTTGGAGGAAGAAGGAAACTAACCTGGCCAGCCAAATGGTTTATCTCACAATATTTGTGAATTCACAAACACGAGATAAACCATCTGGCCTTCCAGCCGCCCGATTGGTTTGAGAGTCTGAACCAGCGGTGTTTCGGTCCACTCAAATCACAGCAGCGTGGTTTTGAGGCCCAATCACATTGTAGCAGGGCAGGCTAACAAAGGTTGTTAGCGCGGCCGCCGAGGCTAATTCGAGCTAAACAAAGATGGTGGCTCCCGTGGATGTACGTGTTGTTTGCTGCTTTTGATGCGATTTTAGCAGAAATACGGAGGAATTACTTTTTGAAAGATGTGACGATTGTATGTGTGACATGTACTTGTTCTATCTCACGCGGACATTGGATACACCATTACGAGTTGTTGCTGTGATTGGCAAAGCTCAAATAAGGTAGGCCCCACACCCAATCAGCTCGAAGTATTTCACTAAACGCCCCGCCTTTTCTCAAACGCTTTCAGCGAGTCAAGTCGCAGATGGATAAAGTGAGAACTCGGATAGGAGTTCAACACAGACCTATCTGGCGTGAGCCAGGTTAGAAGGAAACCAGAGCACCCGGAGAAAGCCCACGGCGAAACGAGCAGAACATGCACCCAGAGAGATCATGAGATGTTGATATAGTTCGACCCGGGAGTTGAACCCACAACCTCCTTATTGGGAAGCCGGAACTCTAACCACTCTGCTACCGTGCACCCTAGTCATACAGTGTGTACTCCTCATATGCCTTTTGCTCCTGCTGCATCTACATATTGTTGCCAGATAGGAAATTATCGTACCAGAGTCTCAAAATTTATGAATTTTGCTAAAAATTACCATATGCATCCAAACTGTTTTTTTTTTTTTTTTTTGGCCAATTTCTTTGACATAAAGACCTCTTTATGCTAAATCATTCCAGAAGTAAATTTTTAAATATGTTCTATTAGGAAAAAAAAAAATACAACATTGTCTCTACTTTTAGTGCAATTCGCAGTAAGCTTTCTCTTTTTCACACCCCAAATCAATCTGAGTTAAATTAATATCAATTAAACTCAATTATACTTTATTATAAGTTAAATAAAGCATTGATTCACTCACTTTTTTCTTCATCCTATTTCTTCTTGATTGCTAATGTGGTATGATTGTGTATTTACGTTTGGTCTCAGCATATGGGAGTAGATGCAGAAACAGGGCTGTAATATGTGGCACTGAAACTGTGACTATTTTCCTGACAAAGTTTACCGCTAATTTAGCTCAAAAAAGGGAGGTTGCCATAGTTACAGAAGTACTAATTCCCATTATAAACTCCCATAGAAATATTGAAAAAAAAAATTATATTATAAAGAGTTTAAGCCAGATATGTACCCATAATGCGTTTTTTTATTTTTGTTTTTAATCCCTATAGGAATTTAAAATGGGAACCAGTACTTTTGGAAGCAAACACTACCTGAATGAAGTAGTCGATGTCGATGAGGCTGCAGCCGGCGAGAGCAGACTGGGGCAGTGGTGGGACGATGATCTGTTCTCTCCACTCCGCATGTTTCCCTGCTTTTACTCCTGCTCCTTCCACCTCAGCGATGGTCCGCAAGTCCATCACAGGCCGCTTGGTCCGGTACGTCACCTTCTGAACACGGGACACAGAAAGACCGTTTACAGCAACAGTTCTCCAGACTAAACAGAACCAACACTGAAAATATTTGGGCCAGATAAATCCATTTCATTTTGATCTTTGATTAAAGTGAAAAGTAAGCTTGTAGTCCCACTGTCATGCTCTCTCTATTCTTCTCTGTCTGTCCTATCAACTCTCATCTCAGTCTATCTCTATCCCAAAACGTAGCAGCAGATGGAGCCCCTACTCAGGTAGGAGGTAGTGTCTCCTCCCTTTAATTTAACTCACACAAGACAGGTGTGGAGTCAAACACTCAGACTCATGAATGCAAAGAGAGAACATAGACGCTACTGGTAAGATATTTGGTTAAAAATAGCCTAATACAAACTGAAATATACCAAAAATAGTTGTAGGGGCTCAAAAAATGTATATATTTGACAATATAATTGATAAGTTAATTCTATTTGTAGACATGGAATAATTTTTATTTATTTACAATTTGTAAGTTTGTGTCAACTATTTAGTTCATGTTTGACAAAATTATTAAATGCATAAGTAATTTAATTTGTGTGAAAATAGCTAAAGTCTGTTTAGTTTAAAAGGCTACTAATTAATTCATTATTGTAGAATTAATTCATTATTGTAAAAATAAATCTGCTAATCTAAAACCTAATAAAAATGCTTTGTTTAAAATGTAACTATGTTTAAAATATGTGGTTAAAAGCTAAAATTGATTAAATGTAGTCAACAGTTAAAAAATAGCTAAAAATAACTAATTAAAAACTAGTTAGCTGTTAAAAAACTTGGTTAAAAGTAAGTAATAAAAATTCAATTTTTGCCAATTGATAATTTGACAATATTACTTTAAAAAAGATACATAAGTTAATATTAAAAGTGTAACTAAAACAAGTTTGTCTAAAACACTGTTAAGAAAATAATTTAAGTTCTAATGGTTAAAAATTAGAAAGTTAAAAATGTAAAATAAATAAATACAAATGTATAATAAAATGTTTGTTTAACATTTATTTTTAAGGTTTTCGACCTGCTTCTGCTTCTGCACTACTACATCTGCTGCAACTAAGAAGCTGATCAATAAAAACCATAAAGCTGAGTTGAACCTTGTGTCTGTCGTTTTCTGGGTTTTTCAAGTCAAACCAGCATTCATGTAAAAAGACTTGACAGTCGAAAAACCAAGCGTACCTGCACAGAAAAGGAAAAGTGAAATTCCAAGTGTTTTAGAGGACGCAAGAGGAAACATGGCTGAAGACAAGTCAATCAAACAGCTCAAAAAAGAGCGCACAATTGCAAAAAGCCTCTTCACCAGGCAAGCCAATCTTGTCATGCGAGAACTGGACAATATGGTACAAGGAGAGTTACTGGATGAATTCAATAAACTTTCTGAACGTCTCACAGAATTGTTTGGAGCAAATGACAATTACTTGGCTGCAATGTTGTCTGACGACACAAAAGAGGAGGAGGAACCACAATTGCTTGAGCAGCAGGAGGAGATTGAAAAAGCAGCCAGAGATGCTGAGGACAAATTCAAACTCATAAGAGAGTCTGTGCAAGCAACAGTGTGGTCAAAATATGGAAAAAATGAGGTTCAAATGCCAATCAAAGAAACTGAGGAGATTGCACAAAAAACAAGTGACTTGCCTGTTCTCAGTGTGAATGTTGAAAGGTATGGTGTTCATATGGATATTTTGGGAAAAAGACTCAAAGACACCACTGAAACTATTTTGGCCTGGGAAAGATGGATTCCTGGAGAGGAGCGGAGAACATTAACTGATCAAATCACGCATTTAAAAACTTTAAAGTTTAAGCTGGAGCTAAGGAAAGCAGACTTTATAACCGCAAGGCGGGTTGAAGACCCTACCACTCAAACTGTGGGACCAGCAACACCTGCAACTCTAACTCCTGTTGTCAAAATAAAACCGACTTCACTACCTAAATTCAATGGGGACAAAAGAGATTTCCACAGGTGGAAAAAAGATTGGGAAAACCTGCAGAAACAGGGTGAGCCAACTGGGTCAGCTGAAGTCAGAAAAATACAACTTATTGAAAGTGTGGATGATAAGATTGTGAGAGAGCTGAGATTATCAACTTACTCATCTGCAGAGGACATGTTCAGAGTGCTTGAAAACAGATACGGAAATAAGTCTGCAATTGTAATCGAAATACTAGAAGACCTCGAGAGAGCGCCACCTGTGAGAGGAAATCAACCACGCAAAGTGATTGAGCTATTCAGTTAGTCGAGAAGGCTCTTGCAGACCTGACAGAACTAAATAACATTGTTGCAATAAAAAATCCACTTGTTATAAAAACAATCGAGAGCAAGCTCCCAGACTTTGTGAAACGAGACTGGCTAAGCTTCATGTTGGAGCCAAATAATGGTGTGACAACCGACAATCATTTTGACATGCTTCTAACATTCTTGAAAAAGCAAGAAGGTGTGCTTGAGAGATTAGAACAACTCAAATTAACAGACAAGTCGGACAATTATGCACGTAAACAAGACAAGAAGTTTGCCTCAACCAAGACAACAAAGAGAGAGTTTGGTAACACATGTGGTGTATGTGGTGAAGAGAGGCATTACAACAAGCTGTTCTTGTGCAGAAAATTCAAAGTTCAAAGTATTCCAGAGAGGAAAGCTACTCTAAAAAGACTGGGCTTGTGTAAAATTTGTCTCTGCTGGCACAATGAGGAAGGAGACTGCAAGAACACGTTCATCTGCAAGAGAAAAGAATGCAGGAAAGGAAGTTCTAATGAACATCACTATCTTCTTTGCCCAAGAGACATTAATAAAAGTGAAGTACAACAGAAATGCAGTGAAAGGAAAAGTAATCTGACTGCAGAACAAGAAGAATTCCTGTCAGAGTTATCTTCAGACATGGCAGAACGATGCAGGAAGGCCTTCACAAACGGGAACATTAACATTGGCAAAACACCACCGTCCCAGCTACTGGATCCAAACGGCCATGCAGAGTTACCAGTCATTCTGATGTTAATGGAGGTCACAGCAAATGCAGGTCAGAAGATCGGTACACTAATAGACCTTGCTTCTGACACAAACTACATTACCCACAAGGCTGCTGATCGTCTCAGACTGCGCAGTGAGCAAGTGACCCTGATGTTGTATGGCGTCGGCGGCATGACTCTATCAGTAAAGACAAAAAGGTACCTTCTCAGAGTTCGCATCAAAACGGCACCAGGTGTGGAAAGAGCACATGAGCTTGTTTGCTATGGCCTAGATGAGATTGCCAAGGTGCACAAAGAAGTTGAGCCCAAAAAACTTCACTCATTCTTTCCTGATGTTCAAGTTGAGGACTTGCAGCGCCCCAGAGAGATTGAACTGCTGATCAGTCACCGGGAAGGAAGGCTTGCTCCTCAGAGGGAGAAGGTTGTGGGGATCTTGTGCTATGGGACAGTCCGCTTGGCAAAACAGTTGGTGGTGCCCACCCAGATCTCTTGAGCACGTGGAAGTCGCTGCACATCACTCCAAAACCCACTTTGCCCGATCAATGCGTACTGCGGCTGTGAGGTACGAGGAGGTTCTAAAGCACACAGACCCTGAAGAGATCAAAACTCACACAACAGCTAACACTGCAGCCACAGCTGGTACAGCAAAAGACTTCCTTGACTGGTGGAGATGGGAAAGTATCGGTGCTCTTGTGAGCCAAAATGTGGAGGATGTAGGTGTGGCAATTGTCAGCCAGGGGCAAGGAAATGACACTGGCAGAGGAGAGAGAGCTGGAAGTTATTAAAGATGGACTGACCTATGTCAAAGGAGATGCTCATGTCAATACTCCACACTGGGATGCAAAGTATCCATGGACACAAGATCCAGCCTCACTCCCAAATAACAAAGATGCAGTAAAAGCCACATTCTTAAGGACAGAAAGACAACTGGACAGAGAACCGGAGTGGAAAGCTGCATATACTGCCAGGTTCACGAAATGGTGGAACGACGTGCTGCCATAAAACTTACCAAAGAAATGAGAAGCAACTGGAAAGGTCCTGTCTGGTACGTAAGTCATCTGGTTGCCCCAAACCCCCACTCTGTAACAACTCCTGTCAGACTGTATGGAATAGCAGCCAGAAATTCAGAGGTCAAAGCATGAATGACATTCTACTGAAAGGTCCAGATGTACTGAATCCCATCAGGGCTGTCCTGCTCAGATTTCGTCAAGGTGTACACGCTGCTTTGGGAGACATCAAAAGATGTACAACTCTGTCTGTTAGAAGACCGTGAAATGCACCTGCACAGATTTCTCTGGAGGGACAGGCCTGAAGATGACATTGAGGAGTACGCAATAACAAGAGTGAATATTGGAGATAGGCCGGCAGGGTGCATAGCGCAATTGGCAATGAGAGAAACTGCCAAGTTGCCAGAGTTTGCTCAGATGGAGAAGAGCGCAGAGTCTTGGAGGAAGACAGTTATGTGGACGACATACTCACTTCCCACAATAACCTCAGGAGTCTGGTCGAGATCACCAATGGAGTTGAAGTCATCCTGAAAGCTGGAGGTTTCCTTCTAAACCCTGGGTATGGTCTGGCCAAAGTGGGAGGCAAAAAAGTCCAGTGTGTGTCAAGGCTGAAACACCTCCAAAACAATCATACTCCCAAATCAAATGAGAGATGAAGATAATAAAGCGCTTGGAGTTGGCTATGAGACAAGTGAGGACAAGTTATATATGCTCACCTCGATCAACTTCTCCAAAAAGAAAAAGAAAATGAGGCTTGGCAAAAATCTCTCCAAAGAAGAGGTAAGAGAGGGAACACCAAATCCACTAAGCAGAAGAGAGCTACTAAGCCAAGTGGCAGGACTTTATGATCCCATCGGCCTTGTAACTCCTCTGAAACAAAGAGGTGCTATCCTCGTGAGAAAGGCCTTCCAAGAAACAGGTGGTGGAAAAATGACACAAGAAACTTGGGACAAGCCACTCTCAGAATCTCTCAGGGAGGAGGTAATCAAGCTCTTTGAGGAGTATGCAGAGCTGAGTCAAGTGAAATTTCACAGAAGTATCACACCTCTCGAGCGGAAATCTGCACCGACGGCAATCACATTCTCCGATGGAAGTGACAAAACGTACGGAGCTGTCTTGTACTTAAGGTGGATCCGTGAGCAAGGAGCTGAGGTTCGGCTTGTGAGGCAAAAGCCAAATTAACACCACTGGATCAAAAAGGTGAAGCTGTGAAAGCAGAGATCTGTGGAGCTGTCTTTGCAACTCGACTCCGCAAGTACTTTGAAAGGCATTCAAGGATGCAAGTGGAGCGATGGTTTCATCTGGTGGACAGCCAAACAGTGCTGGGAGCCATTCAAAGAGACAGCTATGGCTATCAAACATTCTTCGCCAACCGCATTGGAGAGATACAAAAGTCTGCCCCAGTGGAAGATTGGTGGTGGATCTCTGGCGATCTTAACATTGCTGATATAATCACAAGAGGCTGCTCAGCAAGTGAACTAAAGGAGGGATCAACTGGCAAGGCGGTCCTGACTTCTTGAAGCTACCAGTAGAAGATTGGCCTATAAAGTCTCCTAGAGAGGTGGCAGCTCAAGCAAAAGACAATGTGGACAAGATGCAAAGAAAGTCTTTCACAGCACTGATCACCAGAAGCCAATCAAAACAAAATCCACCAGAAAATGTTGACATGAAAGTCAAAGGTCAAATGCTCAAGAAAAGACCACCAGCTGGCTGGATTAATAAGCTCATTGTAGTAGAAAGATTCAGCAGTTTACAAAAGTTGGTTGGCACCGTGGCTTGGACCTGGCGAGTTGCTCAAACCTGGCTGGAGAAAGACAAGGTTAAAGACCACTCGCCATCACTCACCGCTACTGAACGCCAAAACGCCCTCAGAGATCTGTTTCTCGCAGCTCAAGAAGGACAGATCTTCCCAGACACCGCTCTTAAACGGTTGGTTGTATACAAGGACAAAGACGGAGTATTGATGTGTGGCGGAAGGTTTCAAGCATTTGTGGAGAGCAAACAGCTGTACCAATCTTACCATTCCAAAGTTGGATTTCAATCTTACTTGCCAGAGAAGCACACAGTGAGAGCCACGATGGAGTTGCAGGACTCTGCTCAGAATGAGAAAGAAGGCATGGGTCATCAAAGGACGAAGGCACGCCAACAGAGTCGTAAACAGCTGTGTGACCTGCAGGAAAAACAAAGCAAAAGCTTGTCAACAAGTCATGGGTGACCTCCCTCCAGAGAGGATCACTCCAGCTCGTCCATTTGAGTTCACCACTGTTGATCTGTTTGGACCGTACAAGGTGAAGGATGAAGCAAAAAAGAGAACACAGCTTAAAGTGTGGGGCATTGTATTCTGCTGCATGGCGTCAAGGGCCATTCAAACAGACATTGTCAGCGACCAGTCATCTGAAGGGTTTCTTCTGGCCTACCACAGGTTCACAGCGCTGAGAGGTCATCCCAAAAAATTGTGGTCGGACCCAGGAACAAATTTTGTGGGAGCCAGACCAGCATTGAAGGAACTGTATGAATACCTCGACAGGCTGAACAAGCAGGAGCTGGAGGAAAACGCTGCAAAGAATGGGACAGAGTGGTCATGGAAGATCCATCCTGCTAATTCTCCTCACAGAAATGGAGCCGCGGAGGCCGCAGTTCGTCTGGTCAAAAGAGCCCTGCACAACCTGGGTGGTGATGGTGTTTTCACATGGAGTGAGTTCCAAACACTCTTATCATGGCTGCGAACCTGGTGAACGAACGGCCCATAGACGCCAAAGTCCAAAGCAGAGAAGGGTGCATAAACTATGTCAGCCCCAACAGTCTACTGCTTGGACGGGCAAGCTCAAAGGTGACTCAGCAGACTTCAACTTTGAAGGCTACACATTCAAAAGGCTGCAAATCATTCAATCAGAAGTCAAAAAGTTCTGGAGCAAGTGGTGCCAGCTGGCCGGGCCAAACTTATTTGTAAGAAGCAAGTGGCATACAAGAGAGAGAAACGTGGCCATTGGCGATATTGTTTGGGTGGCTGACCAAAATGCCCTGAGAGGACAATACAAACTGGGACGAGTGGTGGATGTTAACAAAGACACCAAAGGAATCGTCAGAGATGCCAACATAAGAGTCTACCCAAGCTATCCTGTTCCAGTGAAGCTGTCAAAGTCACAAGTTAAAACAAGCATCCCTGCTACCATCCTCCAGAGAGATGTGAGACGTCTCATTGTTCTTCTGCCAGTTGAAGAATACACAAAACAAGACCCCAAAGACTGACCAGTGTGACCTCCTTGGGTTTCCACCAGGAGCTCAAGTGGGAGGTGTCATGCTCTCTCTATTCTTCTCTGTCTGTCCTATCAACTCTCATCTCAGTCTATCTCTATCCCAAAACGTAGCAGCAGATGGAGCCCCTACTCAGGTAGGAGGTAGTGTCTCCTCCCTTTAATTTAACTCACACAAGACAGGTGTGGAGTCAAACACTCAGACTCATGAATGCAAAGAGAGAACATAGACGCTACTGGTAAGATATTTGGTTAAAAATAGCCTAATACAAACTGAAATATACCAAAAATAGTTGTAGGGGCTCAAAAAATGTATATATTTGACAATATAATTGATAAGTTAATTCTATTTGTAGACATGGAATAATTTTATTTATTTACAATTTGTAAGTTTGTGTCAACTATTTAGTTCATGTTTGACAAAATTATTAATGCATAAGTAATTTAATTTGTGTGAAAATAGCTAAAGTCTGTTTAGTTTAAAAGGCTACTAATTAATTCATTATTGTAGAATTAATTCATTATTGTAAAAATAAATCTGCTAATCTAAAACCTAATAAAAATGCTTTGTTTAAAATGTAACTATGTTTAAAATATGTGGTTAAAAGCTAAAATTGATTAAATGTAGTCAACAGTTAAAAAATAGCTAAAAATAACTAATTAAAAACTAGTTAGCTGTTAAAAAACTTGGTTAAAAGTAAGTAATAAAAATTCAATTTTTGCCAATTGATAATTTGACAATATTACTTTAAAAAAGATACATAAGTTAATATTAAAAGTGTAACTAAAACAAGTTTGATTAAAACACTGTTAAGAAAATAATTTAAGTTCTAATGGTTAAAATTAGAAAGTTAAAAATGTAAATAAATAAATACAAATGTATAATAAAATGTTTGTTTAACATTTATTTTTAAGGTTTTCGACCTGCTTCTGCTTCTGCACTACTACATCTGCTGCAACTAAGAAGCTGATCAATAAAAACCATAAAGCTGAGTTGAACCTTGTGTCTGTCGTTTTCTGGGTTTTTCAAGTCAAACCAGCATTCATGTAAAAAGACTTGACACCCACTCAGTGTTCGATAGCATCAGAGTTGAACAGCGCGTCTACTAATAAACATGGTGGTGCCAATGAACATTTAGCAGAATAACAGACTATTTTGACTTTAAAAACATGTGCACAGAGGATATTTGTGCAGTTTGAAAAATAGGACGTTTGTGTTTTCTCTCGACTGTATATCAAGTGAAATAGTGCATTGAAAATGGAAAGAGGAGTGGTTTCGAAAAAGGCCTGTATGACATCAGCGTTTGACTGTTAAACTGTGTAGATCAGGAGCGGCCAGTCACAAGGCCGATAGGTGCGACGCACCGCCAACAAAAAGAGAAAAAAATGAGCGAGGGGTTTTATTTAAAGTTGATCAAAACCGATTAAAACTGATTAAAATGCCTTAAAACATCCTTGTCCAATCAGAAGAGCTTATTTCAAATCGCACCTGTTGCTTGCAATCAAATGCCAGAGCGTTTTTTTTCTACGTTTCAGCCCTACATGCAACTAAAGGAATCCGCGGGTATGTGCATCTCAAGCTCTGTCCAGATTGATCTATCTATCTATCTATCTATCTATATACCAAGGCTGTGTCCCATGTACATGGGGTAGCCTAGACAGGGCACCCTTCTCTTTCCCCCTTCCTCCCTCTGTCCCATGATCTGAGTGTATGAGTGTGTGTGTGACTTGTGTGTTTTGTGTATGTTTGTGTTGTACAGCCTTTTTATTATGTCATTGTTCCAGAATCCTGTTTAGTCTTTGTTTATTATTTGCCACCTCGGCTAAGGAGACCACACTCGCCCCGGCATCCATCCACCCGCCCGCCCATGAGCAAGAGAACTCAAAAAGGCCGCAAGAGAACCCAAACGAAAGCCACCAGGGACACGTCTGAGGAGCCACAAGGGACGACCACCAGACCCAGAGAGCGACCCGGACCACCATCCACCCCAGAACTCCCTCCCAGTTATACCACAGGGCAAACTGCACGTGCCCCCCAGGGCCGGCCCCCCTCAGGCACCCTCCCCTCTCTGATTATATTTATTTATTTTCCTTCGCTCCGAAATTGTTTCAGTCCCTATACTTATCCTGTCTTGTGTGCTGTGTGTTTGCTGCTACGTTGTGTCTAAGTTGCATTAAAAGAAGGCAGACATTGTCCTGCCAGCCTGAGTGAGAGTCCAGATTGATAATGTCAAAAACTCTATTCAAAGTTATAAACATATCAATCTGGTGTGACCCAATGTAATATATAACCATCATATAAACTTTCAAATATTTTAACAAAAAATAAATAATAGCTCGTCCCTAGTGAATAGACCCAGTTCTTCATGAATATCGTCTCTACTGAGAATGAGTGATGGCTGCTGCGCTGACCTGTATGAGGCTGGCCAGCAACAGCCCGTGTCCTTCCCTGACTTGTTGTGGATCTCTGTGGACAGTTTGATGACCTGTCCCGGGATGTAGCGCGCAGGTCACTGTGGGCCTTCAGCATCAGTGTCCCAGTCTTCACCAGCAGGTAGTTAACTTCTTAGTGATGACAGCGAAGCTCGGATGCTACAGAGAAAACACAGAAGAGCAGAGGTGAAACCAAGTCAAGACCAAGTCCAAGTCAAGTCCCAAGTCAAAGAGAGACAAGTCCAAGTCTAGTCCCAAGACAAACAGAGAAGTCCAAGTCTATTCCCAAGACAAAGAGAGACAAGTCCAAGTCTAGTCCCAAGTCATAGAGAGATAAGTACGAGTCAAGTCCCAAGTCAAAAGAGACAAGTCCAAGTCAAGTCCCAAGTCAAAGAGAGACAAGTCCAAGTCTAGTCCCAAGACAAAGAGAGACAAGTCCAAGTCTAGTCCAAAGTCAAAGAGAGACATTCCAAGTTTTTACTAAATTACTGAATACAGCTTGTATTATCCCACTGATGTTCAAAGGCCAAAACCAAAAGCTTGAGGAGATATAGAACTAACCTCGATGGTGGCACCTGGTTCAATTGAGCAGGTTGAGGAGTAGAACTAACCCGATGGGGCACCTGGTTCAGTTGAGCAGGTGAGGAGGTAGAACTAACCTCGATGGTGGGCACCTGGTTCAGATTGTAGCAGGGTTGAGAAGGTATAGAACTAACCTCGATGGTGGGCCCTGGTTCGATTGAGCAGGTTGAGGAGGTAGAATTGGCGCTGGGCTTTGTAGGTCTTTAGAGAACGTGGCGTGTCGATGGCGGCCTTCACGCCGGGTAAAAATTTTTCCAAACGGGCCTTCAAACGATGTGGGCACAGCGGCTGGAACAGAGCAGTTTTGGATTAGTTCATTTATTACACTCAAGCTAATCTATGTGGTTGACTACATATCTCAGTAAAAACATAGTGAACAGATTATATATATATATATTTTACTAAACATTGCTGTTTTCTTACAAATTTCACAGGGCTGCTTTAATGACTGAAAGCTGGAGATTGTATGAATGTTTGTACATTCATGTTTGTACATGGTCCTTTTTACCGGCCGACAAAAAAGAATAAAAGGTGTGAAGCCAGGCCACAGTACTAAACTGTGAGGCGGGTACGCAGGGTGTGCTGTTACCAGGGCACAGCACACCAAACAAAAAAGAGCCCCAGAACAACAAACTGCACCACACATATACACTCAAATGCATATGACAAAACTAAAACAGCAACAAGAATATTGTAACTACAAAAAAAGGCAAAAATATAAATATCAAAATTGGAAAAATATAAAGATTCAAGGTTGATCTACAAAAATGTATCTTGAAAAAAATATCTACAAAAAACATGATAGAAAAAAGGGCTTGAACATAACAGCTGCATAAAGAAAGGACACTAAATAAAGTCCAACTCTTCCCATTTTCTGAACGTGCAGTTTGAGTTCCTGCACTCAGGGAGGCGATGGTCCCATTGCTGACAAAGTCTGTTTTTAAAAAATCCCAAGTGTGGTGAATTTAGTAAATGGAAGTAAAGCCACAGAAATAAACTTTCTCATAATTTACATTTTTATTGTTGCTATTTCTTGTATGTAATTGTGTGTTGTTTTATGTGGCGGTGAACCAAAAAATAATTTCTACCTCGGTAGGCAATAAACTATTCCATTCTATTCTATTCTAACTAAAATGTTTGAGTTACTCATGTTAAATTTT